>VZTX01021294.1:0-19318 GCA_013400915.1 Pardalotus punctatus | reverse complement strand
TGTCTCTGAGCGCTTGTGGTGTTTTCCTCCGTCGGAATAATTCCAGACTGGAGGGGCGTAGGTCTAGAGTGGGTGTCAGGAAGAAATTCATCCCTGTCAGGGTGGGCAGGCCCTGGCACGGAGTGCCCGAAGCTGTGGCTGCCCCTGGATCCCTGCGAGAGTCCAAAGCCAGGTTGGACGGGGCTCGGAGCAGCCCGGGATAGTGGCAGGTGTCCCTGCCCGCCGTGTTGGAACCAGGCGATCTCTAAGGTCGCTTCCAGCCCCAACCATTCCGCGATTCTGTATGATCACTCCTGTGAGCAGTGGGTCTGCAGCGCTGCCATCCCTGCACGCATCGTCACCAGCTCCTTTCTCAGCTGCCTGTTACGGGTTCTTTGCTCCGGGGCTCAGAACGCTTCTGTCTCTGCGTTTGTGAGAGGAGCAGGGTGGAGGAGGATTCAACATGTGCTGTTTTGGGTAGAGCTGCTCATAAGGTGCACTGAACAGAGATGAGGCTAAAACTGTAGAAGTGAAGAAACCCCTTTGTCCTCTCGTTGTTTTTTGATGAGAAGAATGTTCAGCTGAGATTCCTGCAGAAGCAGGGTTTGTGGAGCTGAGGGTGTGAGGTTTCTCATGCCGAAGCAGGGTTTGGTTTGTGTGTTCGCAGGGCAGGGCGGTGCTGCAGAGTCGAGCCGTGAGCTGCTGTTTGTGCTCGGCTCACCACGCCCAGCAGAGCAGTCTCCATGGCTTTCTCTTTGTTATCACACACAGGCCTGTTTCCATTAATAAAAATTCCTGCTCGGTTACTAATTCTGCCTTCAGTTCGCAAAGATTTGTGCAGCTGGAAATGATGAGTCACAAGGTCCCCCTTTAGCGATTCCCTGGCCTTTTGCTCAGCCTGTTGCTCTCCGCTGCTGTACACCCGGTGCTGTGCAGTTATCTTCATTAATATCTTGGTCTGCCCTGTGGTGAGAGGATATAGGTCACTTTTAACCCAGAGAATGCTCTTCTTAGCAAGCACGACTTTTTGTAATCGTTCAGCCTTCAGTTCTTCCCTTTTTTTCTGCCCACCTGGTGATAGATCTGAGGAAGGAACTAAAACGGCTTTCTGAATTAGTGGCCTGTTTCTTTCCAGGCCAAATCCCATGAGACTTCTGCATTAATTGACCATGAATAACAAATTGCTTTCCACAAGGTTAACGTTGTGTTAAAATTACTTCTCATTGCCTGACAATAGCAGCACGACTTTTTGTTCATTTTGGATAGCCACATTTGTAAACGAAACTCTTTTAACATATTAATGACTTATTTGAAGCATCTGCTGCAGAGTCAGTTTGCTATTGCCACCAGGCCTCACTCACATGTTAATTTCTTATTAAGGAGTTTATTTGCTGCTCTGTCACCTTGAAAAACTTTCCTCCCTCTCCCCTTTTTTGTGATTCAATAACAAAAATTCTTCCCAGAGCTGCAGTACTCTGGTGGATCTATGCGAGTTGAGGAATAATATTCCTGTAAACTTCAGCTTCTTCAGAAACAACCTGTGTGGAGCTATTTCAGTATTCCCAAATAAAAGTGAGAAATGCCATGTGTGTGTATGGCACGGTGTGCCCTCAGTTTGTACACTGTGATGATACATTTTAAACCTGTACAGCAGCGTTTTAAGAAGAGATAATTTATGCTGTCCCACAGTTTTATTATTAATAATGTTGGAAGTTTTTATAGCTTCCTGACAGACTGTCACACTTGCACAAATGCCATTCTAAAATACTGGTCAGGTCACTTTAAAATAAAATGAAAGTGAAAGCTAACCAGGCAGCACTTTGAGCTTACTTTTTAAAATATTTTTGCTCTAGTCATGCTTTTCCCCTCTCCTGTGTTGAAGCGTTGAATAATAAATTACAGAGTCAAAGGGGATTTTTGTAAGTGGTTATTCAGTTTATTCTCTTGCCCCAGCGTGGAGAGGGTGGTGTGGTGTCAGTGCATAACCTGCTCCTGTCTTGTAGGGTTTCAGATGTGGGGAAAATGGAATGGTAAAGGGACAGAAAGGGCTGCCCCTTGGCTGTGTCGTGCAGCGTAGCTGCTTTCCCTGGAAGGGGTGCTGCTCTGCGTGCGTGGCTCTGGGAGCTGCTGCAAGCGCAGTGCCTGCACCCAGGCTCGGGCTGCAGGGTGTGCGTGGTGCCAGCTGCAGTGGGGCACGGCTGGCAAGGTCCTGCTCAGCATGGGGGCTGTGGTGGGCTGTGAGACCCCACGTCACAGGGGATATTCTGTGAAGGGCTCTGTGGGACAGTGTGTCCAGATGGCAGCAGGGGGGAGCCTGCAGTGTGGGTGCTGCCAGGGCAAAGCCAGCTGCTGGGGGATCCACCCCGTACACATCTGTGCCTGTGGAATTCCCACTCAGGGACCTTCGTCCCCACGGGCTGGGGAGGGGAACAGGATGAGCCCGTGGGTGCTGTTTGTGTGAGCGTCTGGCTGTGTTGATCAGCGTGGTCAGCCACGTGTTTAGGTTGGGTATTAGGGAATTAGGTTGGGTGTTTCCCTCAGAGGGTGGTCGGGCAGTGAACAGGCTCCCCAGGGAATGGTCACAGCCCCAAGCCTGGCAGAGGGCAAGGAGCATTTGGACATCATTCTCAGGCATGGGGTGGGATTGCTGGGGTGTCTGTGCAGGGCTGGGAGTTGGACTCAATGGTCCTGATCCCTTCCAGCTCAGGATATTCTGTGATTCGGTGTGTATTTGGACATGTGTATCTGTGCCTGCTGGAGATCCAGGTTCAGCCTCCCTACCAGGACCTGCGATGTGGGGCTGTGACAGCCTCGCTTGTGTCCAGCTGCCAGCCTGGCAACCCCGTGCTGGTGTGCAAATGCCTCAACACAGGAGTGACGCCAGGTCTTCATAAAGCAAACCTGTGTGTTTGGGGTTTTTTTGGTTTTTTTTTGGTAATAGTGCTTTCTTTTCCTGCTCAAAGAAACACATTCTTTATTGGTGGTTAGAATGTCATGTCACAGTACCGCATTCCTTGTCATCTGAATAACTCTGTCATTATGCACGTGTCTAACGCCATTTCTGTGCTGCTGCAGTTGCGTCAGGTCGTGACATACCCAATATGGCTGATCTACACCACTGTCATGAGGATTTTCAGGAATCCCCGGCCTGCAATTACCCTGAAGGACCCTGAAGTGAAGTATGCACTGAGGCTGATTGATAAGGAGGTAGGTGCATATGCAGTGCTGAGCATCGCCTCTCCATGGAGCCTGTGAAATGCTTACAGCTGCTGAAGTCTTGGGTGATGTCCCAATGGATACTTTTGTCTTGAGGAAAGGACTTTATAAAAGCTCTTTGTGTAGTAGAACTGAGTTTTGCAGTTCTGCAAACAGCTTGTTTCCAAGCAGTTTGGAGAATGCTGCTCTAGAAATGGTCAAACTCATGGTCACGTGTGTCTCATGTTGTGGAGCCCATCAGCAGAAATTCCCAAACTGTGCGCTACTGGCTGGGCTAAGGGACACGAGTCCTGCTGTCAGGCAGAGCAGGCAGCTTTTCCATGGTCAGGAGCATTGGACAGCAGCTGTCAGAGCTATGTGGGTACTGGTTCCTGTTAGTGGATTGATGTACTTTAATGTGTTACAGGAAGAAGGGTGTTTAAGTCACATAATCCTGACAGCACCCGAGCTGTCTCAGCTTCTCTTTCTCTCTGTTACAAGTAAAGCCACTCTCTACCTCCCGGTACAAAATTAAATTCTTGCTCAAGTGGGATATCAGAGGAAAGCCATGGCACTTTCAGGGGTGGGTCTTGCCATCAGAAGTTGGAAACACAACCTGTGGGAAGTGAACCAAAACCACCAAAGTTGAAAGGTCCAGGTTTCCCATGGATGGATAAAGCCACCATTAAAAGCATGAGAGAAATGCTGGCTTTTCAGGTATAAAGTCACACCTGAGGATATTTTCACTGTTGACTTTTTAAGGCTATGAGCTAGTCAGAAATTTATCAGAGGACTTTGGATTAGAACAGAGCTTTTCTTGATGTTTGGAGGGCACACTGATAGCTTGACTTTCACTGGTTCTGTCTCTCAAAGGAAACAATCGCTGTCATTCTGAATCCTGGGTTCGTGGGAACCAAAAGCTTCCCTGTGGCTTGGGCTGGGCTGTGTTGCTGAATTTATTTCCCATGTGTACTGCAACCACACTGTTATTATAGACTCCCTGCCTCCTCATGAAGTCGGGAGCACGTGGCTGCAAGGAAAGGCTGAAGGAATTGGGGTTTTTCAGCCTGGAGAAGAGAAGCTTTGGGGTGACCTCACTGTGGCCTGGCAGTGCCTGAAGGGAGCCTGCAGGAAAGATGGACAGAGACTCTTGACAAGGGCTGCAGTGACAGGACAAGGGGCAATGGCTTCACACTGACTGAGAGGAGCTTTGGATTGGATATTGGGAAGGAATTGTTCCCTGTGAGGGTGGGCAGGCCCTGGCACAGGGTGCGCAGAGCAGCTGTGGCTGCCCCTGGATCCCTGGCAGTGCCCAAGGCCCGGCTGGATGGGGCTCTGAGCACCCTGGGACAGTGGAAGGTGTCCCTGCCATGGCAGGGGGGTTGAAACGAGATGATCTTTAAGGAACCTTTTATCCAAATCCTTCCTATGATGTGCCCAAATTGAGTCTGCCACACCTCCTGTCTTTTGAACAGAGAAACAGAGGAGTTTTGAGGCTGCTTTGGAAAAATCATTTATAATAAAGTTAGATGTGCTAGTTTAGTTTATGCCTTAAAAAAAGCCAACAGCTTCACTTTGGTTGGTTGGTTTTGTACTGGTGAGCATAATAAATGGTGAGCATAATTAATTTGTTGCCTTTCAGTGGCTTCAGCAAAGCACCAGCCTGCAAAAAATGTTCTCCAGCTTTGCACTTGTCAAGGGTGACAAACTCCTCTGCACTGCAACTTGAGACTGAATCGTGTAGCCAAGGGCTTCCAGGTGCCTCGGGCAGTGCCAAGGGGAGTGACAGTGCGAGGTGACCCCGTGCTGGAAATCATCCCAGTCCGAGGCTGGCTGTGATCCAGCCTTGACTGGCACCTTGCAGAGTGGCAGGCTCAGTGTCCTGGCTGTGTGGCACAGGGAGACACAGGTGTGCTGATGTCGCTGGGAAGGATTTCCTGAGCCTCTTAGTTTCTCTCAGGTGCCTCATGATGCACCAAAATATGTTCAGTCTCCTTCAGCTAAACCCTCTCGACTTCAGCTGGTGAGATGAGTAAGGGGGAATTGAGAGCTTTGTTCTTTCTGCATGCTGTTAAGGACAGCATAAGAAAAACGCAGCAAAGTGGCAAAATCCGGTGAAACTGGTGCTGAAATTACAGAAGCAGCAGCAGTCAGAGAGAGAGCAGCAGGGTGAAGTCCACATTAGTTATCTTTCTAAAGGAATTTTCAATGGCAGTTACTGGTTCTGAATAGACATAAGAACAGAGAAGCCCTTTTGAGGCTGCCAGTCAGTTCCCACCTTCCTTCAGGATTTGCCTTGAAATGAGTTACTGTGAAGAAAACTTCATCAGTATCATCATAGTACGGGAAGATGAAACAAACTGTGATGAGGAGGGAATTTTCCTCCATCGGTTACTTTAAAAACAGTTAAACAAACAAAAAAAGGGTTAAAAAAACCCTTAAAAAACCAGAAAGAACAGAAAGTCACTGTTTCTTTCTGTCTTTTCTTTGCTGTGTTTTTCATTCCCATGAATATGACCTGATTTTTAAAACATAAACCTTACATAATATAAGAAATAATATTCCATTACTCACTGCCAAAGTTTTATTCAAGGTATGACTTTCCTAGTAAAGATTAGAATAAATTATCCCAGCAGGACTGCATATATTGTCATAATTTTGTAATGAAGTTCATATCTAATTAAAGTGCTCTTTTCAGTTTTCTTTGCAGATTAATTCAGTTTTTACAGGGAAAATATGTTTAAGGATCTTAGCATAGCAAAAGGAACCGGGTTACTACTTCCATTGAAATGGTTAATTCTTCTGATTTTGAGAGATGAAAATCAAAATACTTTGGCCTTGAATGGCTGCATATTTAAACTTGAAATGAGAATTGAAGAAGTAATTAATTTTTATCTTGTGGCCTTCTCACAGAAGGTAGTGTAAATGCTCATAATATTTAGAAAGTTATCACTTGTTCTGGATCTGCACATGAATATCATTAAGTATTGTTAATTCTTATTCCTGCAGGAAGCCAGACTTGTCTTGTTTTACAGGTGAAATCACAAATATCCCAACGACACAGCTGACTGTTCTTTTAATTTTCCTCTTTCAGGAAGTTAGTCATGACACGAGGAGATTTCGGTTTGCTCTCCCTTCCATGGATCACGTTCTGGGTCTCCCTCTAGGTACGTTCCTTATGGAGAATCCAGGTGTTGCTTGGATTAATTATAAGAGATTTTGGGGAGATTTTTTCCCTATATTTTGAATTTGGAATACTACTCACATGGCTGGAGCTGTTGCTGAGAGCTCTGCAATATTATCCTCATGCTGGGAGTAATCTGCAGGCTCTGAAATGCAGCGTACTTGAGTGAACACCCAGCTTGTTTTTTTTGAAGAGAGTAGAAACAAACACAGGTCTTCACTTGTCTTTTCCAGTCTCAGCTTTCCAGCGTGGGTTATTCCTGTGGGCTCAATCCCTGCAGTCAATTCCGTGCCCTGAGGGACCACTCTCATCCGCTTCTCCTCTAACACATGTGGTTTATGAGATGATCTACTCACTTCTGAATTTCATGGAGCTTTTGAATCACCGTGGGGTAGCTGTTTCCAGAGGCTCTGCCACGTGGTGTGTTGCCTTCCATAACAGCTTAGTGCCATTGTTTCCTCCTGCTTCTGTAAAGAGCATTTAATTGTGACTTGTGTTTAATAGGACTTCCACTTTAACAAGCTGCTGCGGTGATCCCTGGAGCAGGTGCTTTGTGGTTGTTGTCAGCACCTTTTCCAGGTGTTGAGTTCCCTCTTGTTTGGGATGTTATAAATCTCTTGATCTTCTTCAGTAGCCATGAAAGCAAAGCTTGTTATTTGCTTGCCCATAATGAACATTGGGGAGTGGTTTGCAGGGTGAGGCTTGGGAAGCAGAGAGAGCTGAAAGCTGCTGAGGGTGGAAGAGCAGCTGGGAGCAGCAGAGCTGCAGTTGTGGGGCAGATGCTCTTTAGTCCAGCACCCACCTGTGGCTTTTATCACCCAAAAAACTGAAATGTTCATTCTGAGAGAATGAACCCACATAGAGGCTGCCAACTTGTGTCCTGTCAGGGTGGGGTAAAGCTCTAACAGGGGAGGGTGTAAGGCACATTTTCTCTCTGGGAGGGGCGCCTTTTCTGGCTTTGTACCAGCTCTTGTGAGATGTGCCCCAGTAGCACCCCACTGTCCAGGCTGACAGTCTGCAGTGGTCACCAGGGGTCTGGGAGTCTGTGCCTGCAGGGCTCTCTTTGGAATGTTGGAATTTTATGGGTAAGCATTTAATAGAAGTTAATTATTTTCTTTCTTTTTTCCCCCCCTCAGGAAAAAAAGATGTACACATTGAGACACTGTTGTAGAGAGCTCAGAGGATGTGGGACAGATGGAAACACGGTTGCTAACTTTCATAGATTAAGCTGGAGGAATAGCAGGGTTAGAAAAGCGCTTTCTGTTTAGGCAGCCTCAGCAAAGGCAGCTGGAGAGCTCCTGGAAGATGTGAGGGATCTGCAGTCAAAGCAAGAACAGTAATAAACTCAGTTTTAACTAAACTGTGGCAGTTTACAACTAATATGTTAATAAAGTTGTGTGAAGAGCACTGGAGAGTTTTCCCCTCCTGTGTCCCTTTTATTGGTCTGTACAGGAGAAAGAAACCCCATCTTTTGCAAGATCTCAGGTACACTTCAGGCTTTGGTACATGTAAATGCATGAAGTTATGATTGACACACAAAATTAGCAGTGAAGTTGTCTGTCCTTGCAGGGAGATCTGTGCGTGGCTGACAACTCTGGTGCTGAAATGTCAGTTAAATAAAGGAATATCAGGAAAATAAGAAAGGAAGACTTGATGCCCCAGAATAAGGCAGTTAGAAGTTTGAGGCTGCATTTCAGTCCATGCCAACTCGGTACATCCACTGAAAGAAAAATCTTTTGAAAGAAAACTAGTTTTTGTTTTTCCTTCCCTGCAACAGGACAGCACATCTACCTGTCTGCACGGATTGATGGAGCTCTGGTTGTCAGACCTTACACTCCAGTTTCCAGTGATGATGACAAGGGCTTTGTGGACCTTGTTGTCAAGGTGAGGTGTCACACTCTCCTCCCAGGCTGGGCCACTTCTGAGCTGCCTTTATGTGAAGTCTGGTGTGCTGACTTCTCTTCAGGAATGTGCCATTACCTACAATCCACATGACATTTTGCAGGCACTTCTTTATTGGGTGTGTCTCATGAGCTGCTGCATCACTTTCCAAACTCTCTGTACACCGGAGATGTTCATACACTTTTTAATTCTTCTGGAATAAGGTCAGCTGTGATCCTTGCCTGAATGGTCAGCTGCTTTTGCAGCTAATGGACTTTGGTCGTTGTGATCATTGAGAGTGGTGATCATTATCATTACTGGTCCAGGCAGCGTGAATGACTGCTTTAATTGGTAAGAATTGGTATTTTAAGTCTTATGATAATGTACTTTTGTCTCTTGGTAGGTAAACTACCTATCATTTAAAGCTGTCAGGGGTTTAAAATATGGATATCTGCACTGGATTTCCTCTTAGAATGTCATTCTTTGGAATCACAGTGTTTTGGTTTTTTTCTTGATTTTTCTAGCTTGATTTTTAGAACTTGGGTGTAAATCATGTTGATTATTATCAATATTTTCTGTGTTGCAGAAATACAATGGAGAAATCACCAGTCTCTGTCCAAAAATTTGGGCAGGAATGGCATTTTAATCTTTTGTCAGTCAGACATTGCATTTCGTTGTGGAGTAATTGTGTTCTTTGCATGAGGAGTATTTGTATGTAAAAATTTGAAGGACAAGTGCACATCTCTGAGCTGTGAGATTTAATTGCTTCACTGTTGTTTTTAACAGGTCTACTTCAGAGGGGTCCACCCCAAGTTTCCTGATGGGGGGAAGATGTCTCAATACTTAGACAGCCTGAAAATAGGGGACACCATTGACTTCAGAGGACCAAGTGGCCTCCTTGTGTACAAAGGAAAAGGTAAGGCTGGTTTGGAAGACAGAATTTATCCAGAATAAACAGTACAGGGAAAGCATCTTCTTATTATAGAAGTGCTTTTTATTGATGCAGTTCTCTAATAAGGGATGGTTGTTTTCCATACTTATATGGACATCGTTTATATGGTGATAAAAACAGTGGGTATTTGCACTGCCTAGTGCTGATTTCCCAAGTGAAAATGAACTTTATGAGTAGGCAGTACTCATAAAGTTCGTTCTGTCAATATAAAATATTTCACTTTATTACAATGCAGCCGCAGATGTGCCACAAAAACCTTCTGGCAGTTTTGTGTGAAGCAGAACTCCGACACGTGGTTTTCCAGGGCTTTGTATGTGGCATTCATGTTACCCTGGATGAAGAGAGCAGTGAATGCAACACAACATTTTTGGGAGTTTCAAACTCTCTGTGGGGTTTGGCCAAAACGGACGAGTCAGCTCAAAAAGAGAAAAAGGCAAAAAAATACATGCTGCATATTTTATGTTTCCCTTTAAAATAATCTGCACAGGGGAAATGAATTTTGAGCAGATCAATTCCTAACTGCAGAACTGTTTGCAGGACCTGGGCTTCTGAATGTCCCTGGGGGAATGGGATGTGAGCAAATAGGGATGCAGGTAGTGTGCATGTAGGATGTGGTCAGGAATAAGTAAAAACCCATGGCAGGGTCTGGTGTTACCACCTCATGTCTTCATCTTTCGGGATTGCTTTAATTCAGGACACCTTCAGCTTTTCTGTTCCCTGGGAGGGAAGGGTGACAGGGCTGGAACAAAGTCACTGTAGCTGGATGTGCTGGGAAGGGGTAACAGGAGGCGTTTCCTGCTTGCTTCAATGTTTTCCATCTCTTTCTCTCACCAGGCAAGTTTGATATTCGGCCAGAAAAGAAAGCTGAGCCAGTTACCAAAACAGTGAAATACGTGGGGATGATTGCAGGGGGCACTGGTAGGTATCTGTAAGGATTCATCTGTGGTTTCTGACAGCTGGTAGATGCGTTTGCCCACGTTTTCCCACTTGTCCCTTCTTCTCCTCCCCATCCTCACATCACTGAGCTGCCTCTCACTTCCAGGGATAACACCGATGCTGCAGATCATTCGAGCAATCATAAAGGACAAAGATGACCCCACCATTTGCCAGCTGCTGTTTGCTAATCAGGTAATTCTGTCCTTTGTTTTTCCTGTTTGTAGAGTTTTACCTACCTAGCAGAACTCCACTCAGCAAGTGAAATCCTCTCTGAGGAAGCCTGGTACAGAGATACAAACCCTGAGGGGAGAAACGAACTGAAATGTTGCAAACCTCCCATATAAAATCCCTTGTAATAAATTGGGGGTTTAGCATTACTACGGAAATGTTTGTTAATGTTTCCTTTCCTGTGACTCATTGCTCTGCTTCTAATCCAGTCCATGAATGTTCTAAGGCCCTGCATTCCTTTGTGCAAGTTGTTAATGTTTTGGGCAGACTCTCAGAGCTGTCTTTCTTAGTTGAAACCTGAAAGAGGTGAACATTTTTCTCCTCCAGCAATTGTAACTCCCCAGCTTCACAGCAGGGTTTGTCTGTGGGATCTTTGTCTGAGGACACCTTGGGTGAGGCTAAAATTAACTGGTCTCCAGCAGGTCCATCAGTTACAGAGATGGGATTCTGCTTGGCTGTCTGCTTTCATTTCCATCCCCTCTGTCACTTCTTCACGCCTGTCTCTTGCTCCTTGAAGTGTGGCCCCCTGCATGCTGGCCAAAGGGAAGCTCTCTCCTCCATGGAATCCTTGTGGTAGAGATTTCTTGGATAACCCAAAGCTGGTGTGCTGCTGGGCAAAGCCCCTTCTTTGCCTGATGTTCTTCTGCCGTGAATCTTCCTGCTTTTCAATTTTTCCCTTTCATGAGTATTTGTTTCTGTCTTATGAGTCATTGTTTGTGGTGAGCTTCACTTCATGCTTGTGGTTTTTAGCCTCTTTAGGCTCTCCTGGTTTTCTTCTCGTATTCAGTGTGTCTTCATTTCATTTGTGCCATACCTAAGCCTATAAGGAGGATGGAGAGAGACTCTTTACAACAGTTTGGACAAAGGGCAATGGCTTCACACTGACAGAGAGGAGGTTTGGGTTGGATATGAGGAAGGAATTGTTCCCTGGGAGGGTGGGCAGGCCCTGGCACAGGGTGCCCAGAGCAGCTGTGGCTGCCCCTGGATCCCTGGCAGTGCCCAAGGCCAGGCTGGATGGGGCTCTGAGCACCCTGGGACAGTGGAAGGGGTCCCTGCCCATGGCAGGAGATGGAACTGGATGAGCTTTGAGATCCCTTCCACCCAGGCCGTTCTATGATACCTGAGTTATAACTGGAGGTGTTTCTGCCAGGGGCTATGGTCCGAGTGCCAAGGTTCCCTGTTCTGAGAAGCCCTGCCAGTGCTCTCTGCTGCTGCCTGGAGCCCCTGGATTTGGCATAGAGTGCAGTGGGATCAGGGCAGGAGGGCCAGGATTTGCTAGGAATGATTCAGAATGACTAACACAGGGCTGGAGCTTCTTTAGCAACATGGACAACCCACTGCAGCTTGGAGAGGGAGCTTGGGGAACAATTCCCTGCGTGTTAGCAACAGCCGATGGAAACATCAGCCCCGGCTTTGAAGAGTCCTTGCACCCAATAACTGCACAAATAGAAAGCAGCCTTTGAAAATATTTTAAATATTTGAAAGGATTTAAAACAATGTGCATGGGCTCCTATTGTGCCTCTGGCTGGCACACGTAGAGTTGGCCAGACCCAGCAGGAGCTTTCCTGGAGCACCCACAGCTGCAGGTCCAGGAAAAGGCACCTTCTCTGGAATAGCTGCTGCACATTCCTCCTTCCCACCCCCGTTACAGACTTCGTGCTGACCTCAGTGCCAAATTACTATGGTTGCAGGGGATGGCACCACTTTTAGTTTGTGCCTTTTTCCTTCCTGCCCAGACTGCAGCTGCTCTTAGGAAAATAAGGCTTTCCCTTGGCCTTCAGTGGTGCTGCATTAGGGGGGAGCAGAACGTGATACCCTGAGTAATGTTTGTTGTTCCAACCAGAACTTGATACCCTTTTGGTTATTTGTGCCACATCCTTTTTGAAAGCCAGCAATCTCCATATGGCAGTGCTGATGATACTTGAATTGGCAAAGGTGAAAAACCTGGCTTTTTCTTGGCTGAATGGTACACAAAGGGGTAAGGAGATATTTCCATCATGATTAGTTTTTTGATGAAAGTTGCTTTTGTAATAATGCTAAAAATAGGGCTTCATTCTTCTGATTCCCTGATTAAATGATGGTTCTGCTTTCTTTTATTTTTAGAGGGAAAGCATTGCATGGTCAGGATTTGGAAAAGTTATGAGTCTTTTTATTAGCTCTGCCACGGGATGGGCATGGAAATAACTTGGGTTTGGTCTCTTCAGCCTGTAAAACAGAGTTGAATAAGCTGTTCCATCTCTCAGGGCTGTGCAGTAGCTGCTGCTCTGTGGCCATCTGAGGGCTGCACTCCCGTGCAGGGTGTGATCCTTGTTTTCCTTGTCCTGCAGACTGAGAAGGATATCCTGTTACGCTCCGAGCTCGATGAGATCCAGGCTCAGAATCCCAGTCGCTTCAAGTGTTGGTACACGCTGGACACAGCACCTGAAAGTAAGACCTAAAATGCTGCTTCCTGTGAAACTGATGGGTATTAATGTGCTTTACAGGAGACATGCTATGTCATGTGTGTATTTCTGAGCTTAATGATTCATTTCTTGCTTAATGAACATCTGAGTGTGCCCAGTAGCATCATTCTCCACACAGGGATGCGCCGAGGCTCAGGTGTAAGCAGGTAAGCGTTTCCAAAGCTCACCTCAGTGCAGTGCTCCTCCCATGGCTACACCTGAATAACTACCATTGGCTCCTGGGGAAGGTGACCTTGTTCTCCCCTTCCCCACAGACATAAATATAACTTGTTATCCCTGGGTGTGGAGCCTGCACTGAGGCAGCTGCAGTGCCAGAGGCACCGCATAGCTCACAGACACAGATCCCTGCCTGGCTGGGGGTGTTGGGCACTTCATGGCAGCAGATCCTCTTCCTAGAGAATGGGATCAGCTCTGGGTTAGCAGTGTTCCTCAGTGACAGTGCTGCTCCAGCTTGGTGCAGAGCAGCTTTAAAGAGAATGTGACACAGCTGCCTGGTCTGCGTGAGAGGATGAGCTTGCGGACCAAGCTTGAGGGAGGAAGGCTGGACAGTGTCATTCCTTGTGGTTTTCCTTCCTCACCATTCCTTGTCATGCTCACCCACATCAGCATAGATTCACACTCTTATTCAGTGGGAGTTTGGGGCAGAGAAGGAAAAGCCTTATGCTTCCTCTTCCCCTGTGCCCAAGAACACACCTCTGGCACAGTGAGGGAGGGTCTTGCCCTCCCCACAGTCTGTTGCTGGTGTGGCATCCACAATTTGTGCTCTCCTGAATTGCTGATCGCCATTCCTTTTTTTGGGGGGGAGCTGTGACTTCATCTTAGCTGTTGGGATAAAAGTTCCTCCTTAGACCTCCTCAAGACTGTTCTGCAGATTTTCACTGTCATATGTGAAACCTGACCAAAAATGTGATTAAAGAAGTAGGTCAGTCTTGCGGTGCCCAAAACTTTGGGTCAGCAGCAGCAAAAGTTTGTTCTGCATCCAGGGCTTGGGGATGTGATGGTTAAACCTGAATCCCAGTAAAACTGATCGTCACTGCGAGTGCTCCAGCTGGGAACAACTTCATCAGCTGGATTTCTCCTTTCTAAAGTGACTCGTGTCTCTCTTCTCATCCTTTTAACCTTGTTCCCCTCCTCCTACTTTCCTTTTTTTTTTCAACAGATTGGGATTACAGCCAAGGATTTGTGAACCAAGAGATGATCAGAGACCACCTGCCCCCACCTCAGAACGATGTTCTGATCCTCATGTGTGGACCTCCTCCAATGATCCAGTATGCTTGCATTCCCAACCTGGACAAATTGGGCTATGCCAAGGACATGAGGTTCTCCTTCTAAACACAACTGGTAATTCGGAGATCTTGTGTAGAAGGGAAGGGAAAAAAAAAAACATTTAACGGGGAACAGGACAAAGTTACAGAGGTGGTTGATGCACAGTGCTGGGAAACTACATTTACATTAAAAATGCTTTATATTTTCAGACTCTCTGGCAAGTAAGGCACGTAACTGTGCTAAACCTGTGTGTGGAGAGGTGGTGATGCCTCGCGCTCTGTGCTGTGTGCTCCATGTCCAGGGAGGACAGTGCAGCTGCTCAGGGCAGCACACACTCATTTATGCTTTTTCTTAGCGCTGTAATCAAGTGGCAGTAATATCCTACTTCCTAACACTGTGCATACCCAGGATTTTATTCAGTATGAACTATGAAAACAATGACAAGTGTTGGATTATTCATCCTGCTTATGCCAAATTGTAATCCTTACAGAGCTCTGAGGGCCAGGAGTGTTTGCCTTGTATCCATAACCTTTGCAACGTGAGCTGAAAGATGCTTGTTGAGTTGAAGGATGCCAGTTAACCATTTATGACTGAAGTTGTTCCAGCTGCCTTGTTAATCAAATCAGAGAGGTAGGCAGTGATTAAATATGGGTTTCATTTGTATTTTGGAATAGCCTCTCTTAAGTGCAAACACTTTTCCAGCTGGTTACAGTTCTCCTCCCTGGGCAATGAAGGCAACTGAAGAAGGTGGCTTTGGGTACTGTTCCACAAGTACCTTGAACTTTTTGCTTGCACGTTGTGTGGAATACTGAAACAAAGTAGTAAATTTTGTATTTACTCCTAAATACTGGGCCATGCCATAGGAGTACAAAAGCAGTTGTTCTGCATGTCCTGTGCAGTGAAAAAAAAACAAATGCTGGGTGAAAAGTGGATCAGATTGTTTTTGTTAAAGAGATTGCTTTGGACTGAAGATTGCTTTGGGCTGAAGGGAGCCCAGGGGTCACTGCAGGGTGGGTTTTGGCAGGTGGCCCAGCTCTGGGGGCAGCAGCACCCGATTGCCTCCGTGTCTCAGTCAGGCAAAGCTCCCCAGGGTTTGCTTGGTATGGATGCACAGGAACAGCCTTAAATCACCAAACTGACAGCAAATTCAAGTGTCTCACTGAGTCTAAAACTGTTTCTTAGAAGCTGTTTACTACAGCTTCAATTTTTATTTTCTAATATCCTTTTTATACAGCAGCCTTTAACCTAGTTTTTAGGACACATCAGGCATCTTGCGTGCCCAACCTTTTGCTTCTGCCCAGCAGAGATGCTGCTGAGGTTAGAGATGTCCTGCAAGGAGTCTAGGAAGCTAAAAACCTTGTTCTGGTGATGCCATCAGTGACTGAAAGGATGTTTAGTCATGTATGAAGTGCTGTGGGTGCTAAGGTAGCTACAGGTGTCAATGTACAATAGCAATTTTTAAAGAGTGGGTAGGAATTCGAGATTATAGCTCACTGTGTTTTCTTTTGTGTCCGTACAACAGGTGGGTACTGTGTATTTAAAAGGTTCATTTTTCAGCAAGAATTAAAAGGCAACGATACTGCAGTTAATTTAAGGAACCTCAACTAGATAATACTGTTATTAATTTTATTAATTTGACATTTGCCTAAATTCTTGAATTTTTGATGTGTGCTTCTGAAACTTGTTCTTTAATACTATGCTCCAAAGTTCAATTACTACTCAAGGTTTTAAGTTTCAGTCCGTTTTTAGGAAGGTGAAAAGCAGAAATACAAGAGAAGTGATCTTACTGCTGGTCTGTATCACTGTGGGATATGCATAGATTTTTTCATTATTGTATTTGCCAAAGTCATTCCCATCTTTTTTTATCCTGAATAAAGTTTTGGAAAGCTGAGTTTCATGAGAACTGGTTTGTATTTTGATTATTCTTAACTTGGAGTTTCCCTTGTCACCAAAATCAGTGGGTAAATCCAACACAGCCTCAAAGGGCCATAAGATCCCAGATATGCAATCCCCAATTCCCTCAGGATTTGTACATTGAAGCTTTTCAGGGTTAATTTAGCAAACTTCAGGTTTTGGCAATTTCGTGATAAAACAACAAGAAATCTGTGGAAAAGAAACTTCACTAAAGCTGGCTAAAAGTGATGCCTGGTTGTGACTAATTAAAACAACTCATTCAAAAGGAGGTAGGATTGATTAAATACTCACAAACTCACCCCAATTATCCACAATTGAGAAAGAAAAAAAAGGGAGAAGAAGGAAGACCAGTTAATTCTGACATAAGGAATGTTGATCATCCCAACACATTTCCAGGTGAATAAATATTTCTGCCACTCTAACAAATCTACTCTATCTTGTCTCCATTCAGTATTAATTATTTAAATATTGTATTAAGAATCTTAAGGACACAACGCTTGGAATTCAAAAAACTGCTCAGCTTTGCTACATCAAGGACTTTCACACGCAGGGAACTGAGTGTCCCAGATACAAACACCACATTTGATACAAATCTGATATAAATTTGATATTGTTGGCCTGCTAAGTTTTCCAAAAGCTGTGAAGTCAAGGCTGGAAATCCTCGCTGAGGCTTTTCCCGATGTCACATCTGGATTTATCCTTGGGAAGATGCTGCTCCGAGGACTTGGGTTTAAGGAGGTTGCACTTGGTGTTACAGACACCAGATTCCTTTGGGATTTGGCATTTCCTGCACTTCCAAACGCATTAAAAGAATGAAGTGCAGAGTCCTGGGGCTCAGTTATTCCTGTTTTCCTCACATCCCTTTCCTCAGCTCCACGTGGATTTGTGCCTCCTCTGAAGGTCCGGAAAGGATTTTGGGAATCCCTTTCAGTTTGTTTGGTTTGCAGCTTTTTCTTGGAGGTGGCCTACAAGGTAAACAGAAGAAAAGCCCAGAACAGCACAAAATCCCAGCCCCTCCCAAAATGCAGCTCCTCACACCAAACCTTGGGAGAATCCGTGGTGGTTCCAACACTGCTCCAATCCCACTCGAGCTGAGCTTCCAGAATGCTCTGCCCAATCCACATCCAAGACTGGCTGGCCCAAAGCCTGCAGGAAAAGAGGATTCAAAGGGAAGGGGAGAGGGGAAAAAATGGAGCTTTGGGTTTTTCCTCTGCGCCCAACAGGATTGAAGGGCAGGATGGAATTCCCTTGGGAAGTTTCTCTGGAAGGTGGAGTTCTGCTGTTGCTGAGTTTCTGCAGGGAAGAGCCCGCAGTATTGTTGAAGCTGGACATCTGGGATGTGGAATTTATGCATCACAGGGTGTTTTTCCAGAGACCAGCAGATAAAGAAGACTCCCAAGGACTCAGTAAGTGTGTTGAAAAATCCTTCCCAGGGAAAAAAGGTGCTTAAAACCTCTAAAAACAGGGACTGGTAAGCATGGGAAGGGAAAAATCCAACCCCAGTAGGAGACAGAATGTTAATTCATGAAAGGGAATGATGTCCTAAAGCAGCAGGGAACTTTAATTTCTGTTTGCTAAAATGTATGAAGTAGTTTAGGATCAGGGTCGGTGTTGAGGCCGGGATTTTCTTGGCCGTATCCAGGGCCCAGCGCTGGGAATAAAGTAATTCCTGGTTTTCCAGTACTAAAAATGCAGTACCAGAGGGTTCTCTTGTCCTGAGGATTTGGGGAATATTTGGCAAAAATTTATGGTGGCCCAGGTTGGACTAAGCTTTTAACACTCCATGGATTCATGGGATCCGGGATTCCAGCGTGCACCGCACAGGTTTTTTCGGGGAAATCCTGTGATCCCCAAATCCATGTGAGTTCAAAGCAAAAAACCCTGGGAGCTGAATGCAATAGGATGTTTCTTGGGAATTTTGAAATGTTCGGTTTGAATGAATGCAGATTGTCTGGGGTCGTGTGTTCAGAGTTGATGGTTTAGGGGTGCCAAGGTCTGGATTTGGATGTGCGGGCACCGAGCGCTCCTTGTGTCAGCTTTAGCCCTGGATCGGTGGGAATTGCAGAAAAGAGGAGGGAATTGAAATTCACGGATCCATTCTTGGAGAAATGCTCAGGATGGGAGAAAAGGGTGTGGATCTGCTGGGAGCTCCTGGAGTGAGGGAAAGGATCCAACGACTGGAAGCAAAAACTATGGAACAAAGCCCCAAAGGGGGCGGGGGAAAGAGGGAAAATCCCTGCTCCAGGAATCCAGCAGGGGCCAGGAGAGGATCGTTTTCCATCCCTCGGCTCCCGGTGGAATCCTAATAATGAAGCTAAAAGGAAATGATTCGTTTGGCATGAAAGGTGCTGTTCCAGAGAGGAATATTCACATGTTCAAATTCTGTGGGATCGAGGAAAAGAAGGAGGAAGCAGCTGGGGAATGAACAGGTGGATTTTTGGTGGATCCAGGGAAACACATGGGAAGGGGCTCTTAGTTAAAATATACCTCATGGGTACCACCAGAAAAAGCCCAAACTGCCCATTTTTCCAAGCTCTGACATTCCAGAGAGGTAAACAGTGGTTAGCACCTCCGTTTCTATATTACTTGGATGTCCAGTGCTTTGTTGGGAAGAGATAACACTTGGAAATGAACAAATCCAGGGAGGTAATTCCTGACAGTAAAGCCCTGGAGGCCCAGGTTTTGATATTTTTCCAGCACCCGAAGCCAACAGAGGGAATCCTGGAGGAGGTGGAAAACGCTGTCACTCCGTTGGTGGAATTCCTGGGCAATGGAAAGCAGCAGAAGCAGTAAGAACAGAGTTGGAAGCAGACTCCAGCAGGGTAAGGCAGACACAAAATTCTTTGGAATTAGAACTAGGCAGGGTTTAGAAGAATTAATTGCTGATTTGTGGATCCATACCCCATGGATTCCTGAGCGGAATCCCAGCATGGGAGACTGGAGGGATAATCCAGGAGAAGATCCAGGCTGGGGACTGTTCCCAGATGGGAGCAGCGAGCCTTGGAATTGTCTGCAGGGGAGAAAGGGGATCCTTTCAGCACAAGGACCTGCTGTCAAACGTGGAGATGTTGTCAGACAATTCCTCAGGAGCGTTTGGTTCCCAAGCCAGCTCAATCTCCTGCCTTGTGAAGCTCAGAAATACGGGAAGACCCCAACTAAAGCTGGCTAAAAGTGGTCCCTGCTTATGACTTAATTAAAACAACTGATTGAAAAGGGGGTAGGATTGATCAAATACTCACCAGCCCTTCTTGCCAAGATCCGAGTTCTCTGCCCACCGAGGATACAGCAACCAGAGGGACATTTCCCCCACATTTCCCCCAC
>VZTX01021292.1:864003-876678 GCA_013400915.1 Pardalotus punctatus | reverse complement strand
ATATATATATATATAATATTATTTTATTTTTTAAACTTTTTTGTTTGTTTTCAATGGAGATGTAGCATGTTTGGAACCGATCTCTCTCTGAGTCACTTTCACTGCCAGGGTTCACACACTGTCTTCCCCAGGAAAATACACACTTCTACCTAGGTCTCACTCACCTCCTGCTAACCCCTTTGCCTTCAGCAGAACTTCACAGCCAGCACTGGCAGAGGTGTGCAGCCAAGCCACTACAGACTGGTTCAGCTTTCAGACCCCACAGGAACAGCTAGACTGGTGTTGGTCAGGGTTTTGGAAGTGTTTGCCTCTGTCCCTGTGGGACTGAGGAGGGACTGAGCCCACCCAAAGCACTGGTGGTGGCCCATCCTTGTGTCCTGACAGTGCCCCTCTGCTGTAAAATGGGGCCTTTCAGTGTGATGGTCCGAGTGGAGCAGAGCAGACCCTGTGAATGTAGCAGTGAGGGCTGGTCAGTACCCTCTGTAGCACTTACCCCTTGCCTTACCTCTGACAGCACGTGCAGCCTGGGGCTGGCTCAGGCAGGAGAGGGCACCTGTGCCAGGGCCACCCACCTGCTGCCAAAGTACCGCCAGGGGTGCAGGCGCTGGGTGCTCTTCCTTGTGGTCCTCATGGAAACCTCACAAGCTAGGTCAGGGCGTCACACAGTTGCGACACAGGGGCATTGATATGACACACCTAGCAGGCATGAAAAATGGCTTTGTTTTCGTGTTTTCCTGCTTTTCCTTATAAATGATTTGATCGAATTGATGCGTTCATCCAGAGGAGTAAAAATTAAACTGGAAACCTTCTGCCAGCTGTGCAGACTTGGGCAGTTGTTTTGCCTGACCATAAAGTAGGGATCTCTACACACGGTGCTCGTAGCTCTCCAGGCCTGGTAGTTCGCTCTGCTCAGGGCGCTGCCACAAAGCTCATGGAGCTGCTGCCTGCCAGGGAGGTGGCAAGGTCTCTCTTTAAAACTTGAGGAGATGTAAAAAGATAAAAAAGACAGAAAAATTGCTGCTCTGTTAGTTTCTGACTGGAGGTGGGCAAGGTGAACATAGATCATAGAATCTGTAGAACTCCATAGCTCTTCGTGGGTGGAGGGGAAAAATCATCTGCCTTTCTGTTCACAGCAGCAAATGCTCCTTGGCACAGAGGCCCATCAAAGTGCCTGGCCCCACATGGAGGGAAGGAACATTTGGGGACAGTCTCCAGACATTTGGAGAGAGGAATGCTCCCCCAGATTTGTGCTGAGCAGCCTGAGAGGCCTGTTTACAACTCCCGATCCAAGCCTCCTAACTCTTGCCGCTGGGGAGGAAATGGCAAGGTAAGAGCTGCCAAAGGCCTGGTTAGAAATGTTTCTTCCAATTTGTCACTCCTCCCCTTTGGTTCACTTGCAAATCCTGCTCTCATCACCTTTCACCGGCAGCTCTTATTTCTAATAATGTAGTGGATGTGCAGCATGTTGTGTTTTTTTCTCCAGGCAGCCAGCTGTCACAGGCAGAGCATTTATTTCTTTAGCAAACATGCTTGCAAATGGTGATTCCCTGCCATTGGATGTTGTGGATGTTCTCTTTCCTATGTGATAGGAAAGGTCAGAGACCCCTTACATGGGTGACGGGGTTAGAGAAGAACTTGGCAGAGCAGGTTGGCCCAGCCTGGCCCATCCCAGCTCCTCCAACACAATGCCCCATTACCTGCACATCAGAAAATAAACCTGGCCTTTGTCCTAGGGTAATGCAAGTGCTTTGCAAGCTTTCTCTCCAGGTTTACCTGCCTATCTCAGATCTGTAGCTCTTACTTTCATGGATAGTCTGCATAGGCAAGGTAGGGAGGAGGGAGGAGTATCAATGCAAAGCGCCCCTGGCTTCCCAGTGCTCCCCAGCCTTTCCCAGGAGCAGGTGCATTTCTGTGCCCTGTTTGCCTGTGCTCAGCCTGGTGGCAGTGAGGCCAGGAGGCGGCAGCGGGCATGGGGAGAGCTCAGCAGGGTGCTGAGGAAGGCCTCCTTGTCTCCAAGATTGCCATGTGTCGGGTTGAATCGATGCCTTTCCTGCTGTGCTGAGAGAGCAAGAGGAGTTGTTTTGAACGTGTTGCTCACAGCATCTTGAGCTGGTTAGGCTGCAAAGACAGAGGGTTCAGTTTTTCGCATATGAGCTCTTTATTGTCTCCTTCCCCTGCATCTGAGCTATGGCATCTGACTGTGAATAATGCACACTTCTCCAGACCCTCGGGTTTGTATTTCTAGCCCGTGGGATTTTTGGTTGCCAATTTCCCTTCCCCACTTTTTGCTCAGGCTCCTTGCCTCTTTTACCCTGCTGTGAAGCAGAAATCTGTGAAGCACATTTAGACATGTCCTTCTGCAGGGCTCACCAGTGTCCGCAGGGGTCCGAGCCCTCCAGCCACGAGACCAACCTCAGCAGGGAAAATCCTCACAAGAGACCAAAGCTCTTCCCATATCAGCAAAAGCACACAGGAGTTAACGGGGAGCTGCAAGGGGATGCAGTGAGCAGGGCCCTCGTGTGTTGTCTGCCTTGTGTCCTGAGCCAACTGCAGCAATGTCCCCTGTGCCGGTCACGCTTTTGCTGGTATGACTGTTCAGACATGATTCAGGCTCGGTCCATCTCTTTCTCACAGCACAAACTCAACCAGATGGCCCGCAGGGTCTTTGGAGTCCTCCTCTTTTCTTATCTCATAAGGATTGCTGTTTGTTTGACCAGTGCCTAGGCAGCTGGCTTGCAAATAAGCAGCAACAGCCTCTGCTTTTGCAGATTCCCCTCTCAGCCCTGTCAAAAGAGGTCTTAAAAGCAGAGAAATGGTACGTTAATCCCCCAGCCATTGTATCCAATGCAGTAATGCCTATGCAATTCCTGTCTCCCTTGGAGACACATATGATGTGTGTGCATGTAAGCTAGTGTATGTATACAGTACATATGCATATGGTCTATATATTGTATATACGCACATCCCAGTACATATACACACAGTAAAAAAGATTAAAATCACATGCTTATATATCTATAAATGAAATCCTATATATTTATATATTTCTATGTTTTCGATAGATATAAAGATATAATATAGAGATAGACTCAACCACCCTTGTGTAAGGCTGGCCCTGTGTTCTAGCACAAGGCATGTAACACTGAAGACTTTGGACTTTGGGATGGTTTTAGCCATACACTGAGGCCTACATTTACATGTATAGCACTCTATGGAGAGGGGCTTGGCTGTGTTTAGGGCAAGGGATTTCCTTGCTGGCATGTTAACCAAGTGATAAATAAGGTTCGATTAATAAGGGAGTGTCTTGGGTAGGGGAAAATGCTTGAGTGTCCTTCTCCCAGGAAAGCCTCTTGCTGAGGTCCCGTGTGTTCACGCTTGGACAGATACATATCCCACCCTCATATGCACTTTTGTCTCTCTGCACGGATGCGGTTGGCAGCTGTGGGCACTGGTGCCATGGAAATGTGGCTTTTTGCTGTTCCGCCCAGCATTCCTCAGCAGCTGCCGGCACGCTGCCAGGGAGACCTGCGCTGGCCAGCGCTCACACAGCAGCAGCAAGAGTGTGGGTGCACTTGTGGGCATCGGTCAGCGACACAGCTGTGGCGCTGGGATAAAGGCAGCAGGACAGCAGAGGCATTACTGAGTGGAGGAGGGGTTACGGCCGCATGGTCAGAGGTGGCAGGGATGGTGTATGGAGCTGGAGCAGTGCAAATGAGAAGGAACTGTGAAGTTGGAGCAATAAGGATGAGAGCGTGCGATCCCCACTGGGAAGGCACATTCAGCTCCGCTGGGTCAGTCTGGCCACTGTTCTGCTGCAGGAGCCACTCCACTCCCTCAGGTCTCACAGGCACTCCTCAGCCCATGTGCAGCCTGCCTGGCCAGGGGCCCAGGGAGGCTTTCTGGAGGAAAGGGAATGATGTGATTGTATGGAAGGCACGGTCGGTGTCGCATGTGTGCCTTTGGGCCCCAGCACACGGCGTACGGACCTTGCCAGGCTGAAGCACCAAAGGGTGCAGCCTTCTTACCGTGCCCATGCAAAGAGACACCTGCTTTCCCGTGGCCAGCATTTCCATGCTGGGATGGGGGTGGATCTGGGCAGTGGATCAGCCCTCCCTGAGGATCTGCTGATGATTGTGGGATGGACAGCTGTCTGATCCCTCCATCCCTCCCTTCACCCAGCCACTCGTAGGACACTGGCCCTGCTGCATCCTGAAGCCTTTGGCTGACACCTGAGAGGACCTGAGAGGTGCCTCTGGCCGGTCTGGCAGCAGGTGGTCAGTCCACAAGCTGCTTCCCCACACGGGTTGGCGGGAAAGCGTGGCAGTTTGCCTTTGCAGCTCTGCACCAGGCCCGGCAACCACTGCACTCCTTGCTGTTTGTTTTATTTGTTGGCTTAGGTCGGGAGGAGGGTGAGTTGTAATTCCGACGTCCAAATGGCTCGTTAACACTGGTATTGCACGAGCAGATGCTGTGCAAGCTGCCCCCGAGCCCTGTCACACACCTCAGTGCCCTCTCCCAGGCCTCTCTCCTCCACACAACTGGTAATCCACCTCAGCCGCCTCTGCCCGGCGGCGGCTCCCGCTCTGCCGCAGCCCCTGAGCCGCGCAGCGCCGGCGGGGAGCTCTCGGCACCTGTTCCTCACAAACCTCAGAGACAGTTTTCTCGCTCCCAGCCCCCTCCTTCCGATGCCACTGACGCTCACGTAAGCTCAGCCTGCGGCCTCGCCTGCTGCCCGCCCTGCTGGTGGTGCTGCCGCCCGGCGAGGGGCTCCCATGCACTGCACCTCATGTCGAATAAGCTCGCTGGGCTACGCGGGGGAGCCATGTCTCATATGCTGTAATGTCCCAAATGCTACAGGAGGGCTACAGAGTTTTCTGCCAGTCATGGCATCCTCATAGACTCACCCGACAGTTAGCAAAAATGCATTTCTACTTCCAGAAAATGAGGTTTTGTCTCAAACCTCTCCACATCCAAGCACAGCCCTGCTGAACTGTTTCAAGTGATCTCTCACCCACGCACTCACCCACCACACACACATGAAATGAGAGAAAAATATCTAGACGTCTATTACTACATATGTATTAATATGTTAATATCACTCTTTTGGAGAACATTAAAATGTTATTACTTTACAGACTATGCTTTATAGTACCTGTGTGAAAGGACCTAGGACACTGGATACGAATAGAGCTATGTTGATATATCATAGTATGTACACGAGAACTTTCCTTTTGTCATATTATCCTTGTAATGTAAAATGATTGTTAATAAAAAAAAATTTAAATTTATTAAGTTGGGTTGCTAATTCTTTAAATTTTTCTTGGAGATAAATGTAATTTCTCCAGACCAAGGGCATCTGAGCTGACACACTCCTGTTTCCTCCAGCCCAGGACTGTAAGGAGCAGATCCAGTGCTGATTAATCCAGAAAGGTCAGTTGCAGCCCCTTGGGGTGCTGGTAGTTCTCCCTCCTGGATGACTGGCTCCCTGACATGCTGAGTGTCACTGCAGCCCCTCGACATCCTCACCTTGGTGAGCAGGTCCAGCATGTCCTGTGATGGAACTGCATCATTTCCCCATGGGCTGGGTTATCCTGGTACTGTGCCAAGGCTGCAGCAGGCAGACCAGGAGCTGGCACCTGCCAGCAGCCCAAGGCTGCTCTGGGTCAGCACTGGCACAGCTATGTCAGCACATGCTATTTTGGGGTAGGGATGCAGAGTGGGTGCCCTTGAGGCTGTGCGCTCCCTTTCTAGTCAGGTACAGTGCCATTATCGTTGGCTTTGCTGTGGTGGGCTGGGCTTGTAATGTGCACTGGTGAAACTTTACATGTGTGCCTGGTTTGGTTTGAAGGATGGAGAGACTTCCTGAGCTCTAAATGCTCTAAATCCAGGGGAAGCTGGACTTTTTCTATCCTTAAAAGAGAGGGCTGGCTTAACTTTGGATTCTTCTTTGATGTGAAGCTATGCTTGAGGCTGGGCTCTCTGTGGATTAACTAAAGGTGCAACTTTTAAAACAGTTTAATGTAGTAAGAGTAATTTTGTACATGGAGGGTCTTCTATGTGTTAAATTATTGTGTGCAAGAGAGCCAACCTCTGAAATAAGTATGTGTCCATGGAGTAGCTCTGGGCTGTGGGTTGTGTTTGCTGACCAAACAGCTGAAAACATTGCCTCTGTGGGCTGAGTCTGGCTGCTGCTGGGGATGCACCGCACAGCAAAGGCACCACAGGGACTATGGATCGTCCTTCCTTCCCTGCAGCTCAGGTTTGCATGGCAGTGTGAGCAGGGACAGTCTTGCAAAGGTTTAGCCCATCCCTGATACTGGATGGCAGCTATAGCTAGAGAGAAACACAGGCAGAAAACAAAGCCCTCCCAGCACAAACAATTGCTCACTCAGCTGTAACTGTGTCCACGTGGCAGTGGAGGGAAGCAGAAAACACAGGAGCAAGCTGTGCAGCTGATGGTGTGGATCCTGTGTGTTTCACTGCGTACTGTGAGTGTTGATACTGAGAGCATTGCTGAGCTTCAGTTTGTAGGGATGGAAGCATTAACGGGACTGGCTCTGTGATTTAATCAGGTCTGAAGGAATCCAAGTTTTCCAGTTGGTCCTGGGAATGGATACCAGTGGATAAGCAAGTGTTAGATGACGTGGATGAGCAGTTTACCCATCTAGCAAAGGTTTAATGCAATGGACACATATATTGTTAAAAGGGTTTTGCTCCCTTTTGGGGCCCCACAGTTATGTGGATGCTCATAATCTTGGGCTTTAACCTGATTCCCAGTGGTGTTGCTCTGGAGGGTGTTCAGGTTACAAGGTGCCAGTGTCACACCACTTGCAGGTCCTTGCAAAGGAGGGTTAATTTGGGTGGAAATTCTGGCTTTGAGGGAGGTCTGGGCTTTGACAGCTCTGGGCCTGGAGAAGCATGCATGAGAATCCATCAATCCCTGCAGGTGAAGGATGTGCAGAAGCTTTGGTTTCAGAGTGAATGCTTGCAAATTCTAATGGACTGGAAGTGAATGGCAGTTTCCAGGCTGAGAAGTGAAAATAGCCCCAAATTAGTCATCCATTAGGTCCAGTAAGGGTTGTTTTAGTGACTTCCTCAAAGTCCACTTCATCAAGCAGCCCACATATTACACACAGTTTGTAATTTTCTGTCAGCTTTCACTGTAGCGATTTAACATCACTATTTTTGAGCAGTAAGGAAGCCCAGCAAAATCCTGGTGGTTCTCAGGGCTTAGCTGCAGTTGGGTTTCCTGGGTGCCTGTCAGTCAACAGTGAAAACCTCATCTCTGGGGTTTTTGTCTTTGCTAGTCAATTGACAGCACCAAAGCATGACTTTCAACAGCTCAACCATGTGTAAAGAGTCAGAGCTGCTTGTGAAATGCATTGCTGCATTCTAATTCATTTCCTACAGGCGATTTTGTACTGTGGACCCATTAGTCACCCTTGGCAGTGACCAGCCTCCTTGCTGGTAACTTCAAACCAAGAACTTAAAAGCAAGATCCCTTCAAGCAAAGTGCACTATCTGAGCTTTTGTCAGGAAGGGCAGCTTGCACAAATTCATCTGATCTAGGGCTAATGGTACCTTTCGTTTTTAGTACCACTGATTCTCATGTCAATTTGAGTGAAAAGGAAATTGAAAAATTCCTCTGCAATGGTTGTCATAGCATGAAAGCCTGACATGCACTTCCCCAGCTCTGCTGGTGTCCTGGATATGCTCCATGAAGATGGCTGTTGTTAGCAGCTGGCACTAGAAACTTGATTTAGCAAAAAGTCTGAACATGTTTCTTCTTCCTGGAAGCAGGAGGTGTGGAGCCTATGATGCCAAGAGCTTGCAGGCATAACCAGAGGGGGTTTGCAGCACTTCCTGAGGTCTGTCTTCTCTGTCTGACTCTCCTGAGGCGGAAGAAAAAGCACATGGGTGAGTTTAAACAGGTGCCCCCCAAGATGTTTAAATCAGAGGGCAGGGGCAGGTGTCTGGGCAGTGGCAGGTTCAGCTCTGCAGCGGCACGGGGGAGCAGAGGCTGTTTCTGGCAGAGCTGTCACCATACGCCACACGAATGGAGGCACAGCTCATTTGCAACGTGCTCTAAAAATATCTGCAGGATAATCAAAGGCTCCCACAGCAGAGCATATGTGCTAGCTAGACTTTCTGACTCTCTGAAGTCCCCTGTTTGAAGTTGTTTTGATCAAGGAGAAAAACAAGTGTGCTGTCTGCATGGCTGCCGCACACCCTGTTTGTGGGGACACTGGTGGTACCTCTGGAGGCACACAAGGGTGGGAGAGCCTCGCAGAGGTGCCAGGGCTGGGATGGGGAACTGCGTGCAGCAGAGGGTCAGGGGTTGCAGAGCTGAGCTGCAGGCCACCACCGCACTTTGTGGTGTTCAGGAGAGCTGTTTGGAGAACTGGGTAGTGTGTTGGGTTTAGGTGTGACCTGTTTTCTCAGGGGCATCTTGGAGCCCTCTCCTCACTGGGTTTATTCCAGATTCAGTGATCACTAAGAGTTCAGGGAAGCAGAGGAACCGGCTGCAGACCTTCAGGACTAGCACTGGCAATGGCTGCGATACAGCTGCTGGATTAGGTGCTACTCTCTCTTGGCAGACAGAGGATTACAGGACAGTCCCAGTTTAATTTTTAAATACCATAGAGGGAGAAAAGCTTCTAATAAATCTGAAGTGACAATGAACAGCCAGGTTAAGAGAAGAATGGTTCTGTGGCAGCTATTGCTACTTTTCAATAAACTGGGTTGGGAATTTCTGAGTAACCCTGCATGAATTCCCCAGGCAGGAAGGATTGTCCCTGGCAAATGCACCACCCATGTTCAGCCCCCTGTGCAGCAAAAATACAGCTTTTTCCTTCATCTCAACAGCAAATTCTTCAGTGCCATCATCGGCCTCACTGTGCAGCTGACAGGCACCTCTCTTTTCGAAGTCAGCAACAGCCTGGGGCTCTGCAGGCTGGCTTTGTTTTTCTTCCTTGTGCTTTAACACTGACTGTGACAGGTGAGAGAGTGCCCCCAAACTGTCAATAAGGTAAATACTTCATGCTTCTGCTCCAAAAATCTGTTTTCTTTTACTTTTCTGTGCAGGTTTTGATCTCTGTGTCTTGTTAGGAACCTGCTAATTCTGGTGATGGTATTAGGCCAGCCAAGTGTGCTTTCCTCCTTATAGATGCATGGTTTACAGAGTATCATCACCACCAACTTGAAAGTAGTGAGACTGGCAAAAAACAAAATAAAACTAAATTCACTTCTTAGTTTTGTTTCAGAGATGGAGCCAGTAATTGGGAGGAACCTGTTCCTTTAGACCTTTGTTTAGCTGCCACCTTGCTGAAAAAGCCAATAGATTTCCTATGCTTGCCCAGGACTCTATTGCTGACTGCTCCCCTTCTCATCACATACCCATCCCTTGATGACACCCTTCAGAGGATCTTCTGTTGACTCATCCCGGTACTCTGTGCCCCTGATATGAGCTGCAAGCAGAGGGGACTTGCTGTAGAGTAAACAATGCAGACACAGTGTTGGTACAGCTTGGAATTATTTACTTGCAGTGTTTTACACGTTTTGCTGCAATATTTGACACAATGGCTGAGCATCATGCTCTGGTTTTGTGCTTTGGATTGTGAGAACAATACAGAGTCTTGACAAACAATATCTGGCTTTGTACAATAAACACACTGGGACACTAAAAGACCAAGTAAGCAGAAAAGCCCCCTCATGCTGGAAGGCCACAAATCACTATTTCATTTTGCTACTATTCTGGTGCATATTGAAAACAGGAGAAAAAATACTGTCGAGTATTACTATTTACTCATCATGCTTATCTTTCAGCAAATGAACCAAATACATTTTAATACCTAGTTAAATTCTGAAACACATAAAAATGCTGTCAGAGCTCTGTCCTTCAATTCAATCAGACTTCAAACTGACCTTCAAAAGAGTGCAAGAAGCATGGTCCAAGCCACTTCAGCTTCCAGCTCTTATTAAATGTCATTGTAGTCAACTTATCTTAGACATCAGAAAAAATTGGGCTGTATTTCTAGAGCCCAAATTACAACCTACTTCATTTTGAAAGAAGAAAAAGAGTGGTTTTGGACACTACTTCCAGATAATACTCATGATAGATGCTAGCAAAATGTAAAGTACAGCTGCTCAAGGTGTTGAAAGCCCATCAGTACCTGGGAAAATAGTTGAGCCTGAAAATTTTCCCGGTCCTGTTGAAGGGAATTTTCCATTACTTTCTGATGTGTTACTTCTTTGCAAAGCAAACCTATTTCTTATCACCATGCAAGGATATTTGGGACAGCAACTGAGGGGAAAACTCTGCACTGAAAAAATGTTACCTTTGAGGGACACCAGCTGTAACCACTCCCCTTACAACCAGGGAAGGGTGCTGAGGGTAATAATGAGTCTAAAACATCCCAGAGATATTTTAATGACTATTGATGATTTGTGTTTATAAATCCTACTCTAGCACAAATTGCTTAAAATCAAACTAGATAATTTTGGGGGAGGAAGATCTAGCTCTGAGGGCAAGTTGAGGCAAAACAACATATAACTACAGTCTATATTTTAACAAAGGAACTCCTTAATGTAGACACATAATTTCCCCTGGCCTCTCAGTCCTCTCCTTTTAACAGAAGCCACATCAGGAGACCACCTCTCCCAGGCAAAGCTGAGTACAATACGGGAGCTGCATTTCTCAGGTTGTTTGGGTTTTGTCTCTGGATGAGGGACTGTCCCTGTCCTTAAATTCACAACTCTGTCCTTTAGTGAAAAGGTTCATTTATTCTGACCAGGTAGACTGCCCCACACCATCCTTTTTTCTTTTTTCTTTTTTTCTTTTTCTATTTTTTCTTTCTTTTCTTCTCCTTCCATCCTTCCTCCCTACAATCTCTTGGTTTCCAGCTTCTTCATGTTAATTTTTATAGCAGGCAAAATAATCAGTCCAACCACTGATTAGCCACTGGGGACTCCAGTGGTGGCTTTTGGTCACACATATACCTTAGGAACATTAATTGCCATAACTGCGGTTTTCTTTGCTTCTTCTCTTGTGATGCAATTTATAAGCAGCATCCTTTAATTTAATACGTAGCGGTGCTTGCTGATGCTCCTGCATTTTCAGCTTCTGGAGCTGAAAATCATGGGTCTGTCTGGCTCCATCCTTATCGCACTTCAAGGGTACTTTGACAGCTTGAGTTGCTGAAGCTGTTTGATACAATGGCGTTTCTAAATACTTCCAGTTTATCTTCATGTCATTGTCACCTACTACAACCATTCCCAGCCATTTGTCTGCTGGGCCAGTTTAGCACCTCGGCCCTTGGGGTGCTGAGGCGCAGGGACACACAGGTTTTGCGGCACCGGATGTTCGGAGGGATGAGGGCAGGGCCCTGGGCAGATACTGGAATGTGGTGACACACAGCTCCTGTTAGCAGAGTTCCTGCCCCTCGGATACCACACGTACACAGCATTCCTTATCCCCATTACGTGCCCGCTGTCAGCCCCCGTGAGCAGCTGCCTCCTCCCAGGGACACCTGGCAGCCTTTGTTCAGGCTGCTCTGATGGCGAGCGACATTCTTTGGGGGCTAAAATGCCAGACAACAAGAATAATCCAGCAGGGAAAGATGCATGCATTTTCCCTCTTTCTCTTTCCCATTAAATCCTGCTTCAGCAAAGGAGGAAACAATGCCGTTCATTAACACTGACGGCATCACTTGGCTCCTAAGACAGATTTGTGGTTAAGTAGTGTGTATACATGTATTTTTTTGCTGTAAAAGAGGACATTGTTTTGTCATAGCTAAGTCAGATTCTGAGGATATATGCTTTTAAATGCCATAGGACGGATATCAGGGTGTGCCAGAATCACCAGGACACAGGCAGATAATGCTGTTTACAATCAGTCATCAAGATGTTATAAAAGGCTCAGTGAAACAAGCAGGATGCAGAACTGGAGGAGTTGGCAGCAAGGCAAATATTTGGCCCTTCAGGCTTTCCAGTGCCAGCCAAATAGCATCATACCATGAAGTTATCCTTCTTATCATTATCCCCCAAAAAATCACAGTGCAGCCTGGAACCTATATATGATCCAGGCCAACATTCTAATGAATTCTGCCCTTCAATGGACATAATTATTCCAAACGTATAGGTATATCATGATAGGTGAATCAGGATCACAGTAAGCATTAAGAATTCACTCTTAACTAGACCCCTGTGTCCAGTTTACTCACAGTATCCTACAGCTTTTTGTCAGTAAACAAAACCCCATAGAACAAAGCAAGAAACCAATATTCTTTTTGTTTACATCCCCTCTAGCCAATAGATCAATATTAGAGATTAAAACATTGGGTGTAAGATTCCTGGGCATTCATAGCTTTTCTCTCTGTCTGTTTGGTCAAAGCTGATTTTATTGCTGTCTTCAAAATGATCCTATAACTCCTGGCTACACCACCCACAAAGGGAATAGTAGTGTAAAGAGAAGAGTTTTCAGTGTGCATCAACCTTGTCTGTATCTTCACAGAATCACAGCATTGCTGAGGATAGATAGGGCCTGTGGAGGTCATATTGTCCAAACTCACCCCTGCTCAAAGTGGGATAAACTAGAGCAGGTTGTTCACACTGTGTCACATCAGATTTTTAGTGTCTCCTAGCATGGGGAGTCCCAAAAACCTCTCCTGGCAATTC
>VZTX01021292.1:745039-863915 GCA_013400915.1 Pardalotus punctatus | reverse complement strand
AAAAAAAATTGTGTTTTGTGTTTTTCTTGGCATTTTTCACATGTTCAAATGGAATTTCCTACTTTGTAATTTGTGCCCTTGACTCTTGTCCTGTCACTGGACACCAGTGAAAAGAGTCTGTCTCCATCTTCTTTTGTCCTCTCCCAGGTCAGGTATCTGTACCCATTGATCTAAAGAGTTCCAGCTCTCTCAGCCTCCCCTCTTACAGAAGATGCTCCAGTCCCTTAAACGTCTTCATAGCCATTTGCTGCACTCTTTCCAGAAACTCCATGTCATTTTTGCACTGGGGAGCCCAGCGCTAGACACAGCACTCCAGAAGTGCCCTCACTGGTGAGGTGAAAGATCTGCTGGCATTGTTTGTCTTAACGCAGCACAAGGAACTGTCGTCCTTCTCTGCTGCAAGACCACACTGCTGCCTCATGTTCAACTTGGTGTCCACCAGGACACCCAGATCCTCTTCTGGAAAGCTCCTTTACAGGTGGTCGGTGCCCACCTCTGCACTGGCGCACAGGGTTGTTCTTTTCCAGGTGCAGGACTTTCCACTTCTTCTTGTTGAATTTCAGGAGGTTCCTGTTAGCCCATTTTTCCAGCCTCTCAGCATCCCTCTGAACGTCAGCACAATTGCCTTGTGTATCAGTCACTCCTCCCAGTTTTGCATCATCTACAAACTCACTGAGGCCAAGCTCTGGCCTATTGTTGAGGTTGTTTATGAAGGTGTTAAATGGTGTCAGTCTCATGACCAGCCCCAGCCACCACTAGTTAGTGAGTTCCAGCTGAACTTCATTTCTCTGTCCATAACCCATTGTGCCTGGTGCTTCAGCCAGTTTTTAGGCACTGGTTCTGGTGCTTTCTCTTTGCCAACAGAATGGCAGTCTTCCCTTGACAATCTTCTAGACTTGTTTTACTGCACCATCAGAATGGGATGGATACTAGATAAAGCTTAGCTTAAGATTTTGATTTAAACAAGGGGCACTCTGACCCTGCAAATATGAAATTCTCTGAGACTTTCAGATTTTTGGATGCCTTGTCCCCATGGAAATCCCTTAAAATTGTGTCTGCTACTTGAAAATAAAGTAGTTGGACAAGCAGTGTGCTTATGGGGTCATGACATCCTCACTGCCAATGCCAGACTTTCAGTCCATTTGGACACAAAAAAAAAGGACAGTCAAAAGTAACATTTAAGCCACATCAAATCCTGAAAGTGCACACAAAAGACAAGCCCTGGAGAGACTGTCTGGTTGGTGAATTCCTTCTGTCTGGAAGTGATGAAATACATGGCAGTTAAGTGTTGTCTTTGAGTAATGCTGGTAGGAGGATTTGAGTGTAATAGTTAACTGTCAAAGCAAAACCATCTATCAGCTGCTAAGGTATGAAATGATCCCACTTCTTTTGCCTAATTTTAGATGTTGCCTGGAATATAATTAGTGTATTTGAAACTTTCTAGCTCAGAAATACCCAAACAGAAAAGATAGCAGTAAACAGAAAGATTTGGTCCAAGTTTTTGGAGGTAACATCAGCAATAAATTTTTGTCTGTATTTAGGGTCTTCCTGGATGACACCGGGGAAGATAGAAAATACAGGTATTCTGTTAAAGGGTCCTGAAATATTCATATTTTCAGCAGTTTCCCTGAATCCTAAATATACAGTAGTGAGTTCTTCAGGAAACAAAAGTAAAGGAAGGTATTTGACTTCTTGTTTGGCAGTGTTGGCTTCAAAGGCTGCACAGGATGAGGGTAATGACTGCCTCACCCTTTCTTCTTACTCTGTTCTCTCCCTTAGTTCTGTATCTTTTTCTAGGTATCTATTTACTGTACTTTCGCTTCACTCTCTCTTTCATACTGATTCTTTGTGCCTGCCATGACAGTTCTATGATCTTCATTTCTCAGCCTTGTGTTATGAAAAGCAGTGATTGGTAGAACAGCTGTGTGTTTGTGATTATGGAGCCAACACTCATCAAGGGACCTGGGTGAGAGTGCCAGATGCCAATGAAGGGGTTACATTTCCATGATAACTTTGCTCTTCTTTGCTCCCCTCTGCTCCTTTACAGAAACAATGACCTCTCAGAAGTGACAGTGGGCAGGCAAATAAATCTAATTCAAACCACCCAGGCAGCCAAACCCCTTGTTTGAGACAACCACTTGATTAGGTGAGAGACTGTCCTTTAAATACATTTTCCACACAGTTTCCTGGGCTAGGATGGGCAGGAAAATCAGAGAAGGACGGTGTAGTGAGTGCTGTGCTGAGCAGCTTTGCAGACGGGAAGGTGGAAGCTGAAATCCAGCTTATTCCCCCAGGCTCAGAGGTCTGGTGGGAATCTCGCTGCCAGTAATCATGAAGAGCCTACATGTGGAGCTGGTGCCACATGGCTATCTGTCTCCTGGGGTTCCTCAGCATTTCTTCCCAATGGTTCCTCTCTGTGCCTGTGACATGTAAGCCCAGACTGCACTTGCCGAGCACATGGCTCTGGCCAGCTCCATCCTGGCTCAACATTTCCAGCTCCACGCTGGAGGCACGCAGGAGCTCATGAGGCACCTCGAACATGATCATCTCATTCCACACAGGGTTGATCTTGTGTTTTGCACGTTTGGTCTGCTTCTTCTTCAGCTTCAGTGACTGATGCCTCAGTGTCACCTTGACAGAAACATCTGTATAGGGAGTGCAGAGAGACACCATATTGGTGAGCACCCAACAAATAGAATAGACTAGCCTAGACTAGAACATGCTGAGTTGAAAGGGACCCGTCAGGATCATTGAATCTAACTCCTGGCCCTGCACAGGACACCCCAAAAATCACACCATGTGCTCAAGAGTATTGTCCAAACACTTCTTGAACTCTGTCAGGTTTGGTGCTGTGACCACTTCCCTGGGGAGCCTGTTGCAGTGCCCAGCCACCCTCTGGGTGACAAACGTTTTTATTATATCCAACCTAAACCCCCCCGGCTCAGCTTCATGCTGTTTCCTTGAGTCATGTCCATGGTCATGAGAGTGAAGAGATCAGTGTCTGCCTCTCTGCTTCCCCTTGTGAGGATGTTGAAGACCACAATGAGGTCTCCCCTCAGTCTCCTCCAGGCTGAACAGACCAAGTGACCTCAGCTGCTCCTCATATGGTTTCCCCTCCAGATTCTTCACCATTCTCATGGCCCTCATTTGGACATTCTCTAACATCTTAATGTCTTTTTTATATTGTGATGCCTGAATCTGCACCCAAAAATGCAAGGGAATTTACACTGGTGACATCAAACTGAGAGAGAGCACATAAGAAATATTGATCAGGGGAGCATTTGTTTTTCACTTTTTTGAAATTATTCAAATCTCTTTGGCTTTTGAAACCAGATATCTATTTTTTTTTTCTGCCAGACATCACCAATCCCACTTTCTAGATCCAATCCCACTACCCAATCGCCAATCCCACATCACCAATCCCACTATACTTACCACTGCCAAGGAGATCTTTCAGCTGCTTGGAATGGAGGTTTTTTGCCTTAATGATCACCACCAGCAGGCGATTAGCTGCTGGCAGGTAGCTAATAGAGAGCAGAACCTCCCCATGGCCTGTGGATGGCTCCTGGAAATGGAGACACAGAAAGGGTTAATTTTTTATATAATCTCAGCCAGAACATTAGAAAAATAATAGTAGAAGACTGATGGGTAGAAAGTCATGGGCAAACCAAGTTGACTGTTCGAGTTTCTACAGGAGATCTTTCCAGTTACTCTGGGTGAGAATAAACCTGGCAAAGATGCCTGAGAGGCTTCTTCACTTGTAAGGATAATGTGACTTACTGAAAACTTACGTTGCTGGAAAGTAACTTCTACCTTAAATCAACTTTTAGTGGAATATTTATTCAGAAGAAGATTTGGGGCTGACATACAATGCAAATAGTTAGATATTCCTATTTTGAGAGACCCGTAACTGCCCTGTATTTATGTCCTCTGCCCCCTATACTGCTTTTCATAATTCACTTTTGGTTTCCGATGCTCCATTTCCCAGGAGGCTCTGCCCAGCAGGAATATGGGGCTCCCTGGGAAAGCACAGGTGATGCCTGGGGCTGAGTCAGACCTGGGTCTGGAGCTACATCTTCTCTGACACCCTATTTGGTATGAGAAAAAACCTAGCCAAGCTGAAATCCTCCATGAGTTGGGCATGGTACTTTACTCTTACTGTGACCAGCTCTCCCTGCTGCCCTTGTGGGAGACTCCCTTTCCCTTTCCCTTTCCCTTTCCCTTTCCCTTTCCCTTTCCCTTTCCCTTTCCCTTTCCCTTTCCTTCCATTTGCACTGGACAAGCAGCCCTTGGAGGGAAAGCCTAGGGACACAGTCACACCACCACTGCTCTCCCCTTGGAGAGTAATGCTGTTTCCACCTCAGGAGCCAGCAGGGAAGGAGAGAAATCCCACACCATTGTGTGCAGAGCTGACAGCCCATGGCAAGGGATGGAAGGGGAACAGTTATTCTCTCAGTGAGCAGGAGCTTGTGACAATAATCTGGTTAGTGTAAGGTTAATGACCCAGCAGAGTCCCAGAAAGCCAGTGTCAATTCAGGAGATTCGTTTTGGGCTCCTTAGCATGTTCTACATCCTGGAGGACAGACAGCCTTTCTCCAGGCCATTTCTGTGCTCTGCATTGTTGCTACTAAGTGAGCCATAAATATTTCAGAATGAGTTTTCAACCAGTTACTCGAAACAGGCAAGGACAGGCCCCTGTATGCTCCCCATGAGCTGATTGACTCTCCAGAAAACATGGCTGTCATCGCTGTCTGGTTGGAATGACTAATTTGTCCTGCACAAATCAGGTGGGAGGCCATTAGCAAGGAAGCCTGAAATTCAATCCTAAAGCAGCCCAAGTAAAGCTTTTTTTCAGGCACTCAGGTAGCAATGAAGGGCTTGTATGCATTTCACTTGCATGGATCCTGTCTTAAACTGAAGTGGACCTTAAAAAACCCACACATAAAAGAAGCAGTTTCAAATGTATGTATGTCCACTACAAAAGAATTGTATACCAAGGGACAAACCCAAACACCACCTCAGTGCAAAACCAGAGTTTAGGCATGTCATAAGCTGCTTTGGTTTATTTACCCCCCCCCCCTACATCTCAGCAGGTCCCATTCTATAGCTCTTGGCTAGAATTTGGTTCCTGTAGCTCCAGGCACAGACAGATGCAGAGGAGATTGGGAGGGGGTGGGGCTCTGCAGACGTGCACACATGCACAAACACACACACTGCGCTCACATCACATCTTGTGCTTATGACTTTCTAGCTCCTAGTGTGCTCAAGTCTTTGGCCAGCCTGTATCCACATGAAAACAAAACCTACAATGGCTGGTCTCTGCTGGAGTTGTGTGGGAAGAGACCAAACCAGAGATACTTTTCCTTCCTTCCTTCCTCCTTCTGGGCTTTGCTTTCTTTTTTTTTTTTTTTTTTTTTTTTTTTTTTTTTTTTTCTCCTTCTTTTAAATCCATAACCTACATTTTGTGCTGCAATCCTGCAAATTCACACAGCCATCAGAGCAGAGCTTCAGTCTTTCTTTCTGTGCAATATGGATAAAAAGCATTAAGGGGTCGTCAATGAATTACGTGCAGGGCACCACGAAATCACAAAAGGGAAGTTGCTATGCAAGGACACACAACCATCAACCCACTGTCATCACTGTCATTAGCAAAGCAGTGGGAGGGAAGGAAGACAAGATAAGGATATCAGTCTACAGTATCTACATTTTGCATTGCTCCCAGGACTCAATGAATTCCTGAGTGCTAATTGCATTACCTGGTTAGCTGTAAGCTCGACTCTGAGCTCCTTCCCTTGTGTGTGGGAGAATTACTGGGAAGGTAAGAATGAAATTTCTGCCCTTCCTGGCATTTCAAGGAAATGCCACACAAAGCTCAGTAACTTTGTTCCTGGATGAATGCAGTCAAAAATAGCTCCTCTTTTTTGATCAGCTCTTCCTCACTCCCTCCCTCTCTGGTTCTCAATGAATGATTCAGGATCTGTATACATAAGCTATCTGTGCAATGGTTGGCTCTCTCAAGTCCCAGATGACGCAAATTCAGCTTTCACTGCACATCGTCAGCTCAAACTGGGACACTGTTCAGCAGTACTGCTGGTAACCTTTTGCTGTCAGCCTGGAGAAAAAAATGAATGCTGTCCTGTTTCTGTGTATGGTTGTGAAGCTGGACCAAGGCAGAATTCCCACTATATCAGGACTCCATCAGGTGCACTGGAATAACAACTGACCATTGCTGTCAACAGGCTGTTCTTTGGGTATGGCTAAAAAAGCAGATGCTTCTGTATGGGGGGAGAGGAGGAGGGTTACAGCTATTAGATAAATATTCAATCTTGTGCTCAAAGTTTTTTAAACTCCTTCAAACCACCCATTTGTTTCTGCTGCCTCTGTCCCTGACAGATGTTTTTTTAGTGTGGACAGTCCTGTTAGCATTCGAGTGGCTATCAGATAAATCAGCACTATTGGAAATCAGAAATGCTAACTCTGTACTCTGTCTGTGGCCAGCTCAGTGAAGAGCCCTCATGCCTGATGGTGATAGGTAATAATTTATTTCACTGTGCTTAGTGCCAGTGCTGGTGTTGTTTTGCACAGCTCACCCCATATCACAGCAGAGTTCAACAATTGTTGTGGTGAACGAACAGCAACAGGACCCTGCTTCCATGTTAAGTGAGTTGCTGCTGCTAGAAGAATAACCTAGTTCATGGCAGGGGAAAGACTCCTGAGGAAATGTGCAAGAAATTAGTGCACATGAAGCATCCCCTGTACCCACTTCAAGACCTGTTGGACTCCTTCCCTCCATTTTCCCGGTGTGTGCAGCTGGCGAAACACAGAGCTGTGCTGAGTGATCTCTGCAGTCACACATCACCCCTCTAAACCTGCTCCAAACAAATAAAGCCACTCAGTCACAGGTAGCCATCTAGGAAAAGGGCTTCTCTTGTCTGAACTATTAGTCATTAGGGTTTGTGGACAGCTGACACAGACTGAGTCCATACCTTCTCTGGGCTCTTTAGCCTTTCCCACTGGGCCTTCCCAAAGGATTCCTCCACTTCAGCAAGGTTCAGTTTGAGTTCCCCCACAATGCTGTGCCTGGAGAACTTGTCGCAGTTTCTCAGGGTGAGGGTCAGTGTCCCTCCTGGCATCTTCTCCTCTGTTAATGGGAATCGCAGGGCCTCCTCCCAAACGGTGTGAAGTACCTTCTTCTTCAGCTCTGTCTGGGCCTCAGTAATGCCAGTCTTGCTCTCCAGTGTGCCCAGTATGTAGCAATGGCAGCCAGCGTCTTGGTCCCCACTCATTCTGCCATGCATAGCTGGAAAAGGTTGATCGTAAGGACACCTCACAAAAGACAGCGCTGAAATGTCTGTGGGTAAAATGCTTATTTCGTGGTAGTCATAAAATGAAACAGCTGCATAGACATTGACCCCTGTTCCTGCCTGCATTGGGGCGGGTTAAGCTGTCAGCCCTTTCTGTGGTGTTTTCCTCAGGCTGCACAATGTCCCTGCCCTTCTGCCACTGCAGAAGGATGCTACCAGTGTTTGGGAGCGCAACAGCTGAGTTCAAGGAAACATACTCTGTTGAAAGATGCAGAGCAGCATCACTGAAATGAGACAGCATGAAACAGGGATTGGCAGTTCTCATTTACTTTTACCTTGACACACAAAAATTGCTTTTTACAATGACTTTAAAAGCAGGAAAGCCAGTCACAGACATCAGAGATGGAATAGACCTCCCTTTGGCCCACATCCCTCTGTGCAGGTCACTGTGGGATATGTCTAAGGGTTATTACATTCTGCTTGTCCAACCTCTGGTAAATGAATCCATCAGAAGCCATCCCACAGCCCAAAAAACCTGTGTCAGGAGACATTCTTCCCTAATTTTAAATCCCTTTTATGCTGAAAAGCCTAGAGTGAAAATGGCATTTCACACTCCTCTTTAGTTGCATCAACAGAATTGCACTGCTTTCTCTGCAGCAAGAGGAACACACCTTCCTCCAAGGGGTCATTGAATATAATGGCTTTCAGGGCAAAACTGCTGTCCTTGCTGCAGCCAGTCCAAGGACAGCTGCTCCTGAGCTGCCAGGACCTGTGGGTCACAGGGCTCTCCTGGCTTCTCGGGAGTGGCACTGGGGAGCAGAGCCAGGTCCTGTGCTCAGGAGTGCCAGGGTAGCAGCCAGCAGGTGTGGGTGTTCACCCTGGAGGGGAACTGTGGGCTTGCTGCTGGCAGGAGGCCCCCAGCAGTGGCTTCCATTCAGCACCCTTTCAATTCTTGCCTCAGAGGGTGTGATTTGATTAGGTTTCCACAGAGATCTACACTGTGCATGAATTATTCAGTCAGCTTATTTTACTCTCCCAGAGGAACTGGTGATGCTCCAGCCCTGAGCGGAGAAGATGTTACAGTCGTCAGAGAGTGACAGAGAACCTGGCTGCCTGGCCAGGCACTGCCAGAGGGACTTTCCTCAAAATAAGTCTGGTGTCTCCAGCCTTTGACTTGACTTGAGGAAGAGGCAGTAGGGAGTAAATTAGGTTGAAGAACAAAAGGTATAGAGAGGAAGGAGATAGTAACCTCATTCCCCCTGCCCTCAAAAGGAAAAAAAAAAAGAAGAGATTGCTTTGTACCATGTCTGGGACTGGAGGAGTCCATCCTGGCTCCTGACAAAGCTGTGCAAACAACTTTTCCCAAGCCATGCCCTGCATGCTCACCTCAAGCAGTGACATTGGCAAGTATTTCTGTTCTACAAGAAGCAGGGAAACACCCAGTGACCCTGAGGGCACATGTTGGTCTTAAGATAGGAGGGGAACTTTCTGTAAGCATAATCAGCAGGTGTGTTGCTCCATCCAGAGCAGGAGATGTGTGCCCTTACCTTCCAGAAGAGCCACACGCAGCTCGGCGTGCTGCTGGTCATGCACCAGGGAGTAGTGCAGCTCAGGGGCCTGGGTGCTGCTGGCTGCCCCCTCGGGCTTGAGGTGCTCTGTGACACACACGTCCTTTACCACACCTGCAACTGAAATATCCCCTTTAGCAAACAGGTCTTCACCATCCCAAGAGAACAAATCCATCTTCGCTTGACTTTTCTAAATGTCTCACTATTCCTGTACTTTGTGTACAGGACTATGATTTATTTTCCTTCTTCATCATCACACATCCTTTTTGCTGTTTCCTTGCACTTTCTGCTCTTTCTACAGCATTTGGACAAGGCTTCTGCTCTCCACCACCTTGTGCTCTGTGATGGTTCACACACTTGCTCTTTTACCTTATGACTAGGCCAAGGTGTCTAAAATGGCACTCATTACTTGTATTGTTTTACATTCTTATGTTCTCTGCAAAGAGAATGTGAGTCTGCTTTTGAACTGCTGTGCAACTCTGCATTAGGTCAGACTCCTCTAAACATTCTGGGGTTTTTTTTTTAGATTTTAACAATGAAGTCTGTGTCATGCAAAATACATCTATTTCCATAGAACCTGACTAGGTGTAAGGCGATGAACTTTGGAATCCATGAGGCAGTTCCTCCATGTGTGATTTTGGAGCTGAGCATGTATTTCATACTAAAATAAAGCAAGTTGCAAGACTAAAAGAGAAGCCAGAGATTTTTGTCATCCAAAGCTGTTATCTGCAAGGTCAGTTCTGGTTCACACAGAAAACAATAGTGGGACCAGCACACTTCCTCCTAAAAATCTCAGCCACAGTTCAGACCAGTTCACTGTGGCATCAAAAGGAGAACGCAACAATTCTTGCTTAATTTTAGCAACACTTGAGCTATGAAATCAGGCACAGCAGGAAGGAAACTTGCTTGTGCCATTAGCAGTGCAGAGAGGCTCTTACACCAAGACTTATATAAAGCTTTAGCCTAAATGCAGCCAGCATCTTTCATCCTTTCCACCCTATAATCTTCTCCCTGACACCTAAGGATGTGGCTCAGGCAGTCTCTTCCTCCATTGCAGCTGCTTCCCATGGTACTTTCTTTTCCATACTCACAAATCTCAGGGTAGAGGGGTGAATGTAGCAATTGTCCTTCCAGAAGGGTAAAAATATAGTCTCAAACAATTAAAAAGAACTAAAAAGAGTACTCAATAAAAATCATGACAGATAGCATTGTGTCTCCAGCAAATCTTTAGGAAGGTTTTATTAATGTGGTAACTGTAAGAGTAAATTATCCTGTTAAAAGACAGCCATGATGTTAAAAACCAGTATGGAAGAAACCCAGACATGCTGCCAGATGCATATAATTAAGACTGCATTTTCTCTCAGGCTCCAGAAATCTTATGTTTCAGGATTTGGAGTGTTACCCTTTGAGCTGTCTGGGAAACAGGAATTCTGTTTGGCAAAAACCTCTGAGGTATCAGTCTTCGGTTTCACTGCACATTACAGTAAGCCAAGAACATCTCACCAAGCGAGTGGAAAAAAGGAGCAGAGAAAATCAGAAGCTTCAGCCCTCACTGTCCCTGACAAGGACAGTTGCTGGACAGCTAGAATTTGACCTGGAGGAGATACTCTGCCTAATTTTGTCCAGGTATTTCTCACATATTCTGGCTACTGCTCTTAGTAAAACTACACTAAATGGTCTTCTCCCAGTGAGCCAGATTCTCCAACACAAAAGATGTTTAGGTAAAAAAAATTCCAACAAGATACAACTATAGTTCTGTTATCAGAATGTCCCGATGAGCTTCATGACTACTTTCTATTAAACAAATGTTTTGGAGACAGAACTCAGAGTGCTCATGATAAGAAAGTGAAAAGCATCCTATGTCTTCATTTTCACATTTATTTCTCTAGCAACAATCCCATTACGCTCAGAAGTATTACAGATCTGCACCCAGAAAAGCAATTGTTAGTCTGAAAAGCAAAAACTCCTACCGTTTTGAGGGAGAACAAACAGCTCTTCATTGACTTGTATCTTCATCCTATTCTCATCCAAACCAGTATGTTTTCCAGTTGCTGGTTCTTCTGTTGTCTTCAGAGAGTACTGTGTGTAGTTAACAATTTCAGGTGAAGTTACTTCTGGTTTGGGGCCATAAATGTTGGGAAACTTCAGAAGTGCTCGAGGCTGGACTGGCTCTGCGGTTTTCTTAACGTTGAACTGAAAATTAAAGCCTTGTTTATTACTTTGTACTAATTACACTAATTCCTCCAATTCTCTTAATGCTAAATGAGCTGAGACAAAGAGAGAAAAAGCAGTGCCTCTGGTCAGTCCTGCAATCATTTTTTCTTGGCTTGTAGAACCCCTACCTGTATATCTGGAGACTTTCTTGCCAAAGCTGATACCTTCTACTTGGTGTGTGTCTTTTCAAACTTATTCCTCTACAGAGGTTTGATTGCAACAAGGAAAAGATATGTCCTTATAATTTATTTTTTCCTCTGTTCTGGTACCAGGTAATATTTTCATAAATTAATCCTTTCATCTTAGCAAAGAAATTAACCATGAAGTTAATATTGCTATGATTGTGGCATGACAATTTTTACCTTGATGTTTGAAGTCAAATCCAAGAACAAGAGGCTACAGCCATTCACAGACTTTAGAATATTTTATGTGAGTATGTAGTTAGCATGAGGAAGGCAAAAACACATATCATAAAGTCACCTGGAGTAAGAATGACCATGGTGCAGGAAGACTAAGGATAAATGACTGGAAAAATGAGCCCTGGACTGGCAAACCAAGAGTAGTTGATTCAGTCGTCATCGCAGCCTCTTGGTTCTGTGGACCAGAGCTCCATCTGACCCTCAGACACACATTTCCCCTTTATTATACTGGGATCTAAATTTGGATTTATGCCTGTTTTTTTTCTTAACACTTCAATTCCCCACTGAATTGTGAACATGGAATGAGCAGAAGAACCTGCAAGATGATGCAATGCTCAGGCAGTCAAAGCAAAGGCTGGCAAAAAGGCATTAGTGTTCTCCCAAAACAAAGAAAAATATTTTAGTGGAATAGAACAGTCCTCCTTTCTGTATGTCCCAAGAAAGAATCCTGCCTGCTTACAATTGAAATTATTCCTGATTCATTTATGTTTGGATTCATCAATGGAGAAGAACAAAAGCTGACTAGCCAATGACCCCAATCCTTGCAACATATTTTATTAATGTTTCCAAAACATGAAAGACAAAAAGCAAAAACAAAATATCTGTTTTGGTTGATTATTGTGCAGTGGGATTATCTCCAGCCTACTGCCTGTCAACCTATTTTGTGTCAAGACTGAGGGTAAAACAAAAAAGGTTCATAACTGTAATTAAAGATCCTCATTAGTCTTATTGTTTCCCATTAATAATGAATGTAGATGATGCCCTGAAGCTCTTGTCTGTGTTGGGATTTCCTGGTCCCAGCTTGTATGTCCAGAGGAAGCATACCTATTTCTCAAGAAACAGGGTCTTGGGTGTTAGCTTAGTCATATTCAGCTTATGGAGCTCCTGGTTACATCCACTTGGCAGTGGATAGGGAACTAATTAGGTCAGTGACTCCATCTTCTCAAGGCAGCCAGTGTTTAGGAAGTCTGCTTTGCAACATAGCATTTTGTCTTGTCTAATTCTAAGGGCTTTGAAAGAGAAGCGGCCTGAGAAAGAAAGACATCACTGTGTGCCATCCTCACCTAGCATTCAGCTGAGTTTGGATATTATGCAAGTTACATGGTATGGGGCTGTAAGTGAGATCCCTCTTTTAGAGATGGGAGCCTCATCAGTCCTAAAATACCTAGGAAATGTGAAGTTACTCTTCTAAACCTTAAATGCAGTTTTCCATCTTTCTAAAAATAAAGTGAACCAACCAAGTAAAATATGTGAGGAATCACCAGACAACAGCTAGAAAAGGCAGGTTGCTTTTGTTGTGCAGAGGCATCACATCCAGCACACACACAGTGCCTGACGTGGTGGTCAGTCTCTGCTGTCCTCTCTCCTGGAGCTGCTGTGTCAGGCTGCTGTCCTGCCACTCACTGGCCATCACACCGGGGCCTCCTGCTTGCATCGCTCTGTGCTGCCAGCACACAAAGCACTTCAGCATCCTTTGGGATGAAAAACACCACAAAAATTTGAGGTGTTGTTTGTACAATCTTTTCTTCCTCTCACTAAAAGCCAGACATTTAGTCAAGGAAATCCATCAGCACACAGCAGCTAAGAGCTCCATTGGGTCTAAATATTCCTCTTGTCTGTCTGCTCTGCAGAATTAGAGATGAGAGACATATGCAAGCACAGTGGGACTAGCCCACCCCCTCTTCCAACTGCATCTGCCTCTGTTTATTATTTGCTGCCCGCTCTTTTCCCAAGTGCTGTCTGCTAATCCAGTTACATATCAGTGCCCTATGGAAGTTCTCTTTGCAACTCAGCAGTAGTGTCTTAAATAAAGACATGAGGAGAAGAGTTCAGATAGTTCTGCAAAAATTCATGAAAGCAAATAAACCAAAATGAACAAGGAGGCTGCAACTGTCCTTTCTGTGTCCCTGCCCTGTGTCACTCAAAGCACCAGATTGTTGCTGTTACTGGGTATGCTTAGGAATCTTCATTCTGCAGGCTTTGCTAAGACTTTGCAAATGTACAGCAGTTTCTCATTGTTCTGTATGTTTGTGTTTGAACTCTTCCTCCTCAGGTATGCAGAGCATGTCCGTGGGGAGCCTCTGTCTCTAGCGAATACAAGCATCGCTATCGTGGGAGGCATGCCGAGTGAATAAAATGCAGACTTGCTACATCTTTCTTTTGTCATCTGTGTTTATCAGAATCAGTGGCCCTGACAGGTTTCAATAATTAAGTTTGTCAAACACTGACTAGGACATACTGTGTACTAATGTAGTCAGAAAAAAAAGTCCCAACAGAACAATTTATAAACACAGAGATAATAAAATTTCACAAGCTCAGAACTCAAATTGAGATTCATTCCTTTAAGGTATAGAGACTGATTCTGAATCAGTGACGGCATAGGAGAAAGCATGTTCCTGGCAAGAAAATTATTTTAATTGGAAAGAATTGCTAAACATACGGAATATGCAAACTAAGAACATTTTGCACTTTCTATGACAGAATGTTCACTCGGCTGCTATAATCTGGCCAGATTTCTTTAAAAAAAAACCAATCTAAAGCCAGTAACATTGGAAATAATACTTCAAATTAAAAAGTCTATAATGCAGAAAGAATGCAATCACTCAGGTAATAGTGATACATTTAAGGCAGGTTGAATAATTTGATCCCCTGTTGATCAAATACTGGATTAATTCATGGCAAAATTTGATTAATGTAGAAGTATGGTGAAGACCATAACTGAATAGCTGCTGGGTATTGGAGCCTTAACTGAACAATATGGAGACCTAGTGCTAATTTCAGTCCTGCAAACAGGATAACACCCCTGTGGACTAGATCAGGGATGTATTAACACTTTCCCAAGATGTTTCCCAAAAGGCTGTATAAAAGAAAAAGAAGCCCAGTCCAAGGATGAAATTAAAATGAAGATTTGAGATGTTTCTGAGCTTGGAGATTACAAAAACAAAGTCCCTTTTAGAATGAGCCTGATGGTAAAGTTATCTGGTAGTAGTGTTGCTCCAGACAACAGCTAGAAAATTGCTATGCAAAGTGATATGGCTGTCAAAGTGACACATTTCTCATTTCCATTGACAGTAAACTTGGAAAATCTCCATACCATTTTGCATTCTTATACACAGGTGTTAGCAAATCCCCTGTATGGGGTAGAAAAGACAAGAAAGGAGCCTGAAAGGGACATGATGAGTTAACAAACAGAATAGCAGGTGAAATTCATCCTAGGAAAATGCAAACAGGTACTAGGAGTTATTCACCACACTCATGGAGAAAGGCTCAGAATTAGTAGCAATCTCTTGAGAAGTCCTAAACTCCGTGCAGATGTTAATCCATAGTCATGGAGCCATCCTCCCGCACATCCCCTCCCCACTCCAGCAATCACAAGCTCTGCTAATGCCATTCTCTGTATCTGCACCAGTTCTTACAATACAGTTTGTAGATTTGGTCATCTTTCCTCAGAATAAACTGCAACAGGAGTGTGAGGATGCCAAGGTTCTTTTCTGCTAAGAGCCTTAGAGTGGATGCTAGAGAGACTGAATATTTAATTACAAACATTACAGAGAGGTTCAGTTAGGACTCCTGCTACACTCCTTAAGAATACAAAAATAATAGCTCAAATAATTAAAAGGCAGACAAAGGTTCTTATACAACGGATCACAAGTCTTTGGAATTGCCTACTATGGCATAACACTTGGCTGAATGGCTATGTGAAAGTGAAAAGGACACAGGCACATAAAAATATCAGGAACAGCAGCCAACAGGTAATACTTTCAGAGACTGACCAGTGCTATAGCTCATGCTAAAGACCATATTCAACCAAGGAAATCATCAAACATTTCCCTTTGAAGAAGAGATTCCCATAAATAAGTATATTAGAAGCATTCTATAATTCGCCTGACTTGATCTTGCACTGAGCTCAGGATTAAATCAGGCTGTTTGGATTCTAACAAGAATGAAAGTGCACACAGGGGTGCCTGACACTATCCATACTCCACATTGCTTTTACACTGAGTGAAAAAGAAATTCACAATGTGATGAGACTGTCCAGTTATCACAGTCTAGATTCTCACTTGCTTTTTATTGTGATTTCAATGCCTTGTTTTAGCTTCACACATAATTAATCCCCTCAGTTAGAGGGGCAGAGGGAGGAGGAGAGAAGGTTTTCACAGGAAACCATGTGTTGACAGGGAACTATCCTGCAGGAACGATAAGATATTGTGAACAGAATTAAATAGCTGCTTTATGAGATCTCAGCAGGAGCCATCTCCTCTTCACAATGCTGCGTGCCACCTGCTACAGTCCAGTCTTCTCAGGAAATTATTTCTCTTTTGATCTATCTTAACAACTAAGCAGCATTTCCCATCCTCATCCCCTGTTTCTGCCATTAGCAGCTTTCTCTTTGGCTCTGTGGCAGCTGTCTCCTGCTCCAGTAATTCTGTATTACCCAGCTCATCTCTGTTTTTCCCTCACTCCTCCTCCCTCTGGCATGTTGTTATATCCTGAACACAGCAAGCCGATTAACAGGCAGTGTAAATCACATGCTGAGTAGCCTAACAGGGAAGTTGCATTCCCACCCTCTGCATTTAAAGAAAAATCACAGAGTAAATTAGAGACTGTGTCTTACTTGCTGGACTGGCTGAAGCACACTGGGCTTAGTATTTTCCGTCTCCTCCTCTTGGTCCTTTTCTGAGAGTCCTTTCCCAGGTTGCTTGCATTTGCAGAAGCAGGTGAGACCGCAGAGGGCAAGGATGCTAGTTGCAGTCCCTAAGGTAGCCCCCAGGGCTATAACTGGAGCAGACAAAACCATTGTCCTGCACTACACAGGAACAGAAAGCACAGAGAGCCTGTGACTCTTTCTACTCCCTGGGAGAGCAGCTCTCCCACATCCAGTCCGATTTCTAGCCTGGCTTCATTCTCCTTGGAAGTCTGAAAGCAATTCTCTTGTGCAGCAAAGAAAAGGGACCAATCTAGACACACAGATAAATCATCCCACCTTTGCTAGGCAACAAGGCTACCTTTCTATCCTGATGATGGAGTTGCTGCTCCAGGTCAGGTAGAGGAAACAGTGATTGTGGTGCCTGCAATCTCCATATAGCTGCAAACAGGCAGTTTTCATTGAAGCCTGTTCTCCAGCTCCACTGGGAAAAGTCTGATGTGTGATAGAGAGGAAAGACGTCAGCAGAAGGGGCTGGCCTTGCTAGCTAACTCACAGAAAGTGCATCTAAATGTTTGATCATCTCTCTAGCAATATTTCTCAGGGCTGGCTTGCTGATATGCTCAAGAGGTTGGATTTTTCTGTCTTAAGGCAAAGATAGTGACTGCCAAAAGCTGCTTGCCTGAGAAGCCCTGTTATGATAGCACTGCACAATAGCTCTGTAGTCACAGTAAAGCCTCTGTATAAGTCAGGCAAAACTTTCCTATTCTTCAGAGGCTGAAGAACAAACACAGGCAAGAATCAAGCACTGTCCCGCACCTCCAAGCACAGAGTCTGAACCTTTCAGGTAGGATAAATGCAGAGCAGCACACCTCTATTTAAAAAGAGAGCAGAAAATCCTACCAAACAAGACATACTAGTGCATCTGCTGCTTCCTCTGGAGAGAATGAGAAAGCAAACAACATATGCTAGATATTAGTCATAGTGCTTACCACACTGGTGTCAGGCAGTGGGCTGGGGAGCGCAGGAGAAGAACCTGCATGAATAGACTTGAAGAGCTAGATGTCTGTCCCAGTTTTCTCTTGAGGTGATGGAGTGATTATCTTTCTCTGACTCATTTTTTTTGCCTTGTTTCTCAGAATGCCCAGCTTGGGGAAGAGGATCATAAATGCTATCATTTGATATATTTCTCATGATGTGTACAACCCTTTTCTGGGTACTTCACAAGGAAAATCTAGTGGCCAGAAGGTGATTATAATTCTGGTCACTCTCTCTCAGGGCCAGAGTGAAATTAGGAAGTAAAACACAAATTATTCCACATAAGGCTCTGGAAAAAAATACCCAGTTCTACTGGGAATTTCTTTGTCATTCTGTTTTGGAATAGAGTTGATGCCCATGGATCAGGAAAGAAAATTAACTATGTACAGAGAAATATTTAGAAATTCAGGGGGCTTGATCTTTCTGTAGCTCAGGTTCTGCATAGATTTTTCTTGACTTTTATTTTTTTCTTTGATGTTTCACATCTTACTCATGACAACTCACTCAACCTTTTTTCCTTGATGGCATGTTCACCTCCCCGGTAAAAAAACTTCCCTCACACATCTGAGTCTCACTTTAATTGTTAGATTCCTCTGTAGCACTGCAGCATCCTAATGGCTGCAGTGCACATCCCCCTTCTCCTCACCCTACCAGGCTTGTCAGATGTGTCTCCCCCCTCCACTGCCAAGCCTCCCGACACCCCATCAGGAATCAAATCCCAATGGACTCCTTAAGCAGAGACATTTCCCTAATAAACTGCTGAGGCCCTGGACACTGCTTTTTCAGCTTAGCCCACAGAAGGAAAACCTTGATCTTTGTCTTCTGTCTTTACAAGAACAAAAGGTGGGCACACCAGGCTGGACCACTGACACACCTCTCCCTGTGCTCAGCAGCGGGAAGAACATCACACAGAGGGGACTGAGAAATCTAATTAAACAATCCCTTTTCCTCTTGCTTTTTGTGGCTGAGGACATTCCAAAGCCTTGAGCAGCATCCTTGTGCTTACCTCTTCTGATGTGACTTTTCTCTGACACCAGCAGACTGTTCCAACCATTTGCTGACATAGCTAACAGCTCCTTCATTCAGCCCAAAGTTGAACAGGTGACGATGTAATCATGGTGCCATGAGGGCTCATCTCGAGTTTGAAGAATGAGCCATATTGTTATGGACTTCTGCCACCACTCTAGAGAGGCAAAAGTGAGGAGAGTCTGAAAGACGACAAAAAGGATGGACAGACTCTAGATGCCTTTGATGTCCTCCACAGGATGGGTTCTACCTAGAAGTGCTAATGAAATCCAACACAGCTAGGTCAGAGACCCCTGAGATTTGGAAACCACATGAAAAGGAAGAAGGTTCTGTTAAGGGTAGAACACAGTGAGGAAAATTTGGAGTGGAGAAGGCATTCAGTCCATTTGGGATGCAATCTTGATGTGTTTCCTACAAGCTGTTCTGAGAATTATACAAAGACTGCTTGCAACATGCTGTAGAAGGAAGGTCACACCAAAGTTCCTCTGCAAGACAATAATTTAATAGCATAGTCTCTGAGATATTTTCTGCCTGCTTATATAGGAAGATTAAGTTCTCTTTGCTGGAAATTGTATTTTCTTGAAATGTAACAGGTAGAGAATCATTGTCAGATACCGTATTTTAATAATAACAGCCAGGCAGCATCCTTTTGCTGCTATTGCTAGGAAAACAAAGAATCTTTCACCAGACGTTGAATATTAGCAGTATGTGAGCTTCTACAAGTGACAGGCCAAAGATTTCAGAATTTTCTGTGTGTGCTGATGCACGTACAGGCACATCATTTAACTGTAGCTTTGGCATGTACTGCCACTGCATCTATCATGGTTGCTTATTTTTAGCACATCTTGCTCTAAAAAAAATTGGGCCATAAATGTGTTTCAAAGTCATCTTTATACTTGCTTGTTTCAACACCCAGTAATTAAATCAGTTATTTTTTTTTTTTAAGCAGTACTAGGATAAAATGGGGTCAGGCTAATGACCTTTCTCACCGGCCATTCACACTGATACTGTCCAGAAACACATAGCTTTTTTATCTGTCACATCTACCATTAGAAAGAGAGTTGCCATGATAGAAAGATGAAAGCCTGTTTTTGCAATCCAGACTTTAGGGGCAGGTTCAAGCCTGACAACATATTTTACAGTCATCTTATCCACATATTTTCTGTAGATTCTGATGGAAGACATGTATAAGAATGGCAAAAACATTTACATGGTTTTCAGCTTCTGGTATTTCAGAAAGGAATACTCTGTGATGACAAAATATGAGGTACCAGTCAGTCTTTGGTGCCTATAGATTCTTTGTTCCTGCTGTGAGTCTGGTCTGCTGGTATTTTGGGCCTTTCTGTTCATTGGCTGTATAAAAGAGGCTTACTCTGAATGAAAGCTGGGTAGTGCAGATCACACGGAGAATTACAAGAGCTTTTGTATTGCCTAGCTGTAGTTCATGCTTTAACAGGGAAAAAAAAGAAAAAAAAAAAAAAGGAAAAAAAGCACCTTTTAATATATTTGCCAACCACTCGAATAAGCAAGTGGGATTTTCAACATTTATTTTGACGATTGAAGACACAAACTGAAGTTCCAGAATCCATCAGTACCAGAAGGAAAAGCTGACATACATTTGAATGAAAGATGTTTGCAGACTACTTTCCCTGACTCAGCCCACTCCACTACATCAGGGGTTGGTATCAGAGATACTCTGTTTCTCGCTGAGGCATTTCACCAGGCATAAGTGTGAGTCAACAGATGGAAATGGGAAAGAAAGTTGTTTAGGCTTTTTTTTTGTTCTCAGGGAAATCCTTGTGACAGTCAGATTTAGCCCGAAGGTGTAAGCTCATGTTTTCACTTGCATTGACTTGTTATGTGATTCTGTGCTACAGAAATGGGACAGTTTGAACAGAACAGTGGTCTAAAATAACTTTCCAGATCATATCAAGGTGTTTATATCATCCAGCTTCAGGCACTGAAATAGTCAGTTAGTTACAGAAGAACACATATGCCTGCCATGCATTTTGTTTTAAAAGTAAATGAAGCATTGTGAAAACAAAAGTGAAGGTAAAAGTCTTGTGCTGGCAAGGACTACATCGAACGCTGTATGGTTTTGCATGCTGTTGCCTCAGGTTGTAAAAGCTTTAAGAAAGTGATTTTGTCTTCCTCCAAGTGGTGAAGTATTCTTCTACCAGATGGTGAAGTGTTAACAAACTACTGAAATAATCCTTTGCAGTGCTATTAAGACAAAGCAGTTGTCTCTAAATATTTGTATGCAAAAAGAAAATAAAGAAGGAAGGTTTGCAAGAGGAATGTGGGCTTGGTCCTTCTGTCACTGAAACAGAACTAGGGATATAAATCAAGTAAATGAAGTAATTAAGGGAAGAACAAAGAATCAGTTTCTGAAAAGAAGTTATAAAATGATCTACCTCTGCAAAATGAGCTTTAGGTGTGGTGCTTCAGCTGGTGTTAATGGATATAGAACTCCTGGAACTCCCAGCTTTTCAGGAGCACCTGCCAGCTGTGAGTGTAGTCTTTTGCCACATTTCTACCCTCAGGATGGTGATAAGGATTTAGCACCAGGAAGGGTCCAGCTAGTTGCATGTTTGCAGTGTAGGGTTTGTGGTTAATGATTCTGTACTGGGACACTGCACTGTCCTGAGACCAAGATCTGGGAAATTCAGGAGATCTGTGAAAAAAATATGGCTGTCTACCATCACCAGCAAACACTGCAAACCTGACCGTGGTACAACTCTCGCATCCCTTGTGGCAACATTGGATGAATACTGCCATAGGGTGGAAGAATCAATACTAGGAAGTAGAGAGAAGGGGCCAAAACCCAAAAATGATCCGGAAGGATAATGTGATTTACAGGAGGGTGAGAGAAAAAATATTGGGCAGGAAGAGGAAGGGTCTGTAACCTGAGAATTGGGCATTGCATGATGTAGCAGGGTGCTACACTATTAGAAAATAAGAAAAATTAGAGGGAGTTCAGGAAAGCACCACATGAATGAATTAAGGGTTGTGAGGCAGTGGATCAGAGTGTGGCTCAAGAAGACCAGTCTATTTATTGATGAAAAACCTAAGGGGTGTCTTGGTCAAAATCTTTAAGGACCCAGTTGTGGAATAAGCCTTTGATGATAGAAGTTCTCTTCTGTTGAACAAACAATGGATTACCAGGAGCTGATGGCCAGAAGCAGATGCCACATGGAGTGGAAACATGTTGCATATTTTCCACAATGGTCATTATTTCTGTGGAGGCTGTCTCTGAGGGATTGCAGAGGGTCATCCATCATGGGTAGTTTTGAAATCAAGGCTGGTGTTGTGCAGATTGCTTTAATGGGACTACTTAAATTCATTTATGGTCTTCACTGATGTTGAACCACCAAAAACACCACTGATGTGCTGTCCTGTATTGTTCCATGTCTATATGGGGCCCACTTGGGATGTGAAGAGTATAAATGTGGGAGGCAAGTTTTCAAAAAATCACAATTCATCTGAGAACATCAAAGGGCCAGCTGCAAAGAGAAAAGCAGGTTTAGAAGGTCCCATCTCAACACAAAGCCCAGCAGAAAAACAATGTCTGTGCTTTACCAGGTGAACTGCTTTCAGTGAGGTCTCAGGGCCTCAGTAATGGAGATTCAGAAAGAAAATGTCAGCTCCAGCTCAGGACAGACCCAGGTGAAAGAAAGAAAGAAAAATGCATCACTGCGAATGCAGTGGAGAATGTTGTTCAGTAAAGTGGCAGATGAAAGGTTAAGTATGAGCCCAATTAGCCGGTGAAGTTAAGCAAATGAGTAAATGCTTTCCTGTAGAGGGAGGGTATCTTACTGAGAACAGATAACAACTCGGATAGATATTTTGCTTCTCTATTGAACTCTGCTATTTTGTGATTGAATATCCAGAAAAATAGAGCTCATTTTGTGCCTGACTATCTCAATTTCATCTGAGAATTGGCTCTTGATTGACTGAAGAAGCAGAGATTATTTTTGGGCAGGTAGTTCCACTGCAAGAGTATATTTATTTCCACTAGATTTTTTAAAATTTATTTTTATTTTTTAATAACCACAGGAGATTTGAGAAACTCCAAAACCTTCCAAAGTGCCAGACACCGGAGTGCACATTGTGTATTTGCAATAAACTGCTGCCTCCTAGAGGTGACAATGTTTTTTTTAGTTTCTGTTTAGAGTTTGTAACATGCCAGAGTTTCAACTTTTTGCAACGCCGATGCTGTAAAGGATACTTTGCAGAGCAAAGCTTTGGGATCTTGTACTTTTAGTTAAAATTATATCTCCAGCTATGATAAGGCTGCAAAGCCAGGAAATTCAAGAATTATGGTTACCTATAAAGCCATAGCTCCATCCGCTTTCATGTTAGCCTGGTCTTTAAACCTTTAAGTACAGAATAACACCATTTTATTTGCAAATGAACTGTGAATAGTTTGCTGATAAAATGCATTCTGGTAATGACTCAGAGTTATATACTGAATGCATCTGGGTTTTATATGTAGATACATATAAAGAAGGAGTAAATATAGAAAAATATTATTTCAAATTACTGGCTGATACTACAGTTTAAGCAGCTGGAAATATACACAATAATTATATGGGGGTTTTCTCATTTAATTTTCACCCAACCTGGCACTTGTGGCCTGAATTACACAAGAGCTGAGTGGTCATTTCCATGGCAAAATTCCATGGGAGTTGCATTGGAGCATGTGCAACACTGTGTGGTATTAAGCATTCTGGTAAAAATAAACCTACAGCAGGTCTTTAGGAGGTACCATTGTGTAGAAAGCCCAAGCAGTCCTTCTGGACTTGCAGCAGATCCTGGAGGTTGTGTCCTCTCCCTGGCTGCGTTCTTCACCCCACTGCCTCTCAGACTGCAGATATCACTGTCACTACAGAAAAAACTTCCAGAGAAACATAGGGAAGACTCATATAAAAAGGCTGTAATGTTTTTCACTGCAGTTCGAGAATCAAACTAGCAGCAAAATGGCTAAAGCAGCATCTGCTTCTGTGTCAGTTAATTCCGGTTTTGAAGCAGATTGCTTTTCCCTTAAATGTTATATGCAGCTCTTGCCTTTCCAGTCTAAAATAGGATGTCACCAAACAAAAAAAGTTCATAGACTGATCAGAACAAATGATTCAAGCTGTGGAACAGGTTCTGTGTAAAGGAATGAAAGAGCAAATTACAACTCTTCAGCCCAGAAAAGAGATACTGCGAGGGGGGAAGAAAGAGGCTTCTAAAATCCTGTGTATGGGGGAAACTGGTTAGGGATCAACTTCCCAAATCCAGTATAAGAACGACAGGGAAGATTCAAGCAGGACTCACATTCAAATCACAGGGGAAGTATCTTATATATTTGCCTTGTTCTTACGTGCTTTTCTAGGCAGTCAATTTTGGCACATGCCAGAGAGAGGAGACAGGGTCAGAGTGGCCTGTGGTTTTTCCAGCAGACATCACATGGGGTACAAATTATATTTTCTACATCTTTTAAGTAAAACCCTGAGAATCAGCTTGGTTTATTTGGACACGTTATTTTGAGTCACTGGCTCACGTAAAGTTGCAGTTTTTCAGCAGCTATTGGTATCTTTATTGTTTCTTTCTGTGTTTCCTTTGAGTTCAGTCAAAGTTTTCACATATCCCCTCCCTCTGCCAAAGAGGCACAGGCAGGAAGGCACAGAGAGAAGACTGGGAACTGATCTTCTCCATGTAGTCATTCACTGTGTTTATTGGGGTCTTTTGCTGCATACCTCCAGCAGTAGAAGCTGCAAGTACCTCAGCAGTGGTAATTCTTAGTATCTCATGGTGTATCACTTTTAGTCCTTGAAACATTAAGAACAATACAGGAACATTTTCCCCTAAGATGATGTCGCTTGATCCTGTTCCTTTACATAGAGACAGAGAACAAAGAGGAGGAAATCACTGAATATAAAAAAGATTCACATCTTCTAGTTCTGAACTCAAGAAATTATATTCTGTTCATTTTCACCTCTAGCCATTCCTTGTGACCCACAAGATTTTGTCTGGCTTTGGAGTATTTTCCATGACACTGCTATCATACAAATTTCAGCCAGCACTCCCATAAAATGAGTTGGCACATAAGATCTTGTAGCCAGACCTTCCAGTCAAGAGAAAAACACCCTCTACAAAAACAGCCTTTTCAGAAAACAGCCTCCAGCTATCAGGATAGATGCCTTTCACCGAGTTTACTGACACTGAGTTAAGTGCAAAAGTGGCATGGGTCCATGCTTACGATATCCTTATTCCTCTACTGCTGTGATCTGTCTGGACTCCATGACATCCTTTGAAATAGTTGAGACTGGGAATTTGTTTTGTTGTTTGCAGAAGGATGTGCTATGTTTAGCTTTTCAGATTTAAATTGCAGTGAGATCTGTCCTTGTACTGGTCAAGTTTGACAGGTAATTGCTGCTCAGAATCGAGGTTGTCCAGTGAGAAACAGAGCAGTAGATCTTTCACATTTTACACCACTGCCAGCACCGTTACTGACAGCTTTGCAGTGAGGCCTGATCTAAATGATCTTGAGATAGCCACCACCTTCAGGATTTAGGCACTTCTGGGGTGGAAATCACAGGGGCATTGGCTGTGATTGCCCCAGAGGGTTCTACTTGCTTTGTACACAGCTTTGAATCTCCAGAGTCATCAGGGCAAAACATTCCCCTCACATTAGACTGAAAAAGTTACATCCAAATTTGAAAGGAGCCCTCCCATGTGCGCTTCTTTCAGCAGCTCTAGGAAATTGTTTCCTTAATTTTCACAACTGCCCAAATTATACTTCAGAACACTGTCCTCTCCCCAGTGGGCTCCCTGACTTGAAGCCCTGTGTTCTCAGCTGTTCCCTAGCTGTTCTCAAAACTCTGGAGTATATTATTTTTGAGCTGCAAATCTGTAGAGTGGGTCAGAGGCTCTTCCCTGGGTACACTAAGAGGAAACCTGACACAATTTTGGTGAAGAGTAAAACCCGTAGTGCAAATTCCCTTACTCGACTCAGTTGTTTCCACTCTGGTTTCCATAGTCTCTACTTCCCTTCTGTGCTTACGCTGGGCAGCTCTCTCTGTCCTTTTTTTCCTGGACACATTTGTGACTTTCAAAACGCAGTTGTATCATCCCTCTGCTTTTGTAAACCTTTCCCTCCTCTTTCTCTTCTTGCTTTTATCTGTTCATTTTGTAGGTCTTCCCTTTCCCTCACCATATAAGAATCCACTATCTATCGAGAGGATAGATGATTCTTCTTTCTCTGTACCTTATGTCCACTTAATCTTTTCCTCATCCATTCTCACTGTCATATTTTATAAATAGATTACAGATCCCATACCAACATCTGACTGATCTGTTTTCTTACAATGTGAAATCTCAGGCTGACACTGATGTCTTCTCCCAAGAGACTTCAAATGAGCTTAAGTCTAACATGGTCATATTAAAATTCATTATTTTCCCATCCAAGTTGCCTTCACTATCCAACATCTTCTCTCACACCACTACATATCAAAAAGCCTCATCACTCAAGCCCATACATCTTGGATGTCCCCAGCATGACACACACGTATCACATCAGCAGCAGTTTGCACTTTCATGGTCACTGTCAGGCTCTTCTTGTCTGTGCAGCCTAATTCCTCTGAAGTACCAATTCCATTGAAGTACCAATGGCATTATCAGACAAAAATATGTGATAAGATTTAAATCATGCCAAAGCTACAATCTAGGAGAAAAAGAGGTTTTGTTCCAACAAAGTTTAAATTTTGCATTTCATGTAAATTGTGGCAAAGTATGTGAAGCTTGTGTCAAAATTTCTGTTCAAAGTTGAGACAGACTTGGTACCAGACAGTAGGAAGGAAAGGTCGGCCCCTGTCTCTGGAACAGGGACAGTTGTGTAATCTTCAGAGATTGTATAGCACGTGTGTAGGAGAGATGGCTGCCTACAACGTCTTACCCAGTTTGGCTTGCTCTGAACAGATCAGGAAATGATGGGGGCACGGAAACCACACTATGATTCATACTTTACTTCTTTTTTCTAAACAACTATGTAGATGGTCTAAACATCCTGAAAATCTAGGTGACTTTGTTCCAGACACAGTGGAATGCACAGTGCCTGCTGGGTCACACCAATGACCCCATTAGGAAGTTCCTGAACCTGCTTCGTGTCATGTCACAGCCAGAGGAAAGACAAGGCACAAGACCCCAGTCTCTGCCAAATGTGGTGCCACATACACACACGTTGCAATGCTGGATTCTGCAGCAATGCCCAGGTAGATGAAGTGAGAAGGAGCTCAGATGGACTCTCTGCACCCAAAGCTGCAAAATTTGTAGCTTTATTTTCTAGACCAGGTCTTGGGCATGTCATGAGAAAGGAGAAAAACCTTTTGCCTCTGTTGCCACGAGAAGAGGAATACTTCCAATCATGGCAATGATCTTTGGCAAAATCAGTGTTCAGCTACTAGAGTGATAAAAAGACTAAATGAATCTGCAGTTATGAGACAGGAAGTCCTGCCAGCCCTTTCTCATGCTGTGTACCCAGCACATGGCAGCCTGTCAGCACTGTCTCTGCTCAGTGATGCTGCCGACGGGCAGAGCAGGGTGCAGAGCCCGGAGCTCAGTCAGGAGAAGGTCTCCCTCCCTCTGCCCTGCAACATAAGGACAGGTGAGGGGCACAGAGTGCACATGAGAAGCTACTCACAAGCAGAAGTTAACGGGATGGCAACACCCCCTTTTTCCCTTGCCTTTTCTGTCACTGCCCTTGGATTTGGCCAGGTGAGCACATTTAGACACGAGTGGAGGGCTGCAAACCCAGGCAGTACTCAGCAAAACAATCAGCCTGCTGCTTCCCATGCCTCCCCAGTTTTACTTAACAGAGTGACATAGAACCAATAAATAGGCTCCAAACATACTCAGACTTTCATTCTCAGCTGCTTTTGCTGCCACCAGGAAGAAGAGCTACAAGTCCTTGACAACTTCAATGGCATAGAGCAGGAGAAGCCCTGGGAGAGGAGAGGAAAAGAGAGGGAGCCCATTGACCACCTGCAGTTTTTCTGGTTTATTGGGTAAAAAGTTTGACTTGACCATTTGGTATATGTATTTATTTTTCTGTTTTCATTTTACCTTTCTTTTCAGTATGTCATGGCACAAACCAGCACCTTAGTATTTGTTTCTTCAACAGATCTTAAGATATCAGAATTGCAATGGTCCGAGGCTACAGCCATAATTCATTTAATGGCAGGCCACAGAGACTGCCTCTATGGCCCTCATAAATTCTTGGAGAGATGAGCTCTACATTCTCTTCTTCTTTTTATGATGGTCCAAAATGAGTATCACGTGGGCCTCTCTCTCTTCAAGATCAGAAGAGATTATCAGAATAAAGAAAGTAATAAATACTCCACCCTTCTCTCATTTGCAGGGACTAACCATTTTGAATATTCCACATCATCCACTTATTCAATTTCCAACAAAAAGAATTTAGTTATTTAAAGGAGGAATACAAATATCCTCACAGGATATGACATTCTCATTAGAGATAGAAGGCAAATACATGTGCAAAGGATGGAAGCAGACTTCTAAGTAGAAAATTTCTCAGCATGCCTTGACCTTGATTTGTTGCTGAACTCACACTGTATCATGAGCAGATTTACAACAGAACCATCCCTGTAAAAAAACAGATCTGCAGTCTAAATCTTCCAGTACAAATAAATGGTTTTCCTGAATACAAACCTGTGAACTGAGAGCCAAATCTGAGTTCACTGTGGTGAATTGAAACTATTAGCAAAGATGAATCTAAAGTCAAAAGGCGAGACTCAAAGACCCTCAGATTAAAGTTTGGCCGTGCATGTTTCTATCAGCTAGTTAGATGAATCTAAAATAAATTAAATATGAAAACATGCATAGGCTTTTCAGGAGAAGACCTCAAGGCAGCCTCTCTAATTTATTTCAACATACTCTACATATACTCTAAGGAGAGGGATATGTTCACTGAGGAACAGAGGGAACATTGGTAAGGGCTTGAGAAATTGTAATTGTAGATAATGTGTCAATGTGCCTTTAATGTGTTCAGTAACTAATGGCATAGTCACTGCAGATGAGTGGAAAAGAAAGGCCCCTGTGGAAGCTTTTTCTTTAATGTAATCACAGCTGTAAGCCAAGGTTAATGTAGCCACAGCTCCCTTGGGAAGCATCATGGGTAGATAATTCATGGGTTGGGCAGCAGCCATCCTCTGTGCCCTGTTAGGTCCACTCTTCCCCAAAGGAATGATGAAAGCAGCAGACTGCTTTCCCTCATCCTCTGGGATCCTTCCAGAACCCATGGTGAAAAATCCTGGAATTCCTGGTGACCTGAATAAAATCAGTAGTAGAAGGGGGAGAGAGGTGCAGACATAGTCACCTCCTCCTGCCTCAAAATGAGGGGAAAAGTGATTTTCTTTCCAGATGGAATTGCTGGAAGGGTAAATCCGTGATGGTGCATTTTTTGTACGTGCTTCTAACATTCTAGCTTGGCACAAAGAAAGAGGAAATGCTTTGGTCCTTGAGGAATGGGTAGCCCTCAGAAACTGATAGGGGATTTAACAGGAAAATGATGAACTCATCAGTTGCAGTTTTAGATTTTAAAATATTAACTATTTCCTTGTAAAAAGTAAACCACAGCAATGAGAGGTGACAGGGTGGTCAGTCCAGGCCAAGGCTGTGCTGTGCAAACCTCCCCAGTGACTGTTTGACAACACAAAGCAGGAAAGCCTTCGGCCTCCCACCCTTCCTCCCCTACCCTCTGCTGGTGCTGCTCCAGCATCCCTTGCATCAAACCTGCTTATCCAGTCACTCCTTGCTACCCTGAGCTCTGCTGCTGTCCAGCCTGGTGGGGCAGCAGACCCTGCTGGTCCAGTCTGGACCCTCACCCTCAGGCCAGACCATGCCCCTCAGTGCGGCTGGCTGAGATCCACCAGGTTTTGGTTACATGCTCATAACAGACACCGAGCAAAACACCCTGCTGGCAGTCCTGCATGCCCAGGAGCCCACGCTGCATCCATTATTGTGGTCAAAGCTTCAGAGATCATTGCTTTCTTCTTTGAAGGCAAACGCTGTCTTTGGCAAAAGACTCCTGGAACATGCAAATGGATTCTTTGTTTCAATAACTTTGAAGATTATTATCAGGTAATCTTTCCAACGTTAATATTTAGCCACTAGTATCTGCCCGGATAGCAGCTCACTTCAAACAAGACAGGGGCTTTAAGAGCTATGCTTTACCTTTTCCTAAAGTACTTTTCTGTGGATCCAGATGAAGTCAGAAGTAGCAGAGTGCCCAAACTCACCTGCTCAGGAGGCATGAGAGCAGCTGCAAATTATCTTCCCGGAAGAGGAAGCAAAGCCATAAACTAACGTGGTGAATGGGTGCGACTCACATTGTGGAGGGAACTGGCATTAAAAAAGAACAGTAAGAGTGAAACAGCCTTCTCAAGAGTACCATTGAAATATTAACAAACCCTGCTTAGAGGACAGCTGGGAAGCCAGTACATAAATAACAAGCAATGGTATTGAGACAGGTATTGAGACAGGCAGCACAGACAGACAGCACAGAGCCTTTCTGACAAGGTACAAAGGTAAAAAGTCAGTGCAGCGTGGCCAGCTGATGGTATTTGAGCGGGGGAGCGTGCCCAATCACCGATGGATTCTTTAGCAGGCAGATCTGTGCACTGTAGAGGCAGAGATGTGCTTTCTGCTCACAGCACACACAGGCAGCTCCCATGCACTCATCTGAGAGGCAGGCATGAGACATTTCCTCCTCTTCAGTTAAATTGCCAAGCAAGCACTCACAAGGGTAACTTTCACAGCACGGTTAATGTAAGCAACAATTCCCTGTAAGCAAAAGGACACTTCTGCTCACAGGAGATTAAACTAAGCAGGGAAGCTGGCTGGCCTTGCATAATCTGTCACAAGGAGATCTCCCCAGCTGGGGCAGCACTGGGTGATGGCCTGTCTCCCTTCAGAGGGCAGAGAGACCAAAAATGACCCCAGGCACAGCTCAAACAGCTTGCACCTCACATGGATTCCTTTGCAATCAGCATAACATTGCTCTGCAGGCTGGAAACATCGTGTAAACCCTTTNCTGAGATCCACCAGGTTTTGGTTACATGCTCATAACAGACACCGAGCAAAACACCCTGCTGGCAGTCCTGCATGCCCAGGAGCCCACGCTGCATCCATTATTGTGGTCAAAGCTTCAGAGATCATTGCTTTCTTCTTTGAAGGCAAACGCTGTCTTTGGCAAAAGACTCCTGGAACATGCAAATGGATTCTTTGTTTCAATAACTTTGAAGATTATTATCAGGTAATCTTTCCGACGTTAATATTTAGCCACTAGTATCTGCCCGGATAGCAGCTCACTTCAAACAAGACAGGGGCTTTAAGAGCTATGCTTTACCTTTTCCTAAAGTACTTTTCTGTGGATCCAGATGAAGTCAGAAGTAGCAGAGTGCCCAAACTCACCTGCTCAGGAGGCATGAGAGCAGCTGCAAATTATCTTCCCGGAAGAGGAAGCAAAGCCATAAACTAACGTGGTGAATGGGTGCGACTCACATTGTGGAGGGAACTGGCATTAAAAAAGAACAGTAAGAGTGAAACAGCCTTCTCAAGAGTACCATTGAAATATTAACAAACCCTGCTTAGAGGACAGCTGGGAAGCCAGTACATAAATAACAAGCAATGGTATTGAGACAGGTATTGAGACAGGCAGCACAGACAGACAGCACAGAGCCTTTCTGACAAGGTACAAAGGTAAAAAGTCAGTGCAGCGTGGCCAGCTGATGGTATTTGAGCGGGGGAGCGTGCCCAATCACCGATGGATTCTTTAGCAGGCAGATCTGTGCACTGTAGAGGCAGAGATGTGCTTTCTGCTCACAGCACACACAGGCAGCTCCCATGCACTCATCTGAGAGGCAGGCATGAGACATTTCCTCCTCTTCAGTTAAATTGCCAAGCAAGCACTCACAAGGGTAACTTTCACAGCACGGTTAATGTAAGCAACAATTCCCTGTAAGCAAAAGGACACTTCTGCTCACAGGAGATTAAACTAAGCAGGGAAGCTGGCTGGCCTTGCATAATCTGTCACAAGGAGATCTCCCCAGCTGGGGCAGCACTGGGTGATGGCCTGTCTCCCTTTAGAGGGCAGAGAGACCAAAAATGACCCCAGGCACAGCTCAAACAGCTTGCACCTCACATGGATTCCTTTGCAATCAGCATAACATTGCTCTGCAGGCTGGAAACATCGTGTAAACCCTTTGATCCATCCTTTCTTCACCTAAGGGCAGCAGACAAATCAGATGGCTTCTCCTGATAAAAGAAAGGAATTTGTTGTTTTTTTCAAGACACTCAGAAGTTCATTACTGGGATTGTCCATATTAAAGTTCCAATTTCATCACTTCCATTCTCCTTCCCTCAGCCCAAATAGCCATTGGATCACACATCATTACAAGTGCTAGTTTAATTGCTAAATTGTGCTTTGCTAAATTTGGCCTTGAAATCTGATTTTGAAATTAAAATCTACTTGTTTTCAACTTTTATTTTAGAAGTTACAGTGTTTGGACTATTTCAGCTTGTTTCTTTATGCTTTTTTTCCCCAAGAAAATATTTTTCTTTTTTAAAGAAAAGTCCATCACAAAAAAAGTATCTTCATTGTCCTTTTCCTTCTGATGACAGACTGGAGTTCAAAGTTTCTAGGTTTGGCTCTTTGAATAGAAAATGACTAACCAATAGCAAGCCAATGTTCGTAATTTAAGTTTGAGTTCTTTCAGTAAACAGTCAGGGCTAGGACTGCATCTGGAGCTAATCATTAATATCATGGAGGATGTGTCAGTGTTCTGCTAAAGAACCTGCACTCCATGTGGATTCATGGAAGCCCTCAAAAATTGAAAGCATAACAGAAAGTGGAATAGGAACCTGAGCAACCCCAGATCTTCTCTGGGAGGTAGGATCCAAAGAAGTGTAGAGAGGGACATGAAGAACAGGTAAATCTATGGATGTAACAAGTATGGTCTGGGGCACTGGAAAACAGCTTCTAACTGCCCTTTGACTTGTCCAGAGCTGTCTTTCATAACACATGTCAGTCTTCAATATAGGGACTTGAAGTCTATTCTGGTTACTTGTGGAACCATCAGGAGCTGCCAGCACTTCTGTAATATTCTCAATCAGCAAAGTGCAATACTGGCTGACATGAAATCCACTGAAATCGTCCACTCCTACTCATTGCACTGCCAAAAAGGAACAGGCAACTTGGAAGGAATTAAAATGTAATTGTAGAACCAAGAAGAGTGGAATTATTAGACTAAAGGGCTTAAAGTCCTTTAAGCCGGCACAGAGAAAGCTTGTGTGAGGACTGATTTATATCTGGAAAGTGTCTGATCATATAGACACCACAGAAAAGGAAGCTATTTCTGTGTGATTAGGGCACTTGGAATAAGTGACAAGGAGACAAAAAGCACTGAGCTGAAAGCACTGCACAGGAGCAGACTTCCTGGACAGAGGATGGGGGTTCAGAATTCATGAGCCCAGATCTCAGCAGAAACTAGAATTCCTTTTCCAAATGAAAGTGAGTCAAAATACTGAAATGCTGCACAAAGCAGACATTCCTGGGAAATGGTACTGAGCAATTATATCTAAAATAATATATTCTTGGTTCATATTTGTCATTAAGCCCAGACTGCGTATGTAATTGTGTGGTGTTTATTCATGTGATGCCAATCCACAGCAATTTCACTTATGTGTTGTGGTCCATACCATTGCTGCAGTGGTTGGTTTAGGTAAAGACAGATGATTCTAAACTTTCAAGATTAGTTAGTATCTTACCATGAGTCAGTAATGGTAGCTATCACACAACTTCTGCAAGCTGTTTGACATAAAGGTTGCTATTAATTCCTGGAATTATTTTCCTTACATTTTGTGACATAGCAATTAATAGCAATTACTACAATTTCTTTTTGTAATTAAATCTTGATGGCTTACATTATAGTTTGGGAGCTGTTTACAGTGAAAGTCTCCAAAGAGAATAACTGTATTAAACATATGACTAAATGACATATGACTGAGCAAATTCTGAAAGATTTCTACAGAATTGTTGTACCTTTTATGCATCTGCATTTTTGATTATGACTATTTATATTTGCAGTGAATTCCATACAAAGAGAAGGCTTTTTTTAATATTTTTTTTTATTGGTATGTCTGTATATTATTTTCTTGGTTATGACTACAGAATTCAGCAAACCAGAGTATGTCCTCAGGCTTAACTCTAAGCTTTGTAGTGGTCATTTAGGAGCAGTGCTATTTTTGCTGAAGACTTCTTGTGGATTGTCCAAGTACTTCTTGAGATTTTGTTGTTGGTTTTGGACATCTGCTAATAATTGCTCACATGTTCAAAATCTGTGGAGACTGTACTATCCACCAGAAATTGAGATATACTGACAGGAGAACTTGGGTCTGACAAAATTTCCCGCATGCTTTTCTTGTATATATGCAAAGACAGTTTCTCTTTGTGAAGTCCTCATTTGGTTCCTAAAGATTCAAAACAATTTCTCTGGCACTTTCTCTTCTAGAGGTACCAGCTTTATTGTATCTAGTAAAGCTACATCTTATTTTTGCAATATCTCAATAAATTAGAGTGTCTTTTGATTAGTGAAAGTAGGTCTGCTGACAATTCCTCCCCAATGAATACCACATTTTGAAAAATAAGTAAATATTGCATCTAAGTACCAGGCACAAACCAAAAGTGATAAGATCTTCAGGACTGGCACAAGCCATGAGTGCCCAGCACTCCCCCTCGCCCTGTTCTGTGTACATTGCCAGCTGCAGCATTTCCAGCCACATTCTTGATCCCAAACAGCCATCTCCCCCATCAGCATTATTTGTTAGCTTATGGAAAATGTGGCATGCAGCAATCTACTTGATGAACTGCTTAGTATGTAAGCACAGTAACATGTCCAGGACAAAACATGCTGCACCCTTTGTGCCAGCCCAGTTCCCTCACTCTTTCCTGAGCACACAGCTAATCAGTCATTCAGTAGTAGTATTTTCCCAATACATGCTATAAAGATGCTAAGGTTATCAACCGTCCTAACTTGCTTTTAAAGTTTGTTTTATGCCCTCACTACCTCTGATCCTTCCTTTTTATACTGGGCTGGTTTTCCTGGAGAGTGGTCTGATCTTTCCTTTTTTCCCCCTAAACTCTGTTGGAAGAAGATTATGTTCAAGCCCCATTTTGCAGTGTGGTTTTTGGTATGGTTTTGGCATGCCAAGGTATCCAGCATCATGGACTTTTGTTTTGTCCTTGTGTTGAGTGAGAAACATAGAGAACCATTCTCCCACTGCAGATCAGGGCAGTTTAGAACTTTGCATCAGCACAAGGAAGATTTTCATCCCTCTGAAACACAAATATTTAAAAAATATGTTTAGCATTGCTTAGTGAGAATATTTATGTGCACAAAGAACACACAAACTGCCTGTGTCAGCAGGGTTAGCACACTGACAAGGGCTGCTTGATGCTCTTTCATGGTCACAAGGATCATGGGTTGCTCTGCTGTTCACTACCTAGTGCCTAGGGGCATACCTTCCTTCAGCCAGTGCACAGGGACAGAAAGGGAAAAGTAATATCCCCCTATGGGCCTCCCTGTGGGGGTGATAAAAGTTTATCCCTGGACTTTGTCAGTCCAGACTTTCTTAAAATAGTCAACAGTGTGAACTGTGAACTTTCCATCACTAAAATAAAGAATAATCCCCTCCAACACATTTCAGATTGCATTTCCATCTAACTCCTACTCTTGACTGAGTATGATTTGGAGACAAATTCATGGAAAGCCTTCTGCTGCTTCTTGATTCATTCACCAACATGGAGAATTTCTAGAACGTCTTATTCAATACAGATATAAGGAATAACAATGTGAGTGGGTTTAAACTTACTCTGAGCATATCTGAACACTAGCGTGGTCTAGAGACAGAAGCAGTGCATTTCATAATTCAGTTTCCTTTTCAGGTATGGAAGATGTACTCTGACAAAAACAAAAGTGTATCAGAGACCAGATGCTCTCCCAGCTACAGCAGCTTCATCTAGTGGTTGACTAAGCAGAGCTTTGCTCTGGGAAGATGTTCCTGTGCTAAGAGGCTCAGTGGTTGCTGGTTTGCCTCCTACAAGCTTTTCTTGCTAGATCTGCTCACTGCTTCCTACATCCGCTTCTGGACAAGTGCGCTCCAGCAAAGCAAATCTGTTAATCATTCTCAAAATGAGTAAGTGCTGCTTATGCTGCTGCTGTCTTTTCCCCCGCCCTGATTGCTGGTCACAAAACTCGTAAGGGCACCTGTAACTGTCAGACCGCCAGAAATAATGGAACGCAGGAGACATTCCTGATGTGGGGAAACAAGAAACACACAGGAAAACCCAAAAATTTCTACTTGTAGAACCATAAACTGAGAAGATGAAGGGTATCTTCTCAGGGAAGACACAGTCATAAGCTCACTGACTAGCCATGTGTTGTGTGTTTCAAAGCAACAAAATACTGCCATGGCCTTCTGTGATTTCAGTGACATAAAGACAAAGTCACCTACCCTCTGAAATCCTAACAATCCAATACTCTGGAAAGCTATCCAGGAACAAGGGTAACAGTCACACTGAACATTTCAGGAAAGATCCTCCAAGAAGCATAGAAGTGCGTGGCAGCACAAGCATGAGGCTGAGCCAGCTCTAGAGAGCAGCATGAATGACGGTGTGAGCCCTAGGGATGCTACAGATCACGGTGGCAGCGATAGCGCAGCACCGGGAGATGCCCGGAGGCTAAACTGGCTGTTGAGGCAGCAAAAGAAGTTTGCTTCCTGCTGAGTTTCCCATTGGCTGGGGCAGGATTTTCCAGCCCGGGCAGAGCAGGCTCTGCTGCTATATCTAGCGGCAGCACTCCTGGGTGGGCAGAAAGAAGGACTTGCACTGGTGGTCTGTCCCGAGTGCACAATGGATCTGAAGAGGTTCCTGGTCTTCGCTGCATTTCTACTTCATGTTACCCGGGGCTTCCCTATTCAGGTGAGGGCAGCTCCATGAAATTGTGCTCCATCTTCTAGCTGATCTGTTCTTCCTGGAGTGAAGCCATGAAGGCCCACTTTGATAAATTTCCTGCAAGAAAATATTAGTAATATAATAATAAATAAAGGCACTATAATAATTTAGTTCCTCCTTTTATCCTGATTTTGATGCTGTTGTTGCTGCATTTGTCAGCTATGGAAAAATAATGCCTTTTACCTGTTGGTTTTGCAGGAGAGCTATGAAAACAGCACAACAAGTAAGTAGGATTTATACTGTATTTTAAAAATAACTGTTATTTCTTGACTGTTTATTGCATACTTGGTTTTGACTTCTTTTTAGAGCATGTGAAAGCACTGACACAGGCCTTTTGAATAAGCCATGTTTCATAACTTGTTATTGAGCTGAATGCAGATATGTTTTCACAAAGATGTGCTTTACGCAGACTTTTGGGGTATGGTTTATTAGGTTAATTTAGATGTGTTTTCACAGGCTTGAAAATAAAATTTGAATTAGACATCTTGATACCTTTTATTTAAATTGAATGTTATAATAAGACTGTTAATCATTTGTCTCCTTGCCTACCTCGGTGCAGCTGTAAGAGAAAGGGATGTCAGGCATCAAAGAAAGCTCTGCTTTGTTCTGGTTTGGAACAGGCTTAGCTGAACAGCTTTTGTTAACTTGCAAAATACGAGGAGATAATTGCAGATCGTCAGAGGTCAATGGAATGAAAATTGTAGACAGAATTTAACTACAGCAAGAAACTGCTAGGCTGGGTGTAATGTGTGTAAGAAGACACCTTGGAAAAATTTGCTTGACATAGAGCAAGTATGTGACAAAAAATTGACAAATTCTTCTTTTGAACTGTCATTTATGACATGGAGGAAAGGGATGTTGTAAAATTACTGCTCAGTGTATTTAGAAGGGACCAAGGAACACACTTGCTCAAGTTCAATGTAGTCAGTTGCTCAGACTCAAAGTTGCAGGTTTATTGGGACAAATGCATATAGTGAGTTTTAATTTATCATTGTTCCTGCTTTTTGTACCTTTTGAGACATCTTTCAGTATTTACAGTGAAGGGAAAACGTGAGCTGTATAATTTTGAAAGCTCTATCACACCAGATGTTCATTTCATCAAGGAGGTGGCAGATGCCTTTTCTGGTGGCATCTGGAGGCATTTTTCATTTGGGTCTTAAAAAGAAGTTGCAGGCTTTATGTGCCTAGGAATCTGGAGCCTAATTTCCACTGACTTTGACTATTCAATTAATCTAGTGCCTCTTGGGTGCATAAATTCTGATTCTGGTCAACCCATCTCAAAAATGTGCTTCCCTGCAGAATGTTTTTAGATGCCATGGATCTCTCTGATGCAGCTGGTGGGAACTGACTGAACTTTTCTGTAATAAACCACCATCATTACAGTAACCTTCCATTGCCATGTAATTGAAAGAACAGTCTGGAAACACAGACTGAAGTATTTTTGGCTCTAGATAGAGTCTGAAAAGGAAGATGTATCCTCAGTATGCTTGAGCAAAAATTATGAAAAGGGAAAGGTGCTGCAAAGTGTGATAGAACTCGGCTTATCTTTAATTGAAAAAAAAAAATGGCCAAAATTGGGGCACAGATGGGCTTGGAAATAATAACTCTTTACATGAGTGTTCTCTGTTTCAATGCTGTATAGGAAAAACAAAATTGTTTCATACTATGACAAGGAAGACTACAATTATTAGCAAGCTGGAAGAGATTGCCAGATAGGCTTGCAACATATCCATCATACTTAAGAACAGGTCAAACAAACTGTGGCCAGGAATAATATAGATAAAACTGTTTCTGCCTTAGGGAAAGCAGATGATGACCTCTGCAGGTGCTTCCAATTTATAAACTTTTTTGATATTATAACAATGAAGTTAGAAATTTATACATCAGGTCAGATGTATAGGACTCAGAATGGTACCAAACTGCTGTCAGGTATATACTGAAGCTGAGATTATTTTCCCTATGCTAAATTATAGCCTCCAACACATGTTATAACTTTATTCTTTGACACTTGAAACCAGAGGATATTGTTGAGCTGGTTAGCCTGCACCTGCTGCAGAGAAATCTGGGTACAAAGCTTTTTTTTTTTTCTGGTCTCTTTTGTAATTTTCACACTGAAGCTGATAAAATGCTTTGCTGATTCTTAGATAGTAAATGACCAGGATTCTGTCCCTCAGCACAATCCACTAGGAATTTTCATAGCTGTTTTTCTAAATATCTTTTTAATTTTTGTTTTACAGCAACAGAACCTACTGAGGTAAGGAAAGCTAATTCAGCTCTTCTGAACTTTGGGGTTCAACATTGTGGAAAGGAAGGTCAGGACACTTGTACTCCTGCTCTATATACACCTGGGCAGTAAAGTCTTCTCTGCCCAACAGTGTGTCAGAGTGCATCTGAAAATTATTCTGCACTTCAGATCGCATTTCCATTTATGGGAGAATTGTGCAATTTGCCAAGGTACCAAAGAAGAATATCTACCACCCCATGGTACTTCTTTACACATGGCACAATATATAAGAGCTGCATAAGTGAAAGATATTTTCAGTGGTATCCTGGACACTTTTGATAATTTGTATGTTATATTATTTAATTTAATGTTATATTATAAAGTGTGAGATAATAGTGATATATCATTCTTGCAGGTTACTACAGAAGAGAATATATACGGTACGTATTACTCCATCTACAAGTACATATTTGAGAGGATATACTGATTGTTACCTACTCAGTTACTCCAGAAAATAGCACATGCTTAACATAAATTAACCTTTATGGGAAATTTTACATGAATGCACTCACCACACTGTTTCATGCAAAGAAAAGGCTCTTGGTTTTGGCTAATTGCTTGGCCTTAAACACCTCAGCTGCTACTTTTGCTAAAAATAACTCTGCTTAAGTAGTGTCCTGAATTAAGTCACTTCCAAAGGTTAGAGAAAGTACAGAGGTCGTGTGTTTCTGCTTTTTATTGATGTCAAGTCGTGTTGAATAATGTGCAGAGTTGACTGATTTTGCTAGCAAGGCCTAGGAATTCCTGATGCTGGGCTTAGCTGGGGACATCTGTCCAACCCATGGAACAGGAATGCAGTTCTGATTTCATTGGTTTCAAGGGTTTTTCATGAGGTCATCATGTCCAGGAAGAAGCAGCAGGACTGCTCTCCATCCATTTTTGCTTCTGGTATCTTATGGCAGGGATTTGAATGTGAGTTCTGCACAAAGTAAAACTGTTCTGTTGAGGCCTTAAAATATGATGACTAGGGGAAAAAAACTGAGAAAACAAAATAATCAAAGGGGAATGGCTCTTGGGACTAGATTAATGCCAAAATAACCTCAGCTGGGAGGTTCTCAAGATTGTGTCACTGAACAAACATCTACATGAGTGAACATACTACCAATCCCTAAACAGGCTTTGTAAGTTTTACACGCATTGCTGGAAAATTATGCATCATCGGGTAAAAATCAGGATTCATATTTTCCCTGGGAATGAGAAAGTGACACTCTTGCATTTCTGCACAGAATCTCCTGAGCCTACAGAGGCTGATGATGAGGACGAAGATATTTTTAACAAAATTCTGAAAGTCAACAAAGGTAATGACAACAAATCCCTGTTTCCAAGGGGTCTGTCTTTGTTGGGTTTTGGGGGTGATGTGGGACGTACAATGTCCTATCAAAATCTGTGCAAATGTTTTTCCCATCTTACACACCACCATGTAAGAGATGCCCCTGGGACTGCTGTAGGGTTTGATGGGTCTGCTGAAGCCCTATAATGTCTCAAAACTATCGTGTCAATATTAAAGATGCCCCCAGATTTGGAGGCAACCAAAAACTATTCAGCTTCTTCAGCTTTAGCTTTCAATATCTTTGTCATTCTTTGGACATAAAGAGAAAGCTTGGTTATTTGGATGCTTTTTTATTGAACTGCCTTTTTCTTGAATGAAGCATTACTTGCATTCAGTCATCATACGGCTTTGCAGTACCAGCTCCTAGATAAGCCGCAGTCAGTTCCATTCTCCCTGCTCCAGAGTTCCTCCTCCCTGGTTCTTCAAAACATTTCCTGATCTATCAGCTTGTCTTTCTCACATTTTCTCCTCCAAGAGTCATTCAAATAGCTTTACTTGAAGTAGTCTGTAGAAAGAGACACCGTCCTAACCTACAGTTTTCTCCTGACACTTCCCTTTTTCATTTGCCCACCTTTTTGGGTTTCCTTATTGGCACCTTCTTCTTTTGCCCAGCACCTTCCTGGGGAGATATTTGACACCATTCATTCAGTGTAGCATGATGGATGATTAAATTGCATGAAACATCTTTCTTACACAGGCAACTGCTTGCTTTTCCGAGTGTGCTTAGCAAGTGTCCAGCAATCCATGGTTCAGATGTTTCCACCCTTTCTCTCTCACCAGACAGCTCTCAGTTGTTGCAGGAAGGTGACATAGTTCCACGAAGGAGTCGCAGTGCCATCAACTGTCGCCATTGCAACTGGCCCCAGTCCAGTGATGGGATTGTTCGTATTCCCTATGAACTAGATCCTACTTATGGTGGGTTTAAATTTTGAATTTTTTTTTAAATGGATTTTATCCAGTAAGCTTCAGATAAAAACGTACTTCTAGTGAGCACACAAACAGGTGAATAACTCAGTTGTAAGGATTTTCTTGTGCTGTTCAAGAACAGATAAATTTTAAGTTAAAAGGACTTTCTTGCCAGAAAAAGATCAAATTTCATTGAGAAGTTTTGCATCCATAATGTTTTGGGACTGGTCTCTTGTAGACAAGAATGACCATTCCCTCTAATGGTGTCTGCCAGAATGCCTGCCTTTATAAGGTTCATGCCTATTACAGTAGGGCTCCAATGATCTGCTTTTCATCAACAAAACAACTTCCCACAGTTGCGTCCAAGTGTCAAATAAGAAGATATATCAAAAATCAGCACTATAATTAATAACAAGTAGTTGAAAAAAAGAGGCATCTGAATACATTTGGACAAATACCTGAATAAAGATGATATTGTGCCATGCTGTTAAAATCTTAAATGAATTCAGTAGTGCGCAAAAAACAAGAAAGAGCCTAGGCTAATGTTTCTGTCCTTCATTTACGCTGTTTTTGAGAACATGTATGATTTCAATGTCATCTGCTAATATCCTCTTGTGACCCCTAAAATTAACCCTTTCTTCCCCAGAGGAGGGCCATGTGAAAGGGATTCATGATGCCATGGCAGAATTTGAAGCACTGACTTGTATTAATTTTGTGAAGCGCAAGACAGAACGTGACTACCTCAGTATTAAATCTGCTGATGGGTGAGCTGAATGATAAATTTACAAGTTATTTCTACACTGTTTTTCAAGTCTTTCCTACACTGATTCTGTGTGACCTCAGAGAGGTTTTGTTTTATCACAGTGCCAAGGTATCCTCCTTGGATACCTTACTAGTGCAAGGGCTCATCAGGTACATCAGGAACTCACTGTAATGCAAATCGTGGAAAAGCATCATTAAGGGGGAAAGAATATCTAAGCTCATGTTTCCTGTATGGTATAATGCACTCTTGAGGACAACATATTACTGTAGGTCCTATTTACACAAGTAAATGATTTTTACTTATGAAATAACCTGTTCTCTAAATCACACTGTTGACAATCAGAATTCAAAGCTCAGAATTAGAGCTATGAGAAAATTATTCAACACTTGTTAGCTTGAAAGTGTTAGTCATCTAGTCATCTCAACTCCAACTCTGATACAGTCTCTAGGATTTTGAAAAAAAAACAAAATTGTTATTTCAAAGTAGTTAAAGTCATGGTAGCATCAGAATTCAGGAGCCTCTGTGCTAACGAAAGACTTCCAGAAAGATTTAGCAATGATCATACTCTCTGTTCTTTTATATGCCATGGTCCCTTTTGCCTCTGTATACTCTGGCTTCACAGTGGAGAGGAAGGAATCCTTCCACTCCCGCAAGAGGTGTGTGCAGCAAGGTTCTCTGTTCTGCCTCTTCGCCTGCCTGAGAATAAAAATCTCATGAATCTTCTGTTGTTGTTCAATGTGTCTCTCAGTTGCTGGTCCAACTATGGGAAAGTAGGAGGTGGACAGACTGTCTCTGTCATGAAAGGAGGCTGCATGTGGAAAGGAGTAATTCAGCATGAACTGGAGCATGCTCTGGGCTTCTTGCATGAACACTCTCGAAGTGACAGAGATAAACATGTAAAAATCATGTGGGAGTACATCAGTCCGGGTAAGTACTCTGAACTCCTCAATGTGGGAAGAGGTGTAGACACATCCTACTGCTCCCAGCTCTCCCTTCTTCCTTGAAGGGAGGAGGAAGGAAGCATACTCTAAATACAATATCATATATTACAGCTGACAGACCAGACTTCAAGAAATTTGAAAACTCCAATAACCTGGGTCTTCCATATGACTATTCCTCAGTAATGCACTATGGCCCGTAAGTAGCAGCATGGCATTACTGTTTTCAGAACTCAAATCTTACATTAGAATTAGTTTCTATCATGCCTCTCTCCTAACTGCCAGTTTCCCCAATTCCCCTTCTGAGAAAAACACTGTGAGTCAGTTCAGACAAGCTGCTTGCTAGGATTAATTCACTATCCCTTAGCTTTCCATTAGGGACCCCTTCAGTGCTGGGCTTGGGAGCAAAGGAGGGCATCTGGTCATTGACTCTGCTTACTGCTGAACATCTCAATGAGATCTATTTAAGCAACACTCTTACTCACGGCAGCAGCTTATGTACAGGTCTTGTTCTCACTCCAAAATATGCTACAGAATCCTGAAAGAAGTTGTAGTACTTGGAGTTCATAATTTCTCATGGGTTTTTTCAGATACACATTCACCAATACCACTGGGAAAGCAACTATTGTACCAATTCCTGATGGATCAGTACATATTGGACAGAGGCAGGGGATGAGCAACTTGGATGTGGCCAAGATCAACAAACTTTACAACTGCAGTAAGTATCTCAAAGCCACCCTTTTATCTTAAACTCAGATTTGGACACGTTGCAGAGAAAGCAGTTTTTCGTCAGACTGTGAGAATATTCTCATAAATTCCTGGTACCCACTAGGGTTACTCTGGGATAGAATATGAAGGTGAAGCTGGAGGTACATTATGATTGGCGAGAAAATGGTTTCTGCCCCTAAATTAAATCAAACACATTTGCTATTGGCGTAAGTGGCTGTTGTGCAACTGGACTAACTGCATACCACATTGTAAACTTCAATGGAGTAATTTGGCTTCTTACAGTTCGGTAGACAACTAGAAATCCCAAAAGAGCCAAATATCACTGCTCTTCATGGCAACTGGTATTTAAGACCTGAACCAAACCAAAGCAGTTGTATGCTCTTTTGAACTGGAATAGTTTCATGTTGCCTTGTCCAGTTTTCAAATTTTTGTCATTCTAAGTTTGTATGTTTAAACTCTTTAACCTCTGCTAGAAGAATTTTTTATACACAATCACAGAAATTTATTCAAAGAGAAAAAAAAGATGAATAAAGTATTTCCTCTTGCACCCCAAGTGTTCCTCCTAAGCTTAGAATTTAAGCATTGCAGATGCTTAGATCATATTTGTGCTTGACTTTTTTGATACCACTTAACTTCCCTTCTCAGTGGAAAACACTGGCACCAACTGCAGTTAATTGAAACCTCTCATACTCTTCATAGAGGTGCAGAAAGAGAGTTCTTGCTAAACAGCAGATAATCAATAAAAATTAATGCTTTTCAATGCACTGCTTTCCTCTTTGATGAATTTTATGAAAAGTGGGACAACATGATTCCTCATTCTAATCAAGATGTACCAGTACTCTGAAATGAATGCTGACAGATCAGAAAACAGAGATAAGTCCATTCTGAAGAGATTGGTATGGTAAATGACTGGAAGCTTCTGCAATCCTGATGCTGAAGCAAGCGTTTTTTCCTCAGGTCGTTGCAGCACTATTCTTGATGGCCCTTCCGGGTCACTGAGATCTGCCAACCACCCAAGGAATTACTCAGATAACACCAACTGTGTCTGGCTCATCCGAACCCGATCCAGAAAGGTAATCACATGTTAACAGTGATCTTGAAATATGGCTGAACTTCTTTCTGTGTTAAGCATCCTTTGCTTTAAGTGTATGGCAGTTGCCAGATGAGACCTCCTCCATAAGAGAAATTTCAGATCAGTCTCCACTTCTTATGTGCTTAAGCCATGTACAGGCAAAGACAGCTGCAGAGTTGTGATTTTGGAAAACCTCCATATATTTGGCTTCAAGTTTGCAAAATCAAGACAAAACACCCTAAACATGGGAGCATTCAGTGATTAGATCTGAACCCTGAAACCTCAGGGGAAGAGAGGCAAAGCTGGGCAAGCTGTTCTGGTCTGTGAGTCTGTGCTTGGCTACAGCTTAGATTCTGTCTGTTTTAAAGGACACTCCATGAAAGAAGTATACATGTAAATTAAAAGCTGATTTTCTCTTCCGTTCCAGGTTTCCTTGCACTTTAAAGCCTTTAATCTGCAGAAAACTAGAGGCTGTCAGGGTGATTATGTTAAAGTTTATGATGGATCCAGCAAGTCTTCTGCAGTTTTAATGGACAAGACTTGTGGATCAAAGATACCCAAAGACATAGTTGCTTCTAGTAATCTTATGCTTGTAGAGTTCATCACTGATGGTGCTGATACATCTTCTGGTTTTGAAGCCACCTTTACTGCTGGTAAGTCTGAGAATAAGGAGAATGGCAAGGAAAACAGCCTATGTCAAATCAACCTTCCTGTTCCTCAAAACATTGAGGAACTGCTCTCCACGAGGGTCATCACTTCCTGCCTTGTGTTTGACATAATGGATCAGTTCTACACTGACACCATTTATTCATTCATGCAGATGGGGCCACACTCAGGATAAATGGCGTTAGCCAGGTGATTCACTGCTCACCTTCCTTTACAGATATGTGCCATTCCAAAGCAGGTGCCAATAAGGACAATCAACTTAATGATACTGATAGTGTTACTAGCACAGTAGAAAAAGAATAAATCATAATGCAGCATTTGAATGCATCGTTCCTCTGGAAAAGATGCAGTTTTTAATCACACAGTTCAAAGGGTGAGACAGATCTATGGTGAACGAGGTCACGCATCCCCATGACAAAAAGAGAGGAAGCATTTCCATGATCAGGATTCCTGGAACTTGTCCAGCTAGAGCACATTTTCCTCAGTCCCATTTAATTAAGAGCTAAAGCCACAAGTAAAGTGACCACAGGCTTGCAAGTTAGCGTGTGCCAGCTGGAATAAAGGAATGCCTGTGTGTGTGACTGTAGCCTGCAGCAACCGCACTGTGATGCAGCTTGTGTTGGTGTGAAAGGAAATTTGTCTGTGTCATGCAGCCTTGTATTTTCCATGGTATAAGAACAAGCACACAGTTTGTATGAATCTACTGAAATGCACTAACTGTATACCCAAAACAAACCAGCACTTTTGCATTGTCTCTATGTAGTATCTATTTCTGTCCACTGTTGCTATGGAAGATAAGAAAAATTAAAAAACTCCCCATGCCACTTTATTGTGTTCACAAATACACAGCAATCTTAGCTGCCAGATAAAATGTGATTTAGAATGTACATATTTTAGAGATGCTATAATTTGTTCAGAGACCTCTGAAAGCTAAGTATTCTCTCATTTCACTTACAGTGAGGACCCAAAGAAGATCTAGCATCCACAACTGACTTAATGAAGAAGAACCTATTCTGTGAATATTGGAATTATGTGTTTCCTACTTTGTTCCTATCCTGGCTTGGATCAGTATGAAATTTAATTCTATTAAGAATCAAAGTTTTCATCTTCCTGAAATTTTTATTCCCCAAGCCATAAAAATGTACAAATTCTATACATCTGGTGTGCTCCTCCTTTTGTCTGCACAGTTAAGTTATTACCTCTTTGTATTTAACAATTGAATAAAAAGCTTCATTAAAAAAAGAAAGTTTCCATTTCTCTTTTCCAGTAGTCACTTCCAACCAAACACACTATCAATGTGGTCTGACTTCTTCTTCTCCATTCAGACACAGGGATATCTCATAAGTATACCACTGACATCATCATGGGTTTAGTTAGCTGGCTGAAGAGACCAGCTCCAAACTTTGAAAAATCATTTTATATTTTTCACAGTCTTGAGCATGAAAAGGTTCTACATAGACTCCTATGCCAGCCTAATATTTGAGCTTCCAAAAACAACTTCTCTCTTCGCAATTCTGTTATATCCTTAAATCGCAAAAAATGTGGACAAGACAAATCTATTGCCAGTAAAGGACTGGTACTTCCCATTGCAGTTGGCAGGGGACAGCTAAGAGTGCTTGTTTAGCCATCAGCCATTTTTGGTTCCACAGAGATGATTAAGCCTGGCACAGGACAAGACACAGACCAGATAATTCTGCCAGAGTTCATGCATGTGTTTAGAGAAGAATTTTTTTGTCCGGATGGAAGCTAAACTCTTCTGATCTCATAAGAGAGCTGCAAGAGTGTCACAACTTCTGGAGTGTCCATTTTATAGCTTTTGCCTGCAATCACCCTTTTAAAATTATATTCTCTTGACCAAGACAAGACTGTAGGAGACCTGAGAACCACAGAACCAGAGAACAGGTCCAGTTCGCTTCAAACATTCATCGTTACACACACACAAACATACAGTTATGCCTGCATCCTCTTCCTCATCCTTGATTATCTCCAGAAGAAACATCAGATAATGCAGCACCATCATCTTTAGAGTCATTGTCTTGCTGAAGAAAACATCTGCTGAGCAGGGGAGTACTTCAGCAGGGAGAGCGGCATCATAAATCATTATAGGAATTGTCCTGGGCCCATATGCAGGTGCATGGTCAGTCTCCTTTGGACATCTTCCTCAGACAGTCCTAGTCTGGAAGTCACAGTGGCAGGACAGAGCACCAGGCACATCGTGAGGTTCCCCTGCAGGTTTATATTTCTGGGGTGCTACCCAAGAGGTGTGAAGCTGAGACTTCTGAACCAAAACCACTTTGGTCATGTGGAAACCTTCATGTATGCAAAGCCTCCCAGGGATGCAGCAGAACATCTCTTTGAGGACATCATGTCTTCCCCCAAACTACATCCATAGCAATCCAGCCAGGCCAGTCTTTGTGGAATGAAATACAAAGATTTCCAGGAATGCTGTGGGGATGGAAATGTGCACCTGTAAGAAATCACTGGAAGAAGCAACCAAACAAGGGTTACAAGATCAGCCTGTATTGATAACAAAGGATGTAATTCACACAACAGAGCACCCAGCAGGATCATGGAGGAATGCAGCGTTTATGGCATGACCACAGGGTCTATACCCTGTTCAGCAACAGCACAGAAGTCTTGTCAGTGGAAAATCCTGCACTCACGTGCCAGCAAGCTTGCAGCTACTAAGTGTGCTCTTTTTCCCATTCCCATAGTAGGAAAACAGATGTATCCTTTCAGCAATGACAAACAGGTTGTTTGAACATGAGAGGCTTTTCCATGAGAAGGCAGAAGGCTGTGGGGCCTTGTTTTAGGCAGTAACTGTATGATAGGAGTAATTTTTTATGATAGCTGAGTGCTCCACCTGTATTGAGAATTAATATGTGAACATCAATAGACACATCTGTTTCTTCCATGATCTTGCTGCTGCCTTATCCTGCTGGCAGTTTGACTCTTTGACTCTTATCTCAAGCCACTTGATGGCAGAATCTTTTGCTTTTCTTTCCAGTCCTCTGTCTTGGTGTTATCTGCAGGATGCGTACTTCCATTCTATAGTTGTCTTCTAGAGCATTTTTTCAGATGCTTTTAATCTAAAGCTATTACCTTTTACATCATTGTGTTATGGGGTTGTAATGATTAAATTCAGTTGTCTTGTCTGTGCATAATCAATTTAAATTGAAAGAAATATAATCAGAGAGGACATTCACACAAGAAGATACGTGTTTGCAGTTATTTTGATTTGACTTTTAAGCTTCCATTTGCTATATATTTAATTGTTCTTGCACATGGCAAGGTTGCGGAAAACTTTCTATTGGATTTAGCCAAAAAGTAATGAAGGTTTGTTTTTTTTTGGCAGTAAGCAGTCCAAAACTGGCTCAAAGCCCTCAGTTTCTAAATCTCAGTGGTTCTTCGTTGTCTTGTACTTTGCCTTCGCTACCTTTTACATCTCAAATGAACATGAGTGTTGCTAATTAGATTTCCTAATATGTTTAGATGTAATTTATCACATTTGTAAATTACCACTTAAAGTAAAATGGCATGAGGCCATAGGACTGTGGAATAGAAGTATTAAGTTAGGGGCAACAGATGGACCTGGCTCGTGGAAACCCACAATCAACACTATGTTTTCACTGGAAACTCAGAGTTATATTATGTGAGAGGAGCAAAAGGAAAAGTTGTTTACAAGAACATGAAAAGCTGTTTGAGACCCCCAAACCTGATTCATGTAAGTGTTACAGATCAGGCTTGAGATATATTATTAGAACATGAAACATGAATCATTCACAGGAGTGCAATGTGGAATGCCCCAAAGGGGAAAAAAATGGATGCTGTGGTTACACTTAAACTCCCAAATGTAATACTTTTAATCTCTTGGAACTAAGACAGCTGTTCATACGAATGCAGCTGTGCAAGAGAGTTTAAAATATTCCTTTCTGAATTAAACCTAGTTGTAATTTTTACAGGTAGTAAAATCACGTGTCTATTCTAGAAACAAAATAAATAGCCCATTAAATCTGCTCTGGTTTTAATCCTGCCTCTTTCCATGGTATTTACAAGATATTTTGTCAGATATAACACAATGTATGTTTGATAAAATAGGATTCAGACTCCTCTTTGTGTTGGTTCCAGAAGACATTTTTATTATTTTTAGCCAAAATATGTGCAATTTTTTAACAGCAATCCAGAGCTGTTTTTTGTACCTAAGCAATACTAAGATCTCAGCTGATGGACAACACTCCAATTTAAAGTGTTCCAGAGTCTAACAGCTAGTAATGTTTCTTTCTAGCGTCTGTGGGAGTAGGATATGTGCATGATACACCAGATATATGGGAAATGGATTCCTAGCATGGTTTGGTTTGAGAATAAATATTTATAAAATAATGTAAATGAAAGAAAAATAACAGTTTACTTAAACTCAACCCCCAAATCTTTTGGTATTACCCCAAAATATTTTAAGTTATACTCTGCATATTGAAATGGACTTGTCAGTAAATGTCTTTGCAAAACTAAATGTATTAGTTTGCCTTGGCCTGAAGTCTGTTATCTGGTTCTATTTCTAGTTTCTGATAGGGTGGCCTATTTCACACAATATCTTACCTCAACTGACCTGTGAGAAAATCTATTCCAATAGTGATAATAGCATTCAAGAGGTTTTCAAAACAGAAAAAACATCACTTCCTAACAGGACATACAGTTCTTCTCTACCTATAACAGTATTTAGGCCAGGGCTATCCCAGTGTGGTAGTAATGTGTCCAAATCAACTGTGTAAAATGAGATAGACTTGCAAGTTACATCAATTTTAAAATCCTTAAATTCTCCCATTAAATAAATTGTACAATGAAATGTTAATAGTCAGTTCTATTAAATTTTTTCTTAGTCTTGCCAATCTACTCAGTAACCACAAAATATGAGGCTATTTCTGGAGGATAATTTATTCAGCACATCATTTTCTTTCTTCCGTTCATAAAATGCTCAGAAAAATCCTCACAATAACTTTATTGCCTGAGTTTGTAAATTTATTTGGTAAACGTTTTCCCTGTGTGAATATTTTATGAACAATTTGTTGTGGATATTCATGATTCAAATTATAGCATTAATTCAGTGCCTAAGTAGTATGGTTTCTGCATTGTAATTGTCACTTGTGCAGCTTACCAACACATTTCCCATTTAAAATTTGAAGAGTGAATAATCACATTCAAACATATATTTTGTGACTACTTAAGCTTTCAAATTTAAATTTATTTCTGAAAGTTAAAGTAAGCTTTTTTTCCCTCTAATGAATATTAGTGTATTTTTTCCATTGCTTACCCAGCTCTTGTAATTGAATTTTGTTGACCTAGATTTTCCCTGCAGTTTCAGCAGTTTCAGTTGAGTACAGCCTTTTCCCTTCGCTTCATCTTCTAGACTTTTGAAAAGTTCCGATGGGCTAGGAAGGATTTGTCACTGTACACTACAGGGATCTTAATTCCAGTGAAATCTGATTATCCAGTGAAGCCCTTTGGGACACTTTGATGAAAGGTACCCCAAAAGGTAAGATTTTTTTTCCATACACTTTCTAAAGATGATAGTCATCCTCTCTTTAACCTAGGAATGTGTTGATTAAAATTAGGTATGTGTGGATTTATACAGCAAAATATGAATACTTTAAAAAAATTCTATAAATTGTCTTCTGGTTAATTGAGTCAGTGACAGTTACATACTTAATATTTATTAAATTAAATGCAAATTCAAGTTGTGATATTTAGACATTTAGTTCTGGCATGACTGTGTCTTTTTTTCCCCCTAGCTGTAAAGTCTACATTTCTTTCACTACAAGGTGCTGTGAGGTTTAAGTAACTGTTCATAAAGTTGCATATGCTTTGAGATAATCAAGACAAAGGTAGCTGCATAAGTTTAAAGCAGATTCTGTCAATACTGACCATGGCCGGGTACCATTCTATGAATAATAATAATTTTTCACAGGTTTTAATCGGCTTCAATTAAATATACAGATTGCTCATGTCTGAAAACACATTTATTCTTGATGGTTATAGGTAGCAAATACAGAATTAGGGCAGGTTTCCCTTGAAGATATGGCTTCCTAGGTGATTGAATTCCTCATTGCTGGCCAGCAGTGCTAATATAATCTGTTTCCATGCAATTCAGAAACAACCTTAGTGTGGGAATCTGCTATTAGCAATGTCCTGAAGTTCTTGTGGCAGAGGTGAAAGAGTCCTTGGGGAAGGCAGAGAAAAGAATTTGGGGTTACTCAGTAACTCATTTGCTGTGAGGATGACTGAGCACAAGCTGCCCGAAGAGGTTGTGGAGTCACTATCCCTGGAGACGTTGAAGAACTGTCTGAACACAGTCCTGGACAACCTCAGCTTGAACAGATGGGTTGGCCCTGGTGATCCCCAGAGGTTCCTTGCAGCCTCAACCCTTCTGTGATGGGAGCAGCATGGGAGCAGCATGCTGAACTAGGGTCAGAACCTGATGGTTGTACTTTAAGTGAAGGGTGTAGCAAAAGCACAGTTGTGAGGGAGAAAGAGTTAGGGGTTGAGAAGGCAGTATCTTGGGACACACAGTAGTGTCCAGTAACTGAAAATAAATTTTCTTCCTGTATAATATGATTTGGAGAGATTGATTACTGGATTTAGTTATTGATTACTTCTCTTTGGAAATTTTGGCAGCAAAAACATCACAGAGTAGTATAAGTACTGTTGTAGAGTAGATGAGCGTGTTTTTCTTAATCCTTGATCAAAATCTCTTCTTCTGACATCTCAGCTGACATATTAACTGTCTCTTGTCATTTGGGGGGATTATGTCAGTTTGATGAAAAAGCTGTTTATGAATCTTACATCTATACAGCAGAGCTGGGCATGTTGCCAAGCTCCACACAAATACATAATTTCACTTCTTTTAATTGGCTTATTATTTATTCCATGACTGTGGGAGCAATTTCTCTCTGTAACATATTCTGTAAGTATAAAAGTTGTGTATTCTTCTCTGGAAGTTGCAGGAATATACTGGGTTTTTTTATGAGATTCACCTCTTCTTTTTCCAGAGACAGTACCAGCCTTGCTGCAGAGATTCTACAATGTCTGAAAAGGATCAATTCTGAGAGGAAGAGCAGCTATATAAAACTCCACTTGGGCAAAACTGAAGTGACATTATCCAACATAGCCATGTTCTCCAGGGAGCACTTTCTTTTTCTCTTAGTCTAAAAGCCTAGCCTCTGAGAATTGTCTCACACAGCAGCCGGCTTTAAAGGGCAGAATACTGGCATAGTGACTGAATCACAGAATTTATCATAGGTCTGCCATCTGTACCCAGAATAATAAATATGGAAGCCACCACAGCAAATTATGCATTCATAGAGAGAAGGGGTTTTCTTTGGTGAGGATCTCCATAGCTGTTTTAAGAAACTTCTTAGCTGTGTTTACAGAATGATATGGCAGAGTTTTTACTGCCATTTTTGAGGGTTAGGATTTTCATTATGAGCTGTTCTGTAACAATCATTTATACACAGCTTGTCCTCAGATATTTGTTGAAATCCCCAAGTCTCATGCTCTTTGTAGGAGTATTATAAGGAAGTTAAAACAACAATGTATGAACAATGTATGAAGAACTGTCACAGAAGAACTGATTCTCCTGGTTCTAGAGATACATCCAGAGCATTCACTATATCAGTGACTCATTTATTCAGCCCTGGCTATACCTATTTTCACCCCAGCTGGTCCAACATTGGCCCCAGGTTAGTGTTCTCCAACACTGTCTCAGATCTAGTTTTGCACTCCACAACTCAACACCATTCACTACTTTTAAGGATTAATTACACAAGGTAGTACCTTTCAGTATTTGAGCTTTTGTTGCTGTTGTTGTTGCACTCTTGTGATTACCTTTTTGTAATTTAATTTCTTTTTTATGCATATCAGACTTCTGCCTTTTTGTTTCTCTATATATAAAACCAACAAAGACAGAAATGACAACTCCAGCAGTTTCCTAGGTCTTGTTGTCCAGAGCAATCTCATCCAAATACTGATGTCACTGGGCAGCTTAGTTTGCTGTTTGGGAGAGCAGTTCTTACATTTCTTCAGGAGATGAGAAGATATTTCAGACATTTTCATCACCATTTAGAGGAGAGAAAAATGGAGGTCAGAGAAGGAGAAGCTAAAAGTTGTATCAGTATCCGTCATATTAATGGTTATGCTGTTGAAATTGATAAATACCATCTGGTGAATAAAGACAATATACCCAAAGGGTCAAATCTGAAAAGAACCTAACTAAAATATAAGGAGGTATTTAATTAGTTATATTTAATCTCTTAACTCTGCTTCTTTTTTCAGTTAGGTGTATTCTGAAAAAGTTCTTCAGTTTTTAGTCAATTGATTGGTGTTTTTTTGTTTGTTTTGATAGTGTTTCAATTGACTGAACAGATTATTAAGTCAAGAAAAAAATATTGCAGTTACAAGAAGCAATGCAAAGAACTGCAAGTGGCAGAAACAATACAAACAGTGAAAGGTAGAAGAAACCTAAAAGAAAAGTGAAAATTAAAATACACATGCTACTTATTTTTTGCATTTGTATTGTATAACTTTCACTGTTCTTGTGTTCCTCTGTGTTGAATACTGGCCTGTCTGGCAGAGCTGTATCTTCTCTTCTAATAGCTGATGTAATTTTAAAAAGTCACTCCAAAAAAAGTAGCATTTTAAAGAGCTTAAGACAGCTCTTGTTTTCAGAATTTATAGCTTAAATTCTCAACATTTTTACTAAAATCCATGTAGGTTATTTTACAGTGTTTTATGCCCAGTAACTCTTTTCCAAATAACAACTTATATGGTTATTGGTGCTTGGCATGGCATGATCTTTAGGAAATTCATGGGAATTTTGCTTGCTCATGGAGACAAGCATAGAACATCAGCTGCTGGAAATGAAATAAAACCAGTAAGTGTTTCGTAGGTTATTGACTTGACAGTTTGCACACATTCACTTGCTGAACCTTAATTCTACCTCCCGGGCCCATAGCAGCACATGTCCAGCAAAAGGCAAACCCACCCATATTTCACTGTCTGGAAGTTGCATAGTTGAGGCTCTGCAGGAGGAGCAAAGGCTCTGTATGTGTGTGTGTGCCCTGGTGCTGCACAGCCAAAAAAAGCTGCTGTGTCAATGGGCAGGTGAGTCAGAAAAGCAGGCATGACTGTTGCTGAGATACCACATCTGCCACGAAAAAAGTAGTACAAATTGAGTTTCTTTGTGAACTTACAGCAGCACAAGTACAGTAATCTTGGCATGCAGAAAAAATAATGGACATCCTACATGTAGAGCAAGTTAAACCACATGGTGATGTGAAACAGGGCCTCCCTGATGGAAAAAAATAGTCAGCAGGAAGAGATTGTTAAAGTGCTGCTGTGTGCTCATTTTGGTTTTGCTGTGAATGTGGCTGGTGGAATTGGCTTGAAATTTGTTGAAAAATTATGGCTCATATCAGGTATGAGTATCTAAATGTTAGTATCTGTCTATGGGAAACTGTCCTGAACTCATTAATCCAGACCTGGATTTGAATGAAAAACTGGATTTACTAAAAAGCATGCTTGCTTTAGTTGACTGGAAAGTGGTAAATGTTTTCAGATCTGGAACCAATTTTCAGCAAGAGGCATTGTCGTTTGCATTTGAAAGTAATGTAAATAACCCGGTACTTTATGAGCCAATATGTGATACTATTTCAGTAATTGAAAATTTGGGAAATCTGCCTAACATCCTCAAGCAGGATACTCCTTCTTAAAATAGACAGGGCTTGTTTCAGTAGCAGATATTGGAGAGTGATCTATTTTTCTTTGGATTCCTAGTGTAGATTATATGGATAGTAAAAATATTAATAATTCTTTAGAAGAAAATGATTACTAAATAATCTGAAGCCTTGAAAAGCAAAAGATTCTCCAGTTGTTTAAATTATCTGACCTGACTTGCATTGTGTTCATATTGATTTTGGTATAAAGCAGTAAACTCAAGTATAGAAAAAGTGCTTTAATTTAAACAAACCATTTAAAATTCTGAAGAAATCCTGACTTGCAAAATGGGAAATGCTTTAATTGCATTGTAACTTTTTAAGAACATAGTGGAAACATTAAGCAAATTCTGCAGAGCAAGAGTGAGCTACCTAATTCTGAATTTAAAATTCTTGGTCTTGTCCAAGAGAGGATGTGCACAAGGTCAAACAAGTACCTTTTAGTTGCCAATTTATATGTGGTAGCAGAAAATTTAGTCTCACATTGGGGCATGGGAGTGAGTGTGGTTTTTGTGCAACAGAGAGGATGTAGAAAAATGAAGGTTCTGGAAAAAGGGACCTGGATATGGGAACATATTAGGCATCCTTGGATGTGCAGCTGTTAATGATGCATGGATGATTTATCTGGGTCACAGATTGACAGTGCTGAGGATGCAAAGACACTAGTTCAGAGCTCGTGAAGAGCCAGCTCAGGTCTATGGACTCTGTCAATTTTGATGCAGTGTGGTGCAGAGCTGTGGAGGGGCCGGCTCAGCAGTGTGTGCATTTTTAGACTGTGCTTAAAACTCCAGGCGGACCTCAGCTACCGATTGTCTGAGCTCACTCTGTGTTGATCCTCTCGGGATTATGCCACGCTCCTCACTACCTCCTGCCATACCCAGAATACCTGGCTTGTTCTAGGTATGTGCCTCTGCGGCTAAAAATCTGATTGTGCACTCATTCAGTTAATTTGTTAGCTGTGAGTCACAGTGTTAGAGGAAAAATATCTCCCTGGCTTACAGAACTTGGTCATTGTTGTTTTAAAGAACTGCTAAGTACTATTTAGTAATTTTATGGCAAAGATTGGGATTAAATCTTGTTCTCCAGAGTGCAGTTTTACTGCTGTGGTGGTGCAACACACCCTGCCCTTCTCCTCAGGCCACCATGATCTCGGAAACGCTCGTTAGGCTGCTTGATGAGCAGCACTTGTACTCAGCTCCCCTTGAGCTTATCAGAAACGCCATTTCCTCCCAGGAACTGAGGAGCTGGCTCAAGAGCTTCTGTTTCTTAATAAACAGCCTAGGAAACTTATTTTTCTTGCCTGAATAACTCCAATGGAATAATATTTTTGTTGTCAAACCTTCAAAGGACGTTACCAACCTCAACGGCAGTCAGGATGGACAATTACTATGACTAAAGCCATTTCTTGTGGGACCCTATAAGCAGTGGTTCTGAGAGTGAGACCCTTTGAGCTCTCCTGGACTGCAGTGGGCTCCCACCAGCAATCTTCTCCTCAGTGGGGCAACTCTCGGAGCCAGCGAGCTCTGAAATTCGCTGTACTTGGAGCGGAAACTCCCACTCCTGGAGGCTCAACCCTTCACCCATGGAGAAGGTGCAAAGGCACTTGATGTGAGTATTTTACTGAATTTGAGGGGAATTTTTCCACAGGTATATACCTTGTACGTACTCCTTTAGGTCTGTGTGTATGCATGTGTGAATATGCTGTAGCAAAGGTACTATGAATGTTGTTTTCTAAACTTCTTTATTTAATTTGATTTGTAAGTACCTTAGGCCTGTAAGTGAGTTACTGTTGTGCTGTAGTAAATGTTATATGAATATTTTGCTAAATTGTTTAAACTGAGATATCAATTGAGTGCTGTTTAGTTTTAGTGCTATTAAAACCTTTAGACCTAAATCAGTGGTCAAGTCCAGGGCTAAGTTTAGCAAGGGGGTCCACCCTGAACCTTGTGACTCAATAGGAGAGTCTCCTTGTTCTTTTTATTCCTTCTGTTCTAAGCCTTTCTATCCTTACCCTTTTCCATGCCCAGCCGCCATGACTGGGAACTGGGGTGGGGAACAAAAAGTTTATGAACTGAAGTGAATTTCATGTCATTTACAAAGTCGCTTTATACCGGGTGTAGGTGGCAGGGTTTTGGTAGCAGGACAGGCAGAGGCTGCAGGGGTGGCCCCTGTCGGAAGAGGTCAGGGGCTGCCCCACCCTGGACACACACCCACACCAAGATACAGCTGAGCCCAGCAGCCAAGCTGGTGGCACCTCTGTGAAAATGAATTCAAGAAAGAGTATAAAATGTTAAATGGAGAGAGGAGAAGGGAATAAAAAGAGTGAGGAGCGAGACAGGCAACACCAGGACCAGAGGAGGAAGAGGTGCTCTATGGCAGAGAAGAACAATCACTGCTGTCCGTGGAAGACCCACACCAGAGCAGACGGATATTCGAAGGAGCTGCAGGTTGTGGAAGTCAGGTGTGAGAGCACATGTTCACTTTTAACTAATAGAAAAAATATGGCAGAGCTTTGCATCAGTACCAGGTAAGAGCTTATGGGGAAATCCGTGCATTCTTAAGGCTGAGGGTGTAAGAGGCAAACAGGGACTCTTTCAGACTTCTGTCAGTTTCTTAGGAGCTCTATAGCCCATGTTACCAGTACAGTGAAAACATTATGAGGTTTCCTATGACTGTCTTTTTTTTTTTTTTGACAGCCAGCTCAAGGCTGCAGTGTCTAATAATTGTATTACAAAAAACCGAAAAACCCCAAAACCAAACAAAAAAAACCACCAAAAAAAACCCAAACAACAAAACAAAACAAAAAAAATTCTGGATTTAAAATGTCAGTGATAGTTTCTAATAATTTTAAACCTCAAAAACTTTCAAATCTGATGTTTGTCAGATACAAGCTGCTGCTGTTCATTAAATCAGTAATCTTAAGTAGCAATGCAGTTTCCGAACAAAATAAATTTGAAGGTGTGGATTATTTGACCTTAACTTTAGTTCACATACAGAAAAATCTTGTCTGTCTATCCTAAATATTTAATTATTTTTGTAATCAAAGTGATTTCCTGCTAAATATACTACAGATAACCCTGCCAAAAAAAATCAAAAGGAATCAGAAAATGACCTGAAGCTGAACTCTCCAAGTTAGAAACAAATCAATCTGTTAGGTGCCAAAGGTAAGTCAGAACTTTGACGGAATCAACAATAAATCTATTTGTCTCCTGTGCTGTTGTTCAGGCTAGGAAAAAAAGTATGTCAGGAGGCAGCACTTTCAGGTGAAAAGAAGGGTAGAAATTTGCTTAGTCTCTGCAAATGCAGGAGTGTGCTCATGCTATCTCATTTTCTTTGCTCTTACAACTGACATGTAGAAGGATCAAATCTGAAAATCATCCTCATCCTTGTATTTGAACTCTTTCTTTCCATTGATAAATCTGTATAAGGTGTGGTTCAGAGCTGTGGGTTGTATATGCAGGGAAAAGACATAAAAGGCCAAAGCTCGATAAGAATTGAAACTGGTCAGTGCTGTGTCAGATAAGAAGGCCTTTTTAAAGTATACCACTAGCAAGGGGGGGGTGTAAAGAAAACATTGGACTGATACTTATGAAAATAGTCATCTGGCCAAGAGCAGGATTGTTCCATGTTCCAAGTAATCACACCTCTTTATAGAGCAGAAGTTCAAACAAATTAATCTTTTTATCAGGTTTGAAGACTTTTCATAATAGGTTAGTGATATATTTTGCCATACTAGAAATTAGCTCACGGAAAGGACATTATCTAAAAAAAGGCAATTGTAATTAAATTAAGTATATATCCAATTTATCTTCGACTTCTTTGCAGTTTAGCCTTGAATTTATTTGGCCTTTTTGGGCCCAAGTGAGGGCAGTATAAACAAAAGAGCAGTGATGATGGAGCCTGCCATACTGACCACAGTGTGACTGGTGGGGAAGCTTCCAGAGAACACTCCCAGTTTGCAGTGATGTGAAGGACGGACCCCTGCAGATGGCAGCAGAGCCTTAGACTTCAGCTCCACGAGCACACCCAGACACAAACCCCTGACGAAGACACTGATTTCCACAGACTGCTACAGCGACATGTTTTGCTAGTAGCCAGCACAGTTACTGATGCCTTTTTCTTTTAGTTTTAATACTTATCAATAAGGATGTTCTTGGAGCCTTTTGGAATCACTCCAACTTCCTAATGCAGACATCTCCTACCACTCTGTTTCAAATATTGCAGGTGGGGTTTTTTTTCCTAAATATTTTGCATCCTTTAGGTTTGCAGCAAGAATTTGACCTAGCTGAATTGGAGTAGCATTAGCATACTAATACTTCTATAACAGCCAGTTTAGTAATAGCAAAATTTAATTGGCTGTTTCAAAAAAAAAAACAAACAACCTTTCAGGTGGCAAATAGCCAGTTCTAAAGACACTGTCTCAGAAGAAAGAGATGAGTTCAAACATGTTAAAAGTTATCCCTGTAACCTACTTTGATATTAAATACTGTTTCCCTTACTTTCACTAACTCTGTGGTCCCAAGGTGATTTCCTGAACCTGTCATGCTGCATACACTATTTCTTCCTTGCTCAAATGTCTTTGTCTCCTTTTTTTTTCTCTTCTTTTCTCACCAATGCTAATCCATCTTGTAGTTTGTGTCAATCATCTTTACATCTTCATAATCTCTTTACAATTTCTAACAGTCAGTTTTAATAAAATAGGAAAAATCCACAAATGTAATGATCAAATAGAGCCTCGTGAAGGTAAACCTACATTTATAACGTCTTTATTTTGTGGTAGTCACTCTAAATTTAAGGAATACTTTAGCACTCATTATGTGTTTGCTGCATTTAAATATTTTGGCTGTTCCTCCTCTATTTCCACTAGCATTGCTTTATCTCTGTGCTTATATTGTAATTTATTCAGGGCAATGACAACATCTTCTTACTTTCTGTACAAAGTATCTGCATATCTTCTTTGAATGACTGATTGTTTTCAAATGACTGACTATTTTGACACAGTTTCATGGCTGGTTCATCAAAAAGACAAAGTATGAAATAGTTTTCTGGCAGGACAAGTAAGCATAGTCTGTGAAGCTTGAATATGTTTTTGTTTCTAAAATGTAGATGTCTCAGGAGCAATTTTGAAGCACATGGACAGGATAGCTTGGTTGGGCTGTTCAGAAGGTTTGTTTTTCCAAGACAGTAAACTTTTTCTAGTGTGGGTATGGAATTTTTCTTAGTGTTCCATTTCCTGGCCTGGAATTTTGTATAGTGTTACTGGACGCTAAAGATTCTTGTGCTTAAGCAGTAGGGAAAACTGGTCTCTGTAAAGGCTTTGGGATGCTTCTAGATGAAAGGTGTTATGTAAATTGTTGCCAGTTTTACCATTTTATACAGAGTGAACTGATGAAAGATAAGAATGGCAGTTCCCTCTCAATATAATATATAACTTGCCTCAGGTAGGACCATTCTGTTTACTGAACACTTCATTCAGTCCCAGTGGAAAACCAGTGGTGGCATCTGCTGTTTTCATAACAACCCAAAGAAGATGCCGTGTCTCTGAATGGCTGTCTAGCCCCGATGGCAACAGAGCAAAGAAGTAATGTGAGAAACAGCTCTGCTGAAAATAACTTCAGTTATCATCACTGAAGCGTGTGGATTCATTCCTACCACAGGTCTTTTTCCCCTACAGCAAATCTCTTCTCCCATAGTGGTGGATTGGTGCCATGACTCTTGGGCATTCCCAGTTTGTTGGTTTTTTTTATTACAGAAGGGGCATAAGAGGACAGGATAGAGGGAAGGGAGAAGTTGCTAAAAGAAATAAGCCATTATACAACAAAACTACTGAGTAAATAGGATATCATTACTACTAATAATAATAATTTTTAAAAGTAGCTCAGCTTCTTACTTTTTCTGGAATCCTGTAATTCAGACACATAGAAAATTGTTTCAGTTTGTTTCTGTTCAGGGAGAGAGAACATAACACTGCACTATATCATAGCCACTTTGTTCAAAATTTAGCAGGGAGAAATGAATAAAAACAAGAACAATACTCAATGTGGTTGAAAATCTGCATAGGACCAGCACTGTGACACAAAATAAGGCATCAGTACCACCTCTGAGCAACAGCTAACCTGTGGGTAAACCTGAATACTCACCCATTAATCAATCAATTAATACAAAATTAAATTAACTGTAGAACTTGAGACCCATGTGAAAAAAAACATGCTGTGATCAAGAAATCACACCATAGCTGCCTGAGCTGGAAACTGGTCACAGTTTATAGCAGAAGTAAAAACCCTTTTCAAGTGACAAGGGTGGAAGGAGCAGACAAGGAGTCTAGTTAGGCTGGTTAGTTTTACACTGGGGAGTTGAGCAGACCAGTACAGAGCAACAAAATATTCATGATGCATCAAGGCAACAACAAAAGTCTTTCAACAGGAAGCAGAATTAGCTTCTGCTGTCTCTACTGCAAAGTGTTTAATCCTGAGGAAATGAAACACCTTGCAAGTGTAACCAATAGCAATACAAGGTCTGAAGATTTTAATTCAAAACCACTCTGGGAAAGAGTATTTAAACACAGAAAGAGAGACAGTCTCTGAAAAACCTTCACAGTCAAATTTTGCAGCCAGGTGTTTGTGTACAGAGGTGTGCTTTTATATCTATAAATATGTTTTTATATATTTGTATAGTGCATTTGTGTATATATATGTATATGTGGTTTTGTGTATACTTACACAAAAACATATAGAGATATTTTATCATCACTGGCTATTTTGTAGAATAACTGGGAGCAGTCTCAAAGGGCATCACACTCAAAGCTGAGATCAAGAAATGAAGAAGTAGAACAGGAGAATAATATCAAGAAGGGCCTCCCAGATTGTAATGGTGGCTGGCTCAAACAAGTGCAAGAGCTCAGAAGCACAGTTTAGTACGCACAGCAACAGACATTGTAAAAATTATTGCCCAGCAAGGAAACAACACTGTTGGTAGCTTGGTGGTTTGGTGATTCTTTTAAACGACTGACAATATTTAGAATTTATTTTTGGGGGAGTGTGTGAAAAACAATTTTTTGTTGAGGTAGTCAAAGAACTGATTTCACAGACAGATAGCCTGTTTAAATAATACGAAAGGAAATCCACTGAGGAAGGAGTTTTCAGTGTACATTTCCAAGCCAAGAGACACAGGTGACCCTGACAGTGACCACATGGAATGCTATAAAAGCTGTAATGTAAATATAGTTAAAAGGACTACTGTGTCCAGAGGATGGTTCCACTTTCTGAAAGGGCATATGGTTACTCACTAAGGGTGTGTGGCTTCTCACTAAATACAGAATTACAAACAAATTACTGGACTGTTAGCCTGATGTGTGCTTCTCAAAGCTCATGAGATGGTGTTTCCAGAGTTTTCATGAATTCGCTACTGAGACAGAAACTGCTGGATCCAAAGAACCTGTATCCAAATGCTGGCCTAGTTTGGTAATATTCGCACTTAGAAGACTACTGGTGTAGACCCTGACTTCTACTCTGAAAGCTGTTAGTTATCGAGTGGAAGAGAGTAAGACTTGTCTGAACATAGTTGAAATGTTGCTCTGGTACAGCACCGAGCAATTGCATTGCCTACATCTTCCTTGACATGCATTAGCATCATTAGAATACTTAAATATTTAATGGAACTCTTTGATGGAAAGAAATGTCAGCATAAAAGGAAAAGTGGACAGGCTGAAAAACATTTAAAATAAAATGAATGACTGTGAGCCGCAAAAAAGTATTCATTATGCCAAAATGATACCAGTTTAAATTGAAAATTATTTAAAATCTATCTGGTGGGAAGAAAACTGCTGCAGGTCTTGGAATGCCAAATCTGACACAGAAATTAGCTGATACTAGGAATCCCCCAGAAAGAAGCCACTTTGTAACTGGGGAACAGATGTAGTTCTGCCTTGAATATTCTGCCAGATATATTCAGGTTTGCTGCTGCAGGCATGTACAGAAGGTTTCCAAGTATCAAAAGACTGAGTCTTACATCAGCACTTTGCAAAAAAAGAAAAATGGATAATATGGCCTGGGGCAGAAAATGCGCAGGCAGGAAGTTACAGAGCCACTGAGAAAAAAACATGGAACAAGGTCCTGTAAGCAACCAGATGTAAAACATGGTATTTTTTAATTCCTAAAGTGCCATCCTCAGTGGAATCTAGTATATTGGGTTGGTCATTCACAAGCAGCAGAGACACAGGCTGTCTGCCTCCCTCCTTTTCCATTAATCTGCCAAAAAGACATGAAAGCTGGGAAAGAGGGCAGGTCTGGCTACAACAGTTCTGAAGGCTGAGAGTATGCATTGTAGTTTTCCTGAGTTAATATCAATCTTCTAGTGAATGATATTTTAGTGAAGAGTTTCACATAAAGGTTTTCTTAAACAAAACAAAACTTGAGATTTAGGTTTGGTGAAAGTATGGGTACTTTCACGTGGAACTGAGAAATGATGGCATCTTGTCACCTCTCCAAAGTGATTTTGGCTATCCTGAAGGCAGATAATAATTTTAATTAAAGTGTATTGCATTATAATAATATTGTGTTGAAACCTTAAACAAACCTGTCTATTTCCCCACTGACCTATCATCTTCTCACTGATGTATTCTTACAGTTTTTCCCCAGGAAGTGCTGGTTTTCATTATGATCCCAGTAGAAAAAGGACTCAGACTCTGCAAAGTATCTCTTAAAACACTTTTCATTTACACTAACACAAGAAAGAAAGAGAGGATAGACAGACAATTTTACATCCCTTCAGATGCTGGGAACCCTGAGCTGCGCAGCATCAACAGGTCTCTGATCAGGACACAGCACACTGTGCAGATCCCATCCATGGAAAGATCATACAGCATTTTGGCCTTTGAGCTCTTGCAGGGTTTTCTTAAAAGAAAACATCTCTATTCATCATTTCCACTGTCAAACAAGAAGGTCTCATGAGAACTTGTAGCTGCACTTTTCAGTAAAGGCAGCGGCAGGCGGGTGGTGCAGTTTCTGCATCTGAGCTGGAGCTGCCCGTAGGCTCATGTTGCCATTAGCTGGATGAGTTTTCCTGTGGCACAGGGACATGCACAGCGTGACACTGTCCTGAAGGCCAAGCTGCAAGTGAGACATAGCACACCACAGCCCTGTGCCTATGAGCATAATTGCAAAGTGCTGCACAATGGTCTTCTGGTTCAACTCATTCCGCTCAGGATAATTCTGAGAACAGCTAATTGCATACTTCCCTCCCTCTCTCATACATCTCATCTTTTATGTAATTTTCAAGGATTTAGCTATCATTGGGAACACATACAATTTCCCCCCACTTTGTTAAACAAGGCTTTAGAACAATTGCAGTAGGCAGACTCTTGAAGAATTAATTCCAGGTTTTACAACATATGTGGTGCAAGCCTGGACAAAATGTTCAGAATTTTTGTCAGTCTAGGAAAGTTCCCAGAATGGCTGAACTTATCAGATTTAACTTAATATTGAACCTTAGTGATTAATCTTCTTCAAGGGTATGCCAGACCAACTGGCACCAGATACTGATTCATGCAGGTGCTATGGAATTTTTTTCCCTTATTATAGAAACTTTGCATCTTTGATCTGGGGGGGAGTTGGGGGAAGGAGGCGGTTGTTTGTTTTTGTTTGCTTGGTAGGTTTTTGAGATGATCTGTCTCAATCAAAACTAAGCTGTTCCTCTTGTTTTCCACTACCCTTTGTTGTCTTCTTCCTTGCAGATGGCAAAGATTTTACTGCCTTTTTACTGCCCAGATGCACTAGACTTGTCTTTTTGTCTTTTTCCCAAGTAAATTTGTCTTTCTTTGGTCCTTCCCATCTTTCCAAGAAACACCAGTTAAACTTTGTGGAATTGACATCCAGGTTTACACTATTCTCCATTTCCTATCCACATCTCATTCACTTAAATGCTTGATGCTTTTTTCATTGCATCTTTCAGCTGGGGACTTTTTTGTGCCAAGGAATTGAGCCTCACAAGAAAACTGACAAGTTAAGACAAGCACTTATGCAATTGAAAAGGGACATTTCTCAAACTGAGCTTTACTTAGGTTTTTTGTGGGTTTTGGTTTTTTGGTTTTTTTTTTGTTTTTTTTTTTTTGTTTTTTACCTTCGCAGGTTCTAAGCAAAAAGGTGAAAATGTAACAAAACCCACAAAACTGGTCATGAAACATTCAATTTCTTCCAGTTCAGCCTCTAAGTATTAGGTTCCAAGCCATGCTTCCACTTGAGACTTTTCTCCCCTCTAACTACCAGTTTCTGGGGTATCTTAATTATTAAGCTTCTGAAATGTTAAATGTTCAGCTGTTTTTTTTTTTTTTTTTTTTTTTTTTTTTTTTTTTTTCATTATCTCCTCTTTTAAAGTAGTGCAGGAGTGAACTGTTCGCTGAAAACTTGGTGTACCTTGTATCCTATTGCGATTCTATGTTACAGCAGTACATACGAAATATATGGTCGATACATATGTCTTAGTTCTCAGCTTATTTTTTTTTTTACTTTCTACAAAGGGAAATTGGCGGTGTTCATTTTTCTAGATTAACAAAATCTTTCTCAACAAGAAGATTCCAGGAAATGAAAACATTAGAGAGTGTGTGTCTCTTTTAAGAATTGTTTGCCAAAATTTCCTAATCATGCTAGAAACTTGTCTACAAGCTTCAGCTTCCCACACAGTCATCCTGGAATAATTCCTAGTGGGAATCTGGGCTTGTGATAGCTCTTGGCTCGTACTGCAACAATTGTTATTAATTCCCCTTTTAATAATTTTAAGTGTAGGACAGCCAATATAGAACCTCAGCTAGAAACATCAGAGAAAAAAGTGAGTAATAAAATAGAGTGCTGAGAGTTGCTGATGTTTTACATGGGGGGTCACTTAGCCCCACTTTCAACTACTTTGCTTTAAATGTGAATTACTGCCTGCAGCACTGCTTGCAGTCATGCTCTCTTCTTTGAGATTAATTGCTATTAGCATCAATTTAATTTAAATTTATTTAAATTAAATTTAAATTTTATTTTAAAATTATCATTAGGGACAGAAAGAAGAAAACAGTTCAAAGGAATTCCAGTAATACTTCCTACTTCCACAAAAATACAATAATTTGGCAGTCAGGTTTCTACAGAATAACAAGGATTAAAATTCGCTGTTACCATGTACCCTGAATTTATCTTTAAAAGGAAAGAGAACAATTCTCTGAGTCCAGTCTGTCTATGAGATATTTTCAATATAAGTACTTCATTCAGCTGATATCCCCATAAATATCTTCTGGTCACTCTGACCTGTGATAAAATTTCTTCTTAACCATCTGTATGAGGAGGAGTTAAATCTCAAGTTTGTGAGCTAAACATCAGAGAAATTACTACTAGCAGGAACATCAATTTATAATTGTCAGTGCTTCAGGAAAGGTAAAAAAGACACTTCCTTTGAGGAGCTGAATTATCCAACCAGCCAGAAAATAGCCACCCTTGGACTGTCCATCCAGGGCCACAAGAATGACCAAGGGCATCTTTGTATGAGGAAGGGAGCTAGGAGAGTTTAGCCTGGAGAAGAGAAGGGTCAAGGAACATCTTACCAAAATGTATAAAAATCTGAAGGGATGGTGTAAAAATGATGGACCCAGACCCTTCTTAGTGCCTAGTGAGAAGAAGCAATGAGCACAAACAATAAAATAAGACATTTTTTTCCTGTAGTTGAACATTGGAACATGTTTCCCAGGGAGGTTGTGAAGTCTCCATCCTTGGAAATATTCAAAACTCAACTGGATGCAGTCTTGGGCAACTTGCTGTAGTTCACTCAGCTTGACTAGGCAAGCACAGAAAGTCTCCCATTCTGTGAAAAATAAACAGGAGGTACTCAATTTCTGTCTTTCTGTCAGATTCTGCTTGCTATAGTGTGACTATTTCTTGATGCTTAGAGTCCTTCCTAACAGCTTTCATTCTGAGTCGAGAGCCTGCTGTGCCATTCCCTGTCTTATGTATATTCCCATATTCCTTAAGTGCTGAATCTGCCCCCAGACAACTGTGTAGAATTTGGCAGGGGCAGTGCCACACATTTGTTTCTGGCACCACAAAAGCTCTGTGTTTCCCTTGAGTGCTGAGTCTCCAAGTGACACAGCCTCCAAGAGCCCATTAGGAGAGATCTCAGCCTTTGGAAGGCTGTGGTTAATGCAAGATGACAGCTTCACTGGACATTTCTGTCAGGTTTGCCTCCTTTGTAGGCTGATTGCTTTCTGCCAAGGGATTTTCAGCCTTCTTAGGAGTGTGCACCTTCCAGCCTGAAGATGAACTTCTATGATTTCCTTGGAACCCTGTCACTGTACCTTCCCATCTCCCTGAACTCTTCAGTTCATCACATGTAGACTCAAGGAACAATAGTTTGTCACAGAGTCCCTTAAGCTGTCTGTGCTGTTTATGCCACCTGCCAATGGAGCAAGATGTGATATATGTAGAGTGTTAAAGGGTTATGTCACTCAATCAGGAGGTGACCACTGAAAATCCCGTAGTCTTCTCCATTCACAGATGAAGTTGCAGTCCAGATGAGCTTTGCTTTGGCTTTTCATGCCTAGCTTTGTTTGGGTCCTCGTGCTGGCCATTGTTCAACGTTCCCCATAGGATTGCCACGGCTAATACTGTGCTGGGATGACATACACTGCAGAGAATAAAAACTTGTCAATATTACAGTCCAACAAAACTATCTAGATCAAAATTAGAATGAAAAATTATTTTCAAAACCTTAGAGTTTTAGTTAGGATTTGAATAGTTTGCTTAAAGTAAACTTGAGATAAGAGGAATAAAAGGGGAGCATTTTTGGTATTAGTAAGTGTGGGTGGCATAGTGAAAACTATAGGAGGGAATGTTGCTATTCTTGAGAGGTCCATCAAGCAAACTCAAGGATTTGCTAGGAGATTTTGTCCTGTGGAAGCATTTCTGAATTGCATTCTGATAGAGCTGGAAAGCCATTAAAAGCCCTTAGGAACAAGAGAAACTGACTGTGCTACCTTGTGTACACAAGGAATTTTGTGATAAAGCTTATTCCCCTAAATCCTTCACTACTAGGTAGCAGTGGGACAAGTTTGTCAAGAGAAATTAGTCCTTGCCTAAAAAATAGCCTGTTACTTAAAATAGTGTCAGCTGGAAAGTCTGTACTCATGATAAGTTTACTAAATGTTTTAATGGGTCTTGTGCCAATAATGAGCTTATAAAATATATGACTTGTACCTTGTAATGTAATGTGCTACCCAAGTGCATTGATTTCCTTTCAGTTTCAAGGCGTCAAGAATTTTTAATGTAATGGGCTTGTTTGCAGGCTGTGCAAGCCTTCTGAGAGAGGAGTAGGTTGTGACTGCACCAAATGTGCATTATTCAGTGTAAACGCATATCTGTGCAAAGGAACCCAGAGTAGTCAGTCTGCTGCTCTGTTTTATTCTTCCTGTATTTTAAGCCTCTTCAAAGCATAACACTTAGCTGCTTTGTTATTGCCCTTTAATGATGCTAAGGTTATTCTGGGAGACAAAAGCAATAAGGACGCTAATTGCCTGCTCAGACATCTATCTCACATTTCCATCCCACTTAAGGCTGTCAGGAGAGAAACCTTTTTAGCAACTTGTATGAATATTCTATCATTTAGAAATGTCCAGCACATAGCCCAATAGCTAGACAATCTGCGTTAATGATAGAGTTGTATGACTAAAAGTAATTCATCCCCATGCAGGTTTTTCCCTGACATTTTCCATTTGCCTCTCCCCACAAGAGGATTATCCATTTAATTATTAGGGGGGTTATGTTTCTACAGACAAATGGGATGCAGAAACAGCTGTTGGAGGAACTGCTGCAGGAGTCTACTATGCTGTTCTATGCTCAGTAGCTAGTGCAGAGTGTACCAGTGAAATACTCACCATGTTTTTCAGATCTCCTAATTCCATGGGTTGACATGGAGAAAGAGAGAGCAAGGGAGAGAGAGAAAAGACCATGCAAGGCAAAGAATAAGTTGGGGAAAGATCTTGATTGTCTTTCTCCTTGGATGTAGGACAGGAACAATCACTGTAACACAGTCTTTTCTGTACCACTGGAAATCTTACTGAGAGAAATCCCAGGGACAGCTAGAAGAGAAGAAGAAAAATCTTTAAACTCCAGAAGATGAAGAATGCAAAGTCCCTAGGTCCAGTCTCTAGGTGAGCTCCTCAGATGATCTTTGTGGAGATATTCTGCTTCATGACACCTCCAAAGTTTAATACTAAGCACAATCTTTATCAAGAAAACTAGGGAAAAGTGACACCTAGACAGTTACTCAGTTCTGCCTCTGGTTAATGAAGGATTATTCCTATCATGATTTCCACCTTTTTTTTTCTTTCTCTCACTGTAAATTTTGAATGATTCCAAAATTCCTCTTTATTTCTGATTTCCATTTTCACTAATTAAAACCAAAAGACATTTCTCCAAAGAGTAAGTGTAATTTTTTCTGCTGTAAGTCCTATTTCAACACCTCTGTGTATATATATATCTATATCTATATATATATTAGACATTAGATAGATGTATATATTAGACAAAAATTCTAGAACATAGGACCCAATAACTGACAATAGAAATGTCAATAACTGCCAATAACCCAATAGAATTCATTGCTAATTTCTGCAGACTCGCCTTTCACCTTTACTCAGCTGAGGTGAATTCAAGGACAGAACTATATAGTCACACCAAAAGAGTTTGTGTAATCGATAAGTTCAGTATTCCCCACATTTTCATGGATGATAAATGCAATACATCTTCAATTAGGAATGAGGGTGGCAACCTAAACAAGAATATACACAGCACAGTGTGGTATTTATGTTTTTTCACTGAGACCTAGTTGGATGTCATATAGAAAAGGAGGTGCTGCAAAAGAGTAAGAAGGAATAGAACCTGAAGAAATCATCCCTGCATTAAATCACAGTGCCTCAGTAAGATCTGTTGCACTATGGCAGAGGAGGATTTATTTGATAAGACTAATTTCTACCTACTTTTATTTTTAAAATTTATGGATTCTTTGCATCTTAACTATGAAGGTTGTAAAATATAAGTAGAAATACAAGTCAGAAGGCTTCAGAAAGTTACCTGTGACAGAAATATATTGTGACATACCAAATTATAGACACCAGGCAATTCTAGAGTTTTCTGAATGTCCTAATAAACAGTGTCCCCTTGTGCTCAGAATTTAATCTACCAGAATATCTGAACTCTTGTGGTAAAGAATGCAGGACAGACTACTAGAATGAGAATTTCTTTTTTGGAAAGCAGAAACAACATGATTCAGAACTATGCAGTGTAAACCAAAGGAGGCAAAAATCCATTTTGTAACATATCTACAGTGGAATAACCGACATAAATAGAGTGTTGTTAGTATGGTGAAAAGTTACGAAAGAAAATTAATACTTTATGGGTAACTTGTCTTCCTTATATATGTATGATCTTAGAATAAGAGACCTCTTCAATCTAACAGAGAAAGCTTTGCTGTAGACAGCAATTAGACTAAAACTTTTTCTAAAGAAGTTCATTAACAGCTGGGAAAACTTACTTATGAATGTGTTAAATTCATCTCTGTGAGGCCTTTATATATAGACAAGATCTTCACATAGAAGATACATGCAGCTCTGCTGGAGGACACATCTTTTTTTTAAAGGAATTAGTTGACAAAATTCAGTGGTTTATGAGATTATTGCAAGAGTCTTCTGGCCTGAAAAACTACAGTTCTTCATGGGGGATTTTATCTACAGAGCTTCAGTAAATCCATACTTGTGTGAGGAATTCTGAATGACACAGTTATATGGATTTTATTTGCTGGGATGCAGTGCGTAAGACAGAGAAGTCTCAGAAAGAGAGCTGACTATGCTGATTGAATTGGTGTTTACACAATGCTTGCTTTTACTTTCAATCAAGAAAAGATGTGTCTGTTGTAATCTGGCTTCTAACACGTTACTCAGAGGAGGTATGCAGGTTACCATCCAGGATACTTTAGCACTGGAGAAGGTTATCTCAATATAAGTACTTTTTTTTTTTTTTTTTCTTGCAGCAATATGCTAGATATATCTATCACATTACACCTGTAGAGAAAACTTACCAAGGAAAATAATTCTTAATATAGCTTCATTCATTCAGTTTTGGCAGAGATTTCAGATTTTTTCTTTTGTAAAGAACATGTGCCTTTTTAACAATAGAAGACAATTTTGGTCTCAAAATTGGGGAAAAAAGTAGTTAGCTTCTGATAAAGAAACATTGAAGCACACAAGTATAATTTCCTGTTGCTATTCAACTTCATGCAGTGAAGATAAATAAATGGAGAAAGGTTGTTGAACTGGAATTCAATAGCATCAGACAAAAGTCTGTTGAGTACTGGATTGTGTTCAGTATTTTATAAATGAATCATTAGGACTGAAAATCTCACATAAGTTTTCATGCTACATATCAGTAAAACAACAAAACTGTTTCTGAGATTTAGTTCTGTGTATATATTTCACTGAATATTGATGCTTTCTACTCTTGAATTAACCAACCACTGTTAGAAAAATGAAATGTTTGCAGTATCAGTGAAAGAATAAGAAATACGATGCAAACTGCTTAACAAAGGTTGAAAGGGTAGATTCTCCTGAATAGGTTTCAGAAAAGGCAATTCTTTTTCTTATTATTCACATAAATGGACACCATCATAACGTGAAATAACTGAATAGATCAGAAAAAAAAAAATTAGAGTCTTTTAACTGTAGGTTAGTGACAAACATCTGTCACGGGAATTGTAAGCTATATCTTTGCATGTCACTTTTCTGGTTTCATAATGGTTTAAAACAAAAATGCCTTTTGTAACATAAGAGTGATTACATTGCAAGGTATATAACTGTAAAACTGAGATGCATTTTGTTCTGCTTTATTTGTCACTAAACAGAAAACATATGTGGCTCCCAGACACCACTAAATGTTCCTTGGTCCCACATACTCTTAATAACCCTCACCTCATATAGGCACAGATGTAAGACACCTTCTTTCTCCAGTTCATTTTGGATTGAAAATGCCACTAAATGTGTCATTGTGTTCTGTCCTTTGCAGCCTCCCTTCTTTTCCTGCTCTTAAGAATCACTGAACCTCAGATGTCCATTTTTTTACTCTTTGTACAATGTTAAATTCATCCACTTACAGTCAGACATTAGGATGAAAAAGGCATCTTTTCAACAAAGAGACCAAGCACCAAAAGGGGAAAATGCTCACATTTCTTTCTGTCACAGACCAGAGCTCAAATTCAGCTCCCAAGCCAACGAGGTGTGGTTGGTCAGGACCATCATAGCCTTTGGTGCAGTCAGGGCCCTGGGAGAGCCATGCATCAGTCCTGTCATGGATCCTTGAAAGTGGCATGTTCCACTCCTAGCCCAATTCCTCATCCAGAAAATCTAGGAACCAGGATCCTGAGGTCTCCCTTATTTTAAACCTCCTAGCCCTGGCCACTGTTTTTGAGATATCTCCATAAAACCCATATTTTCTGTTGGATGTTTTAGCTGCACCAGACTTCAAGGATGAGAAAATTAAGAAATTAGTGCAAAACTGGAAGGATGGGAATACATGAACAATTTTTTTTCTATTGTTGACTGTGTTTTTCACATACAGTCCTCTCTGGTCTGGGTTACAGTCTGCAACAGAAACACAAAATAGCTCAAAGAGAAAAGCTGGTCTCTGTAGGCATGCAATTCAGTTCTGAGATGTGAGAAAAAGATGGGTTGCTACTTGCCTATATTTTATCAGATTCTCTGGATTTTTCAAAAGCCATCTGTGTACACACACCAAAAAAAAAAAAAAAAGCAGCATGTTAGTGAATATACAGCAAGTATTTGTTGATGATGTGGTGTGGAGTGAAGAAACCAGACTTACTTATGACCTGTTTCATCAGTTTAGTCTTAACTTACTTGTGGTTCAAAGAAAATTGACTGTTGGAAAAGAAATTAAAATTTTGTACAATGCGCTGTGTTGATTTTTCTTATTAAGACTTTAATAACCAAGGGCTCTTAACTAAAATGTTGCAGCTCTTTGAAAACTTCACTTGAAGCATGCTGTGTGTCCCTTGGTAATCACGGTGGAATTTACTGCAGTTTGTAGCCCGACCTGTCTTCGCTCACTGCTTGGAATCACGGTGTGAACAGCAGCTGCCTTTGAGGTAGCTGTTCTTTAGCAGTGTTAAATGGGATACGCTGTGGCATAATAATTAGTTTAGAAAATTTGAATTCCTTTTAAAATTGATTAATTCCCTGCTGGCTAGACTTTATAGAAAGAGCTAGGATTTATCCACTTTTGTCTTCTACTGATACTGTTTACACTACTGAGCTCACATCCTATCGTGTTCTGCCAGTCTTGCTAATCCTTCCACATGAGTTGTATGATGAGTAGGAAACATGAGAATCTATTGGGTGCTAGATTTATAGATTTTGTTACCTGATACAACTTTAGGCCTCAGAACTATGATTACTGTATTACTAAATATCTGTAAAGGAATGTTGTATCACACTATTTCAGCTATTCTCCCTAGGGAAATTACACTCCCATCCTACATCATTTGAAACCATTCAAAAAATCTTCTAAGAGGTCATAGAAATATAACACTTTCAAAGGTTTATTTTACCTAGTAAGATGTTTTGATCTAGTTTCTCTCTTGCTGTGCCTTTGTAAGTGGTGTATCTATTCCTGTAGTCAGGGATCTAACACTAAGTTTGAGATAATAATGAAATATTATAATGGACCTTAAAAGACTTCATGTAGAGATTACCATGGCATCACTATCACTGGGTTGTGAGAAACCTTTTGCAATGAAATTGTATAGAGACTCAGGAGTGTGACTGCATCACTGGGGAAAACTGCATAGAGTGGAGCAGTCTGAATGGCTGAAATTGACTCCTCTGGCATTTTGCTTGTGACGGACATAAGAAACTGTCAGACTAATCATTAAAACTGTCAAGAGTTTTAATGATGCCACTGACTGGCAGGGAAGGCATGCTTCAGGTTCTTGGATATAACAAGAAATACCTTATGTTTCTAAGTCACTGACCTTATTTCAGGTATTGTCTGTTAGAAGGGGAACTGGCTTTTGACAGATTTCTTTCATCTGAGTTATCATAGGATGACTTGGATTGTAGCAAAGCAAAGGTTTCTTTCTAAGTGACCATTCAGAGCTCTGCCTGAGAAACCTGAAATGCCTTTGTGTAAGCAATGAAAGGATCGTCCAGAGCAGCTCTCTGGACAAAGGTTTTGCCTTTGAGGGATATTATATACAGGGAACAGAATCTGAAATGCTGGTTTTCAAATTTAGTAGGCAGGTGAGCATTCCTTATTCTTAAGAATATTCCTAAAGAACGAAGCACAATACAACAAAGGATGGCAGGGCAAACTGCACAGATAGGAAGGTCCTGTTTGTTTCTAAATGTTTATAGAGCAAAGGCTCAAAGAAACCTCAGTTAAAGTAGAACAACACCATTTTAGATACTCATGCATGGTTCCAAAACTTAAGATCTGAATTAGAGGTATCAGGTGCTTGGTTTCATAGTCTAGATATTGTGTGCTTGGAGTGTTTAAATAGCTCACAGGGCATATTGAGTATGTGTCTGCTCACTGAAGGAGAGATTTTGAGCTCTGGTCATTGAAAGGGGTAACATTCGGGTGTAAATTTATAGTGAAGTGGCACATGGGTTTTTTTCTGAGCGTACAAACTGGCTCCAACACTGATTGAAAACTGTGAATCTTTTGTTCCTTATTCTGATTAATTAGTTGTGTCTCTCTCTATTTTTATATGAATCTATCTTTCTGAACCTTCAGTATTCATTTTTAAAAAATAATGTTAAACTAACATAGAGGTTCAAAGTCAAGTCCTCAAATGTTAGGATGCTTGTTAGTCCAAGTTCTATAGGAAAGCTTGATTTATCATGAGTGTATATATTATGATATAGATGCCAAGCACAGATTTTAGTGATATGACCATGAATTTTTGAGGTTTGTTTTATTTTTTTTCTTACAGAGTTTTTTCATCTTTTAAGTGATGGAAAAAAGGAGAATATGGAAAAATACAGGAGAAAGGAAAACACGGAAAAAGAGAGGGAGTGGGACTGAGGCCTGATGGTAGAAGGGGGAACACAGAAAGCAGCACACAGATTGAAAAGAAATGGAAAAATGCAGCTGATCCTAAAGGTAATTTGTTTTTCTACTGGATAATACTGAATAACAGTATGTTAAAAACTACTGGAAAGTTTTATTAGTAAAATTAAAATTTAACTTCTTGATGCTGAGTCAAATACATGAACATAGAAGTTTGCTGCTGAAAACCCCAACTTCCCTAATTATCATCAGTTAGAACCATCATTACCCTTTGGATGAAATCCCTATGCTGAGAAAGAGAGAAATTCAGAAGAGATCATTTGCAAGAAGTAGTTAACCATGTACCTCTGAGTTTTAGTAACTGACCCCTAGAGCTATGAATCACATCTGCAAGGAGATAGAATAGATCCCTCTGCCCACCATTATTCTTACTTTGAATGAGCTTACAAATACACTGAATAGCTGCCCCAATTTTACTTCTGCATGTTACAGAGTATGATCTGCTTTGATTGCAAAACTGTAACTCCTACTGGTGTCAACAACAGGGGTATTAAAGCACCAAAGCCCAATATCTGCATTGCTGTGGCATGTGAATGTAATATAATTAAAATAATAAGAGACCTTCCAACAGATTAAGCCAAGAAACTGCCCTTTCACAAAAGGAAAAGTACAAAAGCACTGGGTGCTAGGTGCTCAGGAGAAACAGAGCTTCTATAATGTATTCTTATCAAACAGAAGTCACAGCAAAATCAAATCCTAAATATTTTCTTTTGTAAAATTAGAGAATCTCAAGACACAAAAATCAACAGTAATAAAACATACCTCTTTCCTTATTTCATTCAAATTTTGCACTGGATAAGCATATTGTACATTAATTGAATTGATGGCTAGCTTGAAAACCTGGTGAGACTTTATCCAATGTATTTTTATTGCCACTTGATGATGGTGAAATATCTTTTTTAAAAATAATTTTAGTGGGCAACATATCCTAAAAATATCTGAAGGGACCAGCTGTGACCTCAACAGTGTTAGCAGCACTGAAAGTGTCTAATTTTGCATCTGCATTCTTCTAAAGCTGCATCTACTCTAGTAGCTAGGTAACTGTGTGCAGTTTTAGTAGTTGCAACTCTGATGCCAAAGTGGTCAGGTCAACAGAATGGTTCTGAATTCTTGAATATTTTCCAAGCATCTTGTTTTTTGGTTTTTTTTTTTTTTTAATGGTCCCCTCTTAGATGTGTAATGTCAGAACTAGACTGCTGCCAGTGCTCCGGCCAACTTACTTGAGATCACGGGGAGAGCATCTTCACTTCACTGCACCACTGACTGCAGGTAAGTGCTCCCTAACATTTTACTGTTTTATTTATCTTTGTAGGCTTGTTTTCATATCATGTACTCACTGTTAAAATGGCATGGGCCCTACTCACACCAGCCAAGAAATTTCATATTATATTGAGAAAAGCTACTGACTAGATCATGAAACCTGAACAAAGGAAAATTATTTACACAGAAATGTAAATTATAAAGCATGACAAACTGTTAGTAAACTATTTTTCCCAAGCTAAGGACATAACAAAAAGAATCAATTTTGTAAGTGGTTTGTCTCTCTTCCTATTGTATATCCTTTGAGTATTATTGATGTGTACAAATACAATTAAATAGTTCACTTGCTGTGGGAGCAAGAGTCTTGAACTGAGATTTGCAGGCATTTATCATGGTTCCTTCTTGAGGAAATTGTTGTGTATTGACAAGTGATGGCTTCTCACGATAGGCTTTGGTGAATAAATGGTCTGCTCTTTCAAATTACTTTGATGTTTGAATATCTTGGAGAGCACTTCAGTAGGACTGTAGCACACCTGGTCTTTTTATCTTAGACAGACCTCTTCTTTACAAAAGAGCCAATGTCAGTCATTTTACTTCAGAAGCCTATTCTCCATTGCAATGTCACTTGAGAATATACTATTGTTAATGCTTCTGTTCCTGAAGGCTTGTTGCACTTGATCTTGGTAGTTATGGCTGCGCAGTAACTGGGAGATGATCAGCCTCATATAGTAAACATCAGCGACACACTGCTCACACGAACACCATGGAAATAAAGATTCCTACTGATTAGTGCCTGATTTCATAACCACAGAAAATCGGGAAAATCATTCTTGATGAAAATCCCAGACAAAATATTGAGGAGTACTGAAAAATAAATACTTGTCTATATTTTTTTGGCACAAAGTCAGAAAACTTGCAGTGATGGAAATTATCAAGACAGGGTCCGTTATTAGTATCTTCCACGATGAGTCCAAGGAACCAGCTAATATGTTGCAGCACCTATAAATTAGTATGACTTCATAAATTCTTACTTCTTAGCAATCTAAGTATTGTTTTCTTTATTATACTAAAAACAAATAGCAATAATAGTGATACAGTTTAAAAGTTTCAAACATGAATGTCTAAACTTTCTAAAGGATATGGAATGGACTATACCGAATAGACATCTGAAGATTTCTGAAACTGAAGTGTGTACAGAAAGCAGTAATTTCAATAGTAATTTTTTAAAAACATTTTAACAATTTAACCTGTTTTTAAAAAGTAGACTTTAGGACATAGTTCTTAAAGATTCCATCTTGTTTTTCAGTATTTTTAAGTGAAATATTTTTTCACTTTGTGTGAAAGATACGATCCACAATTTCTTGCTGTCAGTAGTCACTAGTAACTTTAGTCACAGAGATAAAGCGTGCTTTGGAAATTACTGCAATTCTGCAATAGTTTCATTTAGGGAAAATAATTTTTATTGAGAATGAGTGAATTTTTTTAGACTAAATAGAACCGACCTGAATATTTCTGCCTAAGCAAACCAGAGCTAAACCCCTGAAATTTGCACAAACTCTGAGAAATTCCAGTAAAAATATTTTGAGTTTGTTTGTGTGGTTAGTTCTGTAACTCCAGAATATGGAAGAATTTAATTTACCAAAATGCTAAAGCAGGGCAAGGCCTGATGGTGTTTCTGTCTGGACTGTGAGCAGGGCAGATCGAGCATATTTTGAACTTGCCTTCTGGAGGCTGGTGCTGCCTTGTCCCCTGGAGTGCTGTAAGAATGGTTTAAAGTGAAGGCTCTGACACTTTCCATGGGGCAATATATCACAAGCCAGTAAATACCACTGCAAAAATTCTTTTGTGATATTCAACCTAAACAGTCTGTTACTTTGGCTTTACCTGCATCAAACAGTTGAAAAAGTGAAAAGGATGAAAATGACAATACAAAAAAAACCCAAAAAACAAAACAAACCAAACAAACAAAAAAAAACCCAAAACAAACTCCAAACCAACAACAAAAAAACTAGTAAACAAAAACAAAAAAAAAACCCCAAACAAAAAAAAACCCAAAACAAACTCCAAACCAACAACAAAAAACCAGTNAAAACAAACTCCAAACCAACAACAAAAAAACTAGTAAACAAAAACAAAAAAAAAACCCCAAACAACAAAAAAGAAAAACAAAGCAAACAAAAAAACCCCCCAAAAACAGAAACAAAAAAACCCAAAACCCACAAACAAACAAAAAACTGCAGAAAAACCCAAAGATTTAAAAAAAAAAAAAAGGTAAAATACAGAGAAGGTTAAATATGCAGAGATGTGTTTCTTTTGGCCAGTTTTGTTAGAACTTTTTGTTTAGGACTGGGTAAAAAAATAGTAGAATTTGCAGAACATCAGCAGAATAATCAAGAAAATAAGAGGCATTGAATATAAAGGGAAACACATGGAACAATTTGCTGAGCTTCAGATTGTCATTTCCTTCTTCACTGCATTGAGAAAAAGAGATAAAATAAAGAGATCAGAGAGATTTGCAGCTATGTCACAATTGCTAAGTACTTCAGTGGGTTTCTTTCCCCAATGTCTTTTTCATGCAGTAAAATATTACTCATTTCTCTTCATAACAAAATTTTCCTTTGAGCCTTTTCCCTACCTTCTTTAAACCTCAACTACTCTTATATTCTTTTCTAGAGGGCTTTGCCAGTGGCTTTTACTTTTTCAATATTGTATTGAAATCAAGTTTCTGCCTGGCTGCTGGAGTCTAGAAAGACTGAAAGGAAATATTTATCATTTCTTTCCATTCCTATGCCTTACCTTTCTTTTGGAAAAGCCATATCCATCTGAAATGGAAACTGTTGAGAGACATGGGGATTAGTTCACTCAACAACCAAAATCAGAAAATGCTAGTGTGTGTTGGTATGCAATAACTCTGCAATCATTTTAAGGAGCAGTGGAAGTAAAAAAAAATCTAATATTCAATATTAGAAGTCTGTTCTAGTTAACATAAGTGAGATTCTTTCTCTCAGAATTGTAGGATTCTTCTTTTCAACCATAAAGAACTATGCATAATCCATACTTAAAGTAAGGGAAATTGGACTGATATCCAAATTGTAGTGCTTGCTTGTATTGTTGTCCATATCAGGTGGAATGTTCAGGACAAATGCTTCTACCTGGAGTTTTGCAGGAAAAAATTGCAGTTTTATTATCTGCGTGCCCCTCTGCTGGCACTGTCATCCTCAGCTCAGTGGCTATAGAGGAGTCTTCACGTCATAACTAAACAGGGAGAATAAAAAGCTGTCTGTCTCCTCTCTCCTTCCATAAAGGGAAGATATACAGCAAAAAAATCACATCATGTTGATCACTGGTGCGCACTCTGAAGCTGTTGTGTCATCTAGTGTCTCCTTTCAGTGAATATTTCTTGATGGTTGAGATTAAAGTGTTCCAAGTGAGCATTTTATTTGGTTCTAATGAGGCTGCTTCAGAATGTTAATTTCCCATTCACTGGACTCTTCAAAGAGCTCAGCATGGCTGCAGAGTATTGAAGACAAACCTCAAGCTGCTGTAAAATTAACTCAGGAATTATAAAAGCAGTAAGTGCATGATTACTATTTTTCCTAATACATAAAAGAAGGAGATGTGTAATTGGCAGTTTAACAAGTTGGCAGCAGCAAATTAAAACTTAATGTGATTATGAAATGACAATTACTGTTAGTAATTAATTGGTATCACCTTTCTGTATCCCCATTCAGTACTCTTTGTGCAAAGCTTGTATCAGTGAGAGAATAATTAGGTAATTAGGTGAAAAATTGGGGGAATGTGAGCTTACAAAATGCTGTAAAATTTCTCTTTCTTTTCTGTGGGACCTATGCAGTTTGAGATTGTCAGAAGCAGTACTTGCACACCATAAATATTCATCCAAAAGGATTAAAGAGCTTTGGAACTGCATGGCATTGCAGATATTGCAGTATCCATAATTAAAGTGAACTGCATTTGTACCAAACTGGGAAAGACTGGTAAGACAGCTACCCCTAAATTGCAGTTCTTAGTAAAATGTAGTGTAGTTAGCAGTGTAAACACTTAAAATCACAGAAATATATTTCTGGTTTGCAAAGGATAGGAAACCACTAATGCTGACATGATGTCTTCCCTGATTTTTAATTACTGTGACTAGTCAGAAACAGTTTTTATATGTCATGTGCAGCACTTCTCACAGAGAATCTTTCTGCTAGAAGTAGAGTACGATGGTGGGATGTCTTGGTAAAGACATGTGTAGTATCTTGAATAGTCTTTGTTCTTTGGAATCCCAAACTCACCAGTCTGGACCATGTAATTTAGATTTGTATGTCACAGTTTAACCCCTGGTGGCAGCTAAGCCCCACGCATCCTCTCAGTCACTCCCTCCCAGTGGGGTGGGGAAGAGAACAGGAAAAGTAAAAGTGAGGAAACTGGTGGGTTAAAATAAAGATAGTTTAAGAGGTAAAGCAAGATCTGCACTTAACTCACTGTTTCCCGTGGGCAGGCAGGGGTTCAGCCATGCCCAGGAAAGCAGGGCTCCATCAGGTGCTCTGGTTACTGGGTAAAACTAACACCATCACTCCAAACATCCCCCCCTTCCTTCTCCTTCGCCCAGCTCTATAAGCTGAGTATGTTGGCACATGGTCTGAAACGTCCCTTTGGTCAGCTGGGATCAGCTGTCCCAGCTGTTTGCCCTCCCAACTCTTTGTGCAGCCCCAGCCTGTTCGCTGGGGGAAGCAGAAAAGCACTTTGCTCTGTGTGAGCGGTGTTCAGCAGTAACAAAAATCATCCCTGTGTTGTCAGCAGTGCTTCTAGCACATACAGACCCATACCAGATACTGTGAAAAAAATTAACTGTACCGCAACCAAAACCAGCACAGAAGGCAGCTGGACAAATGTGACCTGCACCCATCTTCTGCCTTTTCCCAGTATCTCTCTGAAACAGCATGATTTGAATTAATTTGCCAGAGACTAGACAGCAATGTACTTCCCTAAAATGGGTTTCAGATTTCTTTGTTTTCTCAGCTGTCTGACAGGAACTAAACAGAAAACTTCCAGCAGATCAACTTTCCTGTGTTCACTATATCTTACAGATCAGAAAGGAGTAGAGTAGCTGTATGGGCTACCTCAGGAACATCTGTGTGCTGTAGTTAGAAAGGTCAGAGGCCTATTTCCCATTTCTGATCTACCCACTCTCCCACAAAACTCCAGTGGAGTCCTCATCCATCCTGAAGAGACCCCTGAAGGAGGCACAGTTCCTTACAGTAGCAGCCAGAAACCATTAGCAGCAGCAGTACAGGGAAGGGGATTAAAACTGCTTCCAGCCACCTCCAGTGCTGCTTTTGTAAAGATGCCAGGAATCTCCAAAATTAGAGTCATGTATTGCAGGCAGAGCAGCTTCTCCCTTTAATTGCAGTATAAACAAATATCAGCATGTGTGGGACTTAAGGGCTGTGTTTCAGGTGTGGGACAGAGGAAACTGCAAAGGGACGCAGATGTTCACGTGAAGTGGGTAATGCTGCTAACTCCAAACATTACAATAACAGGAGTAGGCTTTCATTCATTAGTACTTAAAAACAGAACAAATTTTCAAGATTTTTCTTCCTTCAACATCAGGGGCAAGAAACTTATTTTTTCTTTCATTGTTTCCTCTTTTAATATCAAAATTTGGATTCTAAATCCAAATGTGGGTTTAACTTCAGAATCTGGGGCTCTGAGTAAGGTATAAAAAATTCAGTGTGTGGAATTGTTCTGATGAGTTGACCCCGGCCAGAAGCTAAGCACCACACAGCAGATTGCTCATTCCTAACACTTTTTACAACTAAGATAGAAAAGTACAGTTGTCTGTTGTCTATCTGGACAAAGATATTTTTGAAGTTGATATATAAAGTAATAAGTAGAACTGTTACTATAGAAAAACGGTGTTGAAATGTCAGAAGCTACAAATAAAGACACAAAAATAAAGATTTTTAGTTAAGACACCACAAAGAACTTGCCTATAACCATGGCTCTTTGCCAGCGGTCTTGTTACTTTTAACAATAGGGGAAGCTGAAATGTGATAGAAACTTTTCAAAAGGGGCAATTTTTATGAGCACATGATCCAGGTCTTCCCTACTGCTCAGGGCAATTCAAACACTGGGAACAGAAAAGGAAGAATGTATGGCTGATTAATCCCACTTTCTCCTTCATGTGTAAAGAGTATGTTAATAATTCTGCTTTCTGGTGTTCAGGCAATTCAATAAAAATAATTTATCCATATGCTCCATTAGTTTCCAACAAATTACACTAAGGATGTCCCTTTCTTTATTTCTGGATACCAAGAGAAAACTGCTGAGTATCTGCAACTTTGTCAAAAGAGATGAAGTTTTGAATTACTTTTAAATAGAACTTTTCATTCTGTCAAATGATAGATACTTCTCTTATGAGAACTGATTAGAAATTTACAGTCTAAATTTGGGTCATACAGGCTGCTGGTTGGACAACTTTTAAGAGAAACTGATTAAATCCATTTCAAGATATGGCTATGGAATTTTTAGCATTTTCTTGTAGATGTTCTGTGCAGGATGTCTCACTGAATTCCCTTTCAACCTGAATTATCCTATAATTACAGATTATTCATTTTATGACTTCATTTTATATATAAATATTTTGCTCTAATTAAAGACAAGTGAAAGCCTGCTTTAAAATGCACTGCCATGGTAAAAACTCTTAGTTAGGTGCTGCTGGAAAAGGAGGAAAAGAATATTTGTGAAAAAGAGAAAAACCACAGCAACAAACATGGACATAGGCTGAACCGGACTTTTATGTTCCAAAGACAAGTCTAAGGTGAGAGTTTTTAAGTACAGTTTGCAATGCGACTCAGAAATGTTCAGCAGGAACTTTAGTATCTCTTTGTTGATTTTTGGTACCTGCTAGGTACTTCACATATAAATAGAATTGCATCTTGACTTGGTCACCCATTCCTCCTAGGCCTGCTTGTGAAAGTCCAAATTCCAGAGAGCAGCTCACATCAAAAGTGATGACAATAATTGATACAATAATTTAAACAGGGCTTGGACATATAGTTAATTGGAAAAGGAACTGCAAAGTCTAAAATGGTATACAGTCTGAGAGGAAGCTGTCAATTTAGAGAAGACTTGGAAAAAAAGTTTGATATCAGTTTATTTAAAGCATTATTTTGAAAGAATATAAACATCCTTCACGGCTCACAAGAGATCCCTGCATTTATTTGGAGATTGCTCATAATTTGTAAATATGAAAGCTATGGAGGAGAGTTTATTTTCAACATTAGGCTGGCATTAACCTAAAATGGTGATTTCTGGTTTATTTGATACTGACATTTATTTTCTGCATTTATTATAGTAGGTCTTTTGATAGCTTTATTAATTTGTGAAAATAAATGCATATTTTGTTCTGAAACCCAGTTTACTTTTACATATTGATGAAGAGTGTTAAGGAGGATAAAAAATACGTACTGATTTTCTGTCAAAACATACCACATTAAAACATCAGAGAAGTGCATATAATATTCTGAAAAGCTATAAATGCGTTGACTGGCAATAGAATTAAACTTGCATTAATAGTCATCGTCTCATCCAAAAAACCAAATAAATTATATCCAACTGAAAAATAAAGAAATATGTATTCTGAGTAAACTGCCCTGTAAGAAAACCTGGAGACTACTTTAAATTTATACTGAATTGGAAAAGGAAAAAAAAATTATTTAGAAAATCAGTTTTGAAATTTGCTAGACTTTTAAACTTTTTCTTTCTTTTCATGAAAACAAGAAGCCAAAAATAAATAATAAAAAAATTACTCTTATTCTTTAGCCTTGTTACAACAAAATAAAAGAACAATCTACAACCTCTAAAATTCCATCATCCATCAAAAGAGATGTGGACTTCATCTGGGACGGACAGTTGTGTTGTATTTCTGCTAGCTGTATTAAGAACCTGGGGATTGTATTGGCCTGTTACTCATCTGTTCTGAGTTTTTAGATAGGATATAATAATATATAACAATATATGTATATTCAGAAAGGCACATCTGACTACAGTCTTCTTCCCAGTAAGTTCTTGTCAAGTGTTGCTATTCCACTTTGCTTTGAAATCTTCCTCCTTTGTGTGGCTCCTTCCCCATCCGCTACGCCTTTATGCCATCTATCCCTGACAGACAGCCTAGACAGAACTGGCACCAAAACCCAGCTGAGGAATTACCTAATGTTTGTACAGAGTTGTCTAAAGCACCTAAAAAGCTGCTATAAAAGTGTTGAGTAAATCACTTCTGAGATTTGTAGCACATCATGCTTCTTTCTGAGTTTCATTTGGAAAGTATAAAGAAACTGTCTTCAACAAAATTTGACATGAAATCTTCTGATTTTTGCGGAACAAGTGGTGACAGCCAGAACATAACACATCTCTTGGAGTTCAAAATATCTGCACCACAATTAATTACTTACTGTGCTATTCATTTTGCATGAACCTCATCTCAGTAATTGAACACGTCACTGGGGGAGACAAAGATGAAACTTGCTGCTACTGGCTGTATTTGGTTGTGTCTAGTCTGCAAAACTGAGTCTGTCACTATTTTGAATCTGGTTTGGGTTATTTTGTGCAGGGATTTTTCTTCAGTGCAGGGTTTTTTCTTCAGTATCTGCTTCTCTCAGCATGGGAGAACCATGTTTTCAGCCTGTGTTCAAAGACTCCTCTTCTTCAGCAGTTTTGTTGCCTTTCTGAATAATTCTCTTACTAGGGTTCAGAGAGAGATTTCTGATGGTTACCAATCTGAGACTTAATTTGCTCTCTAGTTTTAGAATGCAAATCATATTACATCAATAGTAAAAAGATATTTACATTTGCATAGCACTTATCATCCTAGAGGAACCTTTTTCATGTTAGTAGATGCAGGACAATGGCTTAACCTAAGTAAAGACATAATCAAAGACATGTCTCTTGCAAAAATATAAGAAACCCACCTGGATCATAAGGATAAATTGTAATTCTTAATGTTGTAGTTTTCTCTTTTGACTGTATGAAGCCTGAATTACTATTTGCACTATCGCAGCTTTGAGAGGAATAGGAGAGGTCTCTTGCCTAGCCTGGTAATTGGCAAACTGTCCCCACCATTGGGAAGTCCATCAAAATCTCTCACTACCTGGACAAGTACTTTAACTACATTGATGCTATATAGAAGGCAGGCATTACCTCTTCTGTCTGTATTTTAAAAAGAAATTACTACTGTGCTTTGTGAAAGGAAGGGTTCCAGCATGTTGACATGCTCTGGATCTGCTACCACAGATACTTAAGGATGGAGAAATAAAAAAGGCTTGACCAGCTGCTCTTGCTGGGGCACTCCAGGGCACATGCAGACACACAGATTTCTAAGTACTTAGGAAACTTTAAGGTTAAACAAGGAGATAGCTAGGTAGTTTAATGCCTCTAAGCTTGAACAGCCGCTATCTGTGGGTATTCTTGATTGCAGCTTTAGATTTAGGAGCCTTGTTTCTGTGTCAAGTCTTGCTTCAGGCACCGAAGTCCTTAGCTAGAGCTATCCCCAGAACCCAGCTGGTACACATCAGTAGAGATCAGTTCTACTCAGAAACATTGCAGCACATGATGCCACTTGCTGCAGGCAGAAATAATTTCACTTGCTGTTGAAATGAGCTGCTCTAGAACAAGCAGATGAAGATGCCTAAGACAAAATAGTGTTTATGGCGACATTTAGATACTGGATTTAGATCAGGGTTCTTTTCTAAGCGTGCTCAAATGTGCACTTGCACCCCAGAAAGCCAGCTGCATCCTGGGCTGCATCAAAAGCAGCATGGCTGGCAGGGCAAGGGAGGGGATTCTGCCCCTTTACATTCTGCTCTTATGAGACCCCGCCTGGAGTGCTGCATCCAGCTCCAGTGCCCACTACGTAAGAGAGACGAGGAAATCTTGGACCAGATGCAGAAGAGGGCCACAAAGATGATCAAAGGGATGAAACACCTCTCCTACCTATGAAGTCATGCAGAGAGAGTTGAGGTTGTTCAGTCTGGAAAAGAGAGGGCTCTGGGGAGACCTTTATAGCATCCTTCCAGTACTTAAAGATTGTGTTTAAGAGACACTTTTAAGCAGGGCCTATTTTGATAGGACAAGAGGTGATCATTTTTTAAAAAAAGAGGGTAGATTTAGACTAGACATAAGGAAGAAATTATTTACTGTGAGGGTAGTGAGACACTGGAACAGATTGCCCAGAGAAGTTGTGGGTACCACGGTCTTGGAAGTGTTCAAGACCAGGCTTGATGAAGCTTTGAGCAACCTGTTTTAATGAAAGGTGCTCCTGCCTATACCAAAGGGGTTGAACTGGATCACCTTCCAGGCCCCTTCAAACCCAAATGTTCCATGAGTTTGACTCATAAACAGCTAAAATCTGAAATAAAATAGTGGTTGGTTTATGTCTTTGATTTTCCTTATTTATCTCATAAGACTTTCTGAGAAATGTTATAGGTTTCAATGTTAACAAACAATTTTTATCCATAGTAACTCTCTTGTCTGTCCTTCTTACCTTGGCTTTTTATATTACCTTTATATTCCTGTATCTGTAATGACTTTAGCACAGAAATCATAAACTTGTGGTGGTAGCAGCCTTAGCAAAGTGTCAGAATGGATCATAGTATACCAAGGAAATGTTCTTTGTGCCTCTTACACTTCATATTCCTCCTGAAAGAAGCCAGTCTAAGGCAGGGATGTGCATCTCTTTAGGTGCCTGTAATGCACTTGCTGTGAGAGTTCAATTGGCCTGGGCTGACCACCAAGCACTTCTACCCGGTGGAACATTTATTGAGAAATTAAAGTAATATGAATTCTGTTTTATTTCTCTTTCTGGAATAACATCAAGTGACTTTATATCTTACAGAGTCAATCCAAACTTGTTAGTCCTTTAAGAAACCCTTCTTGGATGACAGCCCAGGATAGCACTATTTTCCAGGGCCAAGAAATAAAGCTTGAATAATTTAAAGTGTGAAAGATAGAAAAAAACCTGTTCACATTCTGCACTATAAATACAAAAAATATTATCAGGCTCTCAGCCAAATGCCATGGTACACTAGAAATGCTTATGCCACATATGCATAATAATTCTTGTTAATGCTAAATGGAACTGTTGTTACTGATCATATTTAGTTTGGAAGAGATCAGCAGTGAGTAACTGTGCTCTGTAAAATGCTCAGAGCTTGGTCTTACAAATTTTTTTTTCTGGATTTCAAATGATAGTTGAATATTGTCAGATGGTGTTTTCTTGTGTGTGCTTTTATTCTGCTGGAAAATGCAGTTAGTTTAAAAAGTCAATTTCTTTTTATCAAGTCTTTCTCTTAGAACTCTTTTGGTTTATATACACAGTTAAATATTCTCTACCTTAGGGTAATTTACAGCATGCTGCTAGAATATAGAGGCTACGTTAATTACATGGAGGATGAAGATGGCAGCTCCAAATCTTTTGTAATAATTTATGTGACTTATGTTCCATGCAGCTGCCATACCTGCCACATTTTCTGAAATCTTATTCTTCTGGCAGCATTGAGTAAAATGTTTTTCTAGCTCATTCTGCTGGTAGTGATTCCTCCCATCAAGAAGAAATTCTTCGGAACCCTTATCCTCTTGATTTGCAGCGCCAGCTTCTGACCTTGGCTTCTAGTAACTGTTGTGTGCCCAGTGAAATAGAATAGTGTACTTAAATGAAGTACAACAATGTATTTAAGGACTAGGACAGAATTTACTGCTGTTAACTGCAGCATGTTGAATGACCAAGGAGAAGAAAGACACTAGTTCAGCCTTTTCTCGCTTTTACATGCTCTGTGACAATTTGCATAGCCTGGGTCTCCTTGTCGCAAACTCCTTGCATCATAAGCTGCAGTAAACACAGCAATGGTCTCACCAGGCTGAATCCTATCCCCAAATCCTCCATCCTTGCTCCCAGCTGAGGGCTTTCTGTAAGTATGACTTGTGCTGTCTCTACACCCTGGCATTGCTTGCACTCACAGGGCTCTTTTCTCACTATCAGCAAATTCTGCACCGGAGTGTCTCAAACAGCATAACCTCAGTGGAATTGCTTCTTCGCCTGCCTCTTTCCCATCACTAGCAAGTGTTCTTTTTTTCCTAGGAAGATGAGTCTAATCTTGCTCTTGTCCTGATATAGCCATATTGTCCATTTACACCTTGTCTTGTCATCCCTGAAAATGAACAGAAACAGGAATGGGAAACAACCCCACACCTCTTCTGTCAGAGGGTTGCTGCCACCATATCCATGGCTGTATTGCCTTTTTTAATCCCATTTGCCTTTTCTTCTTTTGTCCTCAATGGCTCCACCTCAAGGCTATGCTATTCTCGTGACTGCTGGAAAGGAGACAGCTTCTACAAGTAGTGAGAAGGGAAGAGAAGAGGAAGAGATAACAATGAATGACTTTTTTTCTCTTCTTTCTTTCATGTTGACAGCCTCAGGTTTGAGCAATATTGCTCAGTTTACTGGAAGATGGCTACTAGGCAACTGAGGAGGAGATCTGATTTTTCCTATTATGGTATTTCCAGCAGAGGTAGGAAAAAATTAACATAAAGGCTTGGTTCAATAGAGTACAGCCATAGCCACCCACATTGAAAAGGGGTGATCCAGACTGGAAGAAGTGCAAGGAAGGAATTTCTGCATGGTCAGGGAGGTGGCCATGATGTACAGGAGGATGGAAAGAGGATGTGTCCACTGTGCAGTGCAGTGCAGTACAGAGACCTGAGTATCTGTGCTATAGTTCTAAATTTAAAAGCAATAGGATGGTGTCAGCATCTTCTTGCAGCCAACTTAGCTGTGCTGAGTGGCAGCACTAATTAGCACAGGAACATTGCTGTGCTAATGCAAATACGCAGGACTAAGCAAGTATGGGTGAGCTGAGCCAGGTGAATGCACTGCTCTGCTCCAGGCTACCCCTACTGCACAGCTTAGATCCTGGAAGAGCTTGGCTTGCACAGCCTACCTGTAGGGAGACACTGTGGGGGAATCGTTTACTGTTCAAAAATACTTGGTGGGAAAGCATTAGAAAGGGAGAGAGATTAAGTGAGGTAAAGAGAACAACAACAAACTGGGAGGGATTTTTTATTATTATTACTTAATTTTGTATTTTAGAAAGGTGATTTGGGACCCCCAGATGGTGATACTTCTGATTCTTTCAGAATTAGTATAAGAATATTAAGGGGAAAAAATAAGAAATATAAAAATGAAAGGACAGAACATTCCAGCAGCGTTAGTGGTTGTGTTCACTTTAAAGGTGCTTAATAAAGTCTAAAACAGCTGTGTCAGGTGCCCTGATAGAAGTATGAATCTTGCTATATCAAAGGTTTTGTTTCTCTTCTCCCCTCCTCCCCACCTTTAAGTGGTCTTTACTTCATCTAGTTCAACAGATAGCTTTCCTAAAAGGAACTGACAGCAGATTTTGACATGGTGACTTCTGCAGTAAGCATCCAATGTGAAACAATCCTGAAATTCGAATGCAGTGGTTCTCTATTTGTCTCTTTGGGAAGTAATGCTAATTAAAATTTTAACTTTAACATTTAATGACTAATTGTTAAAGAGATGAATGGAAAGAAATACTGTGTTTGAAACCCAGACAGGAAATTGCTCCAGGGAGGAAAATGAAAAGGGTAAAAAGTAGCAACGGTCAGGGAGAAGGGAAGGGGAAAGTGTAGCACTGATAATGGTACAAAAGGCCATCTCATTTTCATCCTTATTGCTGTTGTAAGGCACTTAAGACATTAGAAATAAAATGAACTTTCACAGTTAAATATTAGAAATAGAATGAAATCTCACAGTTCTGCAAGAATGAAAGTAATTTACCTTTGTGTAGCCTGTTGAATTCTCTTGACTTAGTTTTGTACCAAAACCAGCGAAAAGAATTGAAATATTTGAAGTTTGGTGTTCTGTGTTGGCTGAGTCTGGCACTGAGAGTGGGCATCTTCTGCTCTGATTGAAAAACTGGCTTGTTGCTCATTTCCAAGTAGTTTTTCCATGATGGAAAATTGCAAAGGTTCTGGCATTTCACTTGATCTGAAGCCTTTAATTGCAGTCAGACGTGTGGCTGGAAGTTGCCTTCAACCACCCAAGGTCATAAATGCCCAGAAGAAATACAGCCTACACTCTGTGCACTGTGAGTCCTAGAGCAGATCTCATTTGTCGATACTGACAATCAGAAATATAACAGTTCACTTGGTTTTAGAAATCCATACCAAAAAGCTTTTATGCATCGTAGCATTTAATGTGTGGCTATAAATTAAGCTGGAGAAGGGAAAGCAATAATCCAAGATAAAATTTTCTACAGACTACCACAGAACCTCATTTTGATGCAGATTAGATTCAGTTTTCAAATCTTTGTGCAATGATGATCTATTTCAGATACTGTGTAAACCAAGACTTGATTATTATCTGCACATCATTTCAGACACGGCAGAAGCCAGAAAAGAGGAATTCTTTTATTTTAAAAAAATATAATACAATTTTTACCTTCACAGTTATTGAATCTCTGTTTGAAAAAGAAAATAAAAACGGCATAATCATACAATTACCTTTTCATAATCAAAGATAACTGTGAAAGAGCTAAATCATGCACTTCGTCTCTCTGCCAAAATTAACAGTTGGAAGATATGCTTTCTTCAGAATGGGGAAAGTGACTTCAGAAATAGTGTTACTTCCACCTTTTCTCCTCTTTTCCACTTTGTCAAGAAAATAGGCAAACCAAGACTAGATCTAAAGATATATGCAAGTATGGAGCAGATAGAAGCCTGCTTTAAGCAAAACAGATGCAAAAATTCTAGATCCATATTATTCAAGTGTTATTCCTATACTACTTTTCCACAGGCAAGTTTGGGATTTGTTTATTTTTCTCAGTAGCAGTGGTTAAGTCTTTACCAAAACTTTGGTGAGAATATCTACAAAAGTCAAAGTGGAAGTGGTGCTGTGGTATGTGGTTCTCTCTGAAGGCTTATAAATTGAATAAACAGGATCTTGGTCAGTAAATGGGTAAGAGTGACTTGAAAGCTGCACATTACATGTGTGAGAGAAATGGCTGGCAGGTGAACAGTTGTTTACCTGCAGTTGGTCATGAACTCTTAGTGGTCTTGTTAAAACTCTGTCCTTGGTGATTCTGACTGCCCCCTCTGTAGGTTGGAAAATTATTAAGTTCATTTAAAGTTGATACCTAGAAAATTAGCATGCAGAACCCAGAAAATATTGAATAGGAAACCCCGATAGCACAGCAGATTCCATGATCTCTGTTTTCCTCCATGTAGTCTTGGTATGCATGTTCTATTTTTCAAAGTGTAAAGGTGAAACAAATTTCAACCTGCTCATTTCTAAGTGCATGCAGGATAAGCAAAAGACTGTACCCAGATTATGTTTTCTGGATAGAAAGGTCAGGAAAAAAGTTAACATTCCCTGTCAGACTGTGTTCATGGATTATCATAATCTAAAAACAATCACGGTAGCTCACCACCTCAAATACTCAAATTAATATTTTCTGATAACTGAACGCAATTCTCCTTCCCCAACAAAACAGGTCTTAAACAATTATGCCCTCAATACTTCACATGGATACTTTGCTGCAGTTTGATTGAAAAGCCCCCTCTCTTTCCAATAGGAAAATGCTTAAAAACTGATTGTAAAAAGTTCCTAGTAAAAGACGTTTGAAATCACTTGTAACTTTCTTCTCTTGTTTTCCAAGCATGGTAATATCCTTCTTGCTTAGAAAGTCTGAATTTCAAATGCATTCCATATCGGTTAGTGACAGACATTGTAGGATAATACTTCGTTCTCTTTCCCCATGAGCAGAACAAATAGGAGGTGGTAAGGACTTTAATTTCACTGACTTTCTTCAGAGAGCCCAGCCTTTTGAAACAATTTAGTAGTTTTGCACCAAAACCTCATTCAATCCTCTAATTCCTTCAAGAATTAGAGGAACACAAGAGTAGGCTGTGGAGTTCTCATATCATCTGAGTGCCATTTATAGTTGAAGAGAAGTAAAAAACTAAAAATCAACTAGCTCCTTGGAAAAGACCCTTCTGATCCCAGCATGGCTAAAGATATGAAACAATGGCATGGCACTTATACTAGATCATCACATACCTGATCCATAAATCCCTGGGCCATTGTCTTGCAATGTAATTTGGAACAACACCAATACTCGAAAGCATGGAACCAACTCTTGTAATCAATACTTTTCTGTTCAGGTGCATCCTGTAGCTTTATGTTTAAATGCAGTGTGAGATGAGGAAGTGCTTCTCAAGGCAGAAAATAATTTTAAATCAAGAACATGCTACATTTCTGTACCAGAAGCAGTATTCTGGGTAACCTGCATCTCCAGATTACTTTAGCTAATATGACTACAGAAGAACATGAAATTGTGAAATGAGGATTGAATTAAACATGTGTAGACACACTTGTACTGGTTTGGTGACTATTACAGGACTGAGAAAATCCTAGTCCCTAGGAGATTTGTTATTAAACTGTCCCAGCTTTAAAGTATGTAACTGCCTAAAGCCCACCTTGCTCCACAGAAATTGTGTCATTGTCTTCTGACTTAAAGCCTTTAAGAGGTGTTGAGGTTAATACAAGATAACAAAGGCAAGAATGAGCAAAAGCCATATAAAACCTTGTGGACTACATACTATTGATGTTTTCTCACTGTCCTGTCTTCTCCTTAAGTGTTTTGTAAGCTCCTACAGCTTCTTTATTGTCTTTTTTTTTGTGATTTTTCTCTTGTTTGAAAGCTTGTCTGTATCCCTGGCTTGACGTGTCTCCAGAACTGTGTGTGCCTGGGGACTCAGTACTGTGCCATAAAACTCTTATGTGTCTGCTGCGTGTCTGGTAGCAGTTATATACTTACAGCAACATGAATTTTACATTGATAACTCGGGCCCAAGTGAAAAAAATCCTTTCAAAAGGCAGACTCAGATTACAAAAGAGCCAACAATAGAACATCTTGGCAGGAAAAAAGGTCACAGTCCACTATGCAACAGGCAGAAGACTTGAAATAGTTTCTTTAATTCAAAATCACTTAAATCAGTATACACTGATGCAATATACATATGCAGAACTGTCGGTTACATATTTTGTATTCTAAGAAATTCTCTGCCACTTCAGAAGCAATGAGTGGAAACGAGCAATACACAGTGTAATAATTGGAGAAGTGTGGGATATCAAGTACAATCCACATTAACAGGCAGCAGAGCTGCTGCAGTATGAATTATACCTATAATTATATTCACACAGAAGTCTTGCATCTTTTGAGTGAAGCCTTGTGCAGGACATTCCTGGCTTTACACAGTATTGCCCAGTCTAGCTGTGTCTCAGTTTCTCCTCAAGCTCCAAGCCCATTTGCTCCAGGCACAAAGAAGGAAGGGCTGAAGCTGGATATTGTCCTTTTCTTCCTTGCCGGCAGCGTTGCCCTTCCTGCCAGCAGGGTGCTGGAACAACTGTGAAGTGTTTGGGGTCCGTGGGCCTGGGAGGGAAGAGCAATCAATGCACACCAGCTTGGACAGAGAAAACTGCTGTCCCTGGGGGCAAAGGAGTGCTGTAGGGAAGGGTCACTGCACACTTTCCTTTTCTCCTTGTGCTTTTACTATTCCCACACCAGCTCCCACTGTGCTTTGCAGAAGACAGTGCTGGGCCAAAGGGAACTTTGGTTTGATGCACTGTGACCATTCTGGAATAACAGCTAATATACAGGGAAGCACTTGAGGGGCCTGAACTCAGTCATGCCAAATGCATAAGAACAGATCTTTAGCTAGGAGTGAGGGATTGTGATATTCTGCCTTGAGACATGTAAAACCAGAAGGTCTAACACCTGAGCTGGCACATTCAGAGTCATCACTTAAGAAAGAGAGGTAGCCCCTTACTAGCCCCTTCGTGATGTTACTTTGTCTCCCCAGCCTGGCTGTGACCTGTCCGTGTCTGATGAGATGCTGAAGGTGGGTCAGAACAGAGCTCACCACAGTCCCCAGGCGTGCAGTGCCTGTACAGTCTTTCTTCGTGGTTCTTTGTATTGTCTAACTCATAGTAGCTCATAGTAGCTCTAATTTTTACGGAATCAGCTCTGTCATAAGTGATTCCAGAGCATTCAGAGGAGAGAAAGATCCAATCTTTCTTCTTCCACCAAAGTCAGCACAAGGAACTTGATTGTATTAATGGAAAGGAAAATACTGTCCCCTGCTAAATAAGCTCAATCTCCTCCAGACACTGATTTTCATGCTTCTACTGACCTTCTTTTCTAGATGGAACCATGTGTTCCATCAAATTTAATTCTTCATTATTTTTCTGTTAAATGTTTGATATTGTCAGCTGCAGGGTTTTCCTCCTGCACTGCTTAAAGAATGTGATGGCCTCTTAGGCCACCCTTTCTGTCACATTTTCACTCCTCACAGTCTCAGTAGTGTCAGGTTGTCACAACAAATAAAATTTTTCCAACGCCTTCCTGAAGAGGTGTTTTCTGCCCTTTTTTTACTTTTTTTTAAAAAACTTTTGACATTTGAGGAAGGTTAAATCAGGTAACAGCTACAATTGGAGAGCTACTTAAGAAACTGTTAACTGTTAAATCTATCATGGGTGCAGGATGTCAGTTGGCTCTACACTGTCCTTTAAACTGATCTCAAGATGTACAGTCACCCACTAGAAGCTGAGAAAGATATTTTACTTATTTATCATTTGGTTATGTCACTTTTGGCCTGTAAATAGTGCCATCAGGATTGAAAATGCATTTAACATATTTTCTGAGCCATTTATATCCTTTTTTCTTAAAGGAAAGTTCAGCTGAAACTGAGGTTAGGGTCTTAATAAGTTAATCCCTGGCTCTTCAAATCATTCCTTTTGAAAAGGTTATTAATTCCATTTTATCATCCCCAGTGTTAAAGGAAAAGTCGCTGCCTGAGCATTCTCCCTTTAACACTCAGTTTATCCCAGTTGGACAGTGTATCCAGTAAACATGAGGTCTAGGCTTTTCTTTCATTTTCATTTCATCTTACAGTAATTGGACCACTAATATAACATGGGGATTTTTGGATCATTGTTTCTTTTGTCAAGATGGCTCATGAAACTAATTCCAGTAACATAGCCCAGAAAAGGAGCTTTCCCCTCCTTGGGACATTCAGATACCAAGTTCTGCCTCTAAGCTGCTTAACCTGCTCCTATGTCTCAGTAACCTCCGAGGACAGCACAAGTGGCATGGAAGCGAGATCACAATCCTCATACTTCTGTCCATTCCAAGCTTTCCTCTGAGCTGAGGACTCCTCTGACTGCCAAAGCACAGAATCTGTTTGCCTGAGCCTGGTAGGAGGGCACAGGGCACTTGTCAAGATAAAAGTTATATTGCTGCACTGTGGTAATTAGTAAACATTGTGTCTTATTTAAAACTGTGAAAAAATATTATTTGTATAATGATAAGTTAGCACTCAATAGTGTGCATCAGGATACTGCCTATAAACAAGACATCACAGCTGTGGTTTTACTTTCTTCTCATCCCAGATGCTTTCCTACAGCTTCGTGTCTGGCTGGGGAATCTTGTAGCAATTTACAAGCAGCTGAGCCAAAAGATATGCAAAGAAAGACAGAAATATGGAAAATTAGAAACTGGGGGGCATGTAGTGCAGTGAGCTGTGTAGTACATGACCATGAACATCTTTGATATTTGATGACACTAATCAGGCTAAAACTCCAACACAGATTCTGCATTTGCAGATTTTAAAAAAAATAAAATAATCCCCTCTGTACATAGAAATTCCAGTTGTCATAGGCAATGCTAGAACCATCTCACTGCTGATAAACACACAAAATTGACGTGTGGAATCACCCACTTTCTAAAATAAGCTTCCACTCTGTGGCTGTATGCTTATGTATGTTAGCCCTTGAAAATTTCTTCTTGGGACTGATGGGCATTTCTGATGCATTCCCCTATGGCCCATTGATTCTCAGGAGTGTATTTAAAGACCTTACTAAATTTCTCTTTTGGGTATGCTCCAGAGACAATTCTCAAATGATCCCAGCTTCTCAAATACTCTAAGTAATCTGAGCTCATTCTCTGTGCCTCAATGATGATTAATTTCATGCCATTTTTAAGTCTGACCTACATTTTGACTTCAACCTTTCAGCCTTCATTTATTAGACACACAGAATTTTTTCTTTAAATGGGAAAAAATGTGATTTTATTTATTATCTTTTCACTCAAATACTTGCAACTTTTGCTTAGTTAGAAAAAGTATTTCTAAAGTACCTATGAAATCAGGGTTTTAGACAGTTATAAAAAGTTTGATCACTGAACTTGTCAGGAAAGACGCCATCAGTTCTATTTGGGAACCATGATTTTCCTGCACTGTGATTAGTGAATGAGTCCAAATCATATGGGAGAGTCCCACAGTCTTCAGCTAGGACTTGGCAAATGTCTGGAACACAAGACTGATCACAGGAAATTCAAAAGACTTTCCATGTTACATGCCAAGAGTGAGATCTGATTAGCTTTAAAGAAGTGGTTTAGATAGAATTTTTAATTCACATTGGGCTGGCTTTAGATTACTCTTTCTTGGGTTACCGTTTCTTTGAACAAAATTAGTCTCTCCTAATAACACTCTTTTCTGGTAGGATCTAAGGTTGAAAAGTTAGTTGTAATGGAAAATATAGTTAGAAGAAAAAAAAATACTAATTTAACTTTTCTTGCACAAATTCCAATTATTTCCTTTTTGTATTCCATTTTATGTTATTTTCAAAAATTCTTACTAGACATGATGGAGCATACATTTAACATCATTAATGATGTAAAATTTGGTGCTATCACTCACATAACCAGACACTTTTACTGTAGAAAATGGAAGATAATTGGTACTTCAGGCAGGTCACAAATCTTTCCTGGCAGGTGTGTACCACTCACAGTACAGTGATTGCAAAAATCAGTTAATTCAAGAGGAATATTATATTCCTTGAACCCTGGCATAAATCTCTCCAAATTCCGCAGGCATTATTGCCATCAAGTTAAAAGACAGATTTCCATCAGCCTACTTGATTCTGTGTGTTCCTCCTGATTTAGATGCCACTTTTCTAAAATTGATATATATTGCCAGTTAAGTCCAGGAGAAGAGACTTTAAATGGCAGGACTCAGGAATATTGGGCTAGTCTGTTGCTTTTATTTACTGATCTTCTTAGGGTTGTAAATTCCAAACTGCTGGTGTTTTCTACTTCATTACCTTTGCAAATGAAAGCTAATGAGAGTTCAGTGTTTATGTATTGATAAGAGTTTATCTTTCTGCACATTTGTGATGCTTTTATTTTTTGGTGTTAAGGAAATGAGGTTAGAAACTTCTCTAACAAACATAAGAAATTTTTTCAAAGCTCACCCAAGGAGATTTGATATGATTGTCTATACAACCTTGTGTTTATAAACGTTTACCAAATTTTGTACTTCAAGCATCATTAATTTCCATATCTTTCTGACATACTCGAGCTTCAAGATAATACAAGATGCACCAGTATTTTCAGACCAATTAAAATCGCCTTAATGTGGAACATTGTCTGTGCAAAGCCTCAAATGAGAGTTTTTCAGAAAAAAAAATAAATTTATTGTTGCAACATACCTGCGCGTAGAACTTTGGCTCTGCCTGTCACTCTGCCACTTCTTGTGGACAAGGAGTCAACCTCAAGGTGATACTTGCACACAGAATAATTGCAGTCAAGTGTGCATTTTTGGTCTACAATTCTGAGCACAAGCAAAAAGCTACAGCCTATTTTGAAGGGTAAGTGTAAATTGAGTTAACAGTGCCAATAGAACAACTCTATGAGGGAGGAAGGTTTTCTGGTGCTCTGAGAAAGCTCATTTTATTTGCTGTCTGAACTGGTTTGCTAATAACTAAAAGGGGAGCAAATCTGTGAGTCAAATGGAGCCATTGTTGTGAAGGGGACAACCATCAATGAATTTTTCCAAGTTCTTTACATCTAAAGAAATTAATGCCAAAGACTATGATAGTCAAGTGAGGTAATGATTGATCTCCTTGATTGTTTGTTTGGTTTGCTTGGTTTTTTGTGATAACACAATACGCTAAAATAGTCTTGTTATTCTATTATATAGAAGAAAACTAGTTTCATTGTTAAAGCTATAGAATTATGGCTTTGTTGCAAATTTTGGCAGAATGTTGGGAAAATACATTTTCAAGGAAAGTTACTTTTTTGCACAGCAAAACTGTTATTACAATAGACCATCACAGCTGACAAAATTCAAAATTTATGCACTTCGCGAAGTCACAAAATTTCTTGTACTGAACTGGAACTGAGAGCAAGAGTACTGAGAGCAAGCTGAAGACAAGAGATGACTCTCATATACTATTTCAAAGTGAGAAATAAGCAAGGCTTCAGATATTGGACTGAAAAAGATTCTCATTGAGACATGTTTCTGGCTAGCAGAGGAAATATAATCACACTCATTCCCATAACAATGCCCGTCTCAGAAGATGCAATTATGAACCTGAAAAGTAGAATTAAGAATTCTGGCTTCCTCTGGTTGAACTCATATTGAAAGTAAATATGTAGGAAGATTTATAGTACAATTCTCTTTTTTTTCTTTTTTTTTTTTTCCCCAGTACATAACAGTGCGGGAGCCATGGGAATGGAAACTTAATGGAAATAGGCTCTTGCACAAGACTTTTGAATGGGTTGTCGTATAGGGCTTCATCTGATGCAATGAAAGCACATAAATACAGCACAGGCAATGAATGAAGTGGATGTTTTTAAACTCTGGTATTTGGTGATCACTGATGAAGAAAAGTTTCTGCACAAAAGAGGAGAGTAAACATAATCACCATCGCACCTAAAACCTGGAAACCCATAGAGAATAACTGAAAAATATTTGAGCATGTTATTCTTGAAAAAAAGCATTAATGGGCAGTCTGAAAATAATTTTTATAAGAGTTGTTTTGCAAGTGCCTGATTTTTCCATTAGTTTTCCATTAATTCTGGTAAAACGTGCCTTTATGAGACTGTATTATTGAGCTGCAACAGAATATTGCATCTTTTACAAAGATGTATAAGTGATGTGTATGAAAGAATATAGAAAGAAGTTGAAAACATACATGAATATACAAATCATTAAAGATGGTGAGTAATTTTGGTCATTTTAGGGAGGTAACAGGCACAGCTCAGATAAGGAATTGCAAGACCGTAGGCTAACAGGCAAAGAAAAGCTGAAGACAGAAATCAGCCCAGTAAATTGTACTTCTTGTGACAAATGCCACAAGCTGAAAAGGTGCCTTGTTCTTGAAAAAGTGAAGCAAATGCATTAACAGCTTATAATGAGTTGTGACAATTTATGCTCACAGCATGAACAAAGAATGACAGCAGTATTGCTACAGATAAGGAAACTCAGGGGAATAATGGACAGTTTTGGACAAAGTAGAAGATCAGTATTCAAGTCACCATGGTCCCAGAAAATATTAGTATAGTAGAAGAAACTGATAGCGCCAGATATGTTGAAAAACTGAATATTTTGCTTCTATTCAGGCTTACCACAGTTGGTTTCACTGAGAAAGCATATGAAACAAATGCATGGGTGAATAACCAATGTTTGAAGTTGTACCTCATAAGACTGCATAGAATGAAATGTGTAATTCATTAAAATATGCAACTTTTTGGAAAGCTGGAAATTCAAACAACAAAATAAAGTATCAGAAATGTCTTCTAGGATACAAGGAAGCTTTCTAAAGAGAAGAGAACAGAAGAGAAATCTATTTTCAAGACCCTTGAACAATTCTAGACTCTCAAAAACAAAAGGAAAGAAAGGCCATTTCCCTCAAAATCTCTGGACAAGAAAGAGAGCTGACATTACATATCAGTCATTACAGACAAAAGAGTTAATAATAATTTGAATGGTTTTGACCAGTTAAACGAGAATATTCCTAAATGTCTTCATGTAGCAAAAGTATCCCTACGTGCTGGCAAATAATAAGGCTATTAATCACAGAAATACTAGGAATCTTTCTAGGAAGCAGGATTGTTGTGTGCCACGTTCAATTTTTACTGCTTTGCGTGGACTAATCATTGAGACGTGGTTCTGTCCTGTTAATTCCACTACTACAAATGACTTGCAGATCTCCAGCTGAAATTCTAGCTGCTTAATCCCACTTTCACCATTGTGCACTATGCAAATGCTCATTCTTGAAGTCTGCAGAAGTAATTCCCACTCCTTACTGTAACTTGCTTGGATGCTGTTAGTCCTGGACACAAATCCTGCAAGAAATAGCAGCCTCTGTGTTACTTTAGACAGACACTGTGTTTTAGTTTCCTCGGGGCACCAGGGGAACGGTTGATTGCAATTGCATTGGCAGATGCCTTTCCTTCTCCGCTTTGAGGCTTTTCTTGTTTTGTGGCTGCGGCTCAGTGAAGTGAGAGGAATGCCTTCTCCAACACGGACAGTTTTCCAGGGGCTCACATAAAGCCAATGAGGAAACGTGCACTTCAGGGTAAATAGTGTCTTTACAAATATATGTCAGTTTTGGTTCTCTTTCATGTGCAGAAACCAAAGATGAAGTGACAGATTGGCTAGACATTCAAAATGTGCTGATTTTCTTTGCAACCTGAAACAGCAGAGGTTGGCAGGAAGAAGGCTGCAATCAGTTGTAACAGGAGCACTACAGAGCTAGTGCACAGCATGTTTATACATACACCCTTCTTTAATGTAGTGCAACGTAAAATATACTGAACTTTGCAAGTTGTTTTCTTTCCTTAGGGTCAAAAAGACTTTTACATTCATTAAGTGCTTCAACAAACTACAGGGCAACTTTCTCTGGAGTAGGACATGAAAGCTAAGTAGGGCAGGTAGCAAAGAAAACTGCTATATCCAGATGAAGCTGAAGAGTTCTTCAGGACTTAAAAACTTCCTTAGAGTGGTGTGTTCATGTGCACATAAGAAAATTCGTCTTAACAAAGACATGTTTCAGTGTTAAAAAACCCTGCTAATCAAGGACAAAAAGAAATTATTCGCGTGTTCCTACAACATCACTAGATTCTGCTAAGGAGTTCTAGGTGTGTAGCTGGCAGGTTTGTTCCCTTACCCCTTTACAATCAATAGAGGCACACCTCATTAACCTGCATAAACTATTAAGGAGCAGCAGAAAAAAAGAGCCCCAAGGCTGATTGTCCTTCAATTATTACAGCTTTCCTGCTAAAAGTAAAATTAGAAAGATGAAAATGCAATTAAAGCCCTAACCACACTAGAAAGTTGAACACTTTACTTTTAATTTTTCTATTAACTTTGTTATTCAGTCAATTCAGTTCATATCAAATTAACCCTGGAGACAATACTTATTCTCTCTCTGAAGACTAGAAAATCTCACACTATCCAGATTTCTAATTTCCTGTCTCTTTATATTTCGCTTTCCACCTGTAGTATTCTAGAGATTCTAAGATGGGATACAAGAGATTCTAAGGTGGCACTGAGGAAGGTTCAGGAAATACAGTGGCAACAACAGAGTAGCTGGGTCTGTGTTCTTATGCTCACAGAGCAGGAGTAATCAGGCAGTAGCAGCCCTCAAGTTCAGCCCTTCTATAAAACATTTCAGTAGTTGCAGTGAAGTGTGGTGAAATAGTTTTTTTGTTTTGGGGAATCAGGTTTTGTTTGAAACTTATGTTTGCATTGACTGATCCTCTGTGTGCTCTGATGAGAAGCATTCCCTCCCCTTGATATTCTGAAGTGTGTTATTTGTTGTGTTTTCACTGTGCCTGTTTGTCCCGTACAGGCAGATTATAAAACAGTCACTACAGGTGTTTACACCTGAGATTGTAGAGAGCTACAGAGTGCCATAAAGTGGGGCCAGAAAAATTTCATGGTGATGAGCAGGCTGGAACTATGATCTCCTGCTTTCTTTAAGCAATGGCAAAAGTGGATTAAACTACAAATGATGTAACATTATTACTGCATATACTTTGCCTAATTTCTTTGTAAATGTTGTATTCACAATCAGTCTACTTTCCAACCACCCCACCCTTTCAAATGTTTCACCGACTCACAGAATATGCTGAGTTGGAAGGGACTCATGAGGATCAGGGAGTTCAACTCCTGGTCCTGCACAGGACACCCCAAAAATCACACCACATGCCCAAGAGCACTGTCCAAACACCTCTTGAACTCTGCCAGGTTTGGTGCTGTGACCACTTCCCTGGGGAGCCTGTTCCAGTACCCAACCATCCTCTGGATGAAAAACCTTTTCCTGATATCCAACTTGTATGGCATCATAAGAACAAAAGTTTAAAGGGAATACCTTTATATCATTATGTAGTTGGGGTTTTCAGGTTTTGCTCTTTGGTTGGTTTTTCTTTAAAGTAAGTTATTTTAACATCTCTAGCAAATATTTTGCATGAAGGAAACCTTTGCTAAAGACCTAGTAGCTCTTTTTGTCCCCTGAAAAAGAGTCTCAAGGTTAAAAAAAAAAAATCAACATTTACTTGAAATATTTATATTATTATGCAGAAGAGAGTTTAACTATTTTTCACTGTATGAATTTAGCTTAATACACCACCAAGTTAGCAATAATCTGTTGTAGCATTGAAGTTGGAAAAAACCCAAGGAAATCATTAGAAGCATTATAAAAGCAAATCCTTCTTGCTTATGCTGTCTAGTAATCAGAATATAAAATGAATAAAACTGGGGAAATTATTTATAAAATTACTCATATTTTTCCATGTATCATCCAGTACTTTCTAAAATAATCCTAGTGGTTAGCTGATATCTTTTCTCTGGGGAGATTACTTCACATCCAGAAGCTTTCATTGTCAGGAAGCATTCTTTGGATATTTAATCTCAGTTTTTCTCTACCTAATGAAGTAATTTTTGCAAACACTTCTAATCTAGAGAAAAGCAACTCAAAATAGCAGCTTGATTCCATCATTTGCGAATTGGACTAACCTTTAAGGAGACTGCTTGTTTGTTTTCATTTTCATCTGTCATTTGTGTCTTTACTTGTGCAGCGGTAATTCAGTAATCAGTAATAAACTGTGGAAAGTACATTAATTTTACTGAGAATGAATCAATGGTTTATTATATTTTCCTCTTAGCATGTTTTACTGAGTCATTGTGGTGCTGCCAATCATATTTGCCTTCCAGAGTTCTGTTTGCACTACAGAGGCAGCACATGGTTGAAGTGGCTTAATTAGTCAAAGATATTCAAGGTAAAGCTTACAAAGGATCTAACTGTGCTCTGTTGGGAGGAAAAGGAGGAGTTGGGAGTGGTAGCTTCACTGCTATTATTTGGCACATTTTATTTTGTCTCTGCAGCTCTATTGCATTGTCCAGCTGCGGAGGTTCTGTTTCACCCATTGTTGAGATGAATGCAACATATTTTTTAGCATTTGGTATAATGGACATAATCCAGGCAGTGCCTCATATAAATGTTTGTGCAGATCTTGAAATGTCTGATATACCAACTGGGAATCTGGCATTAAAAAGCACATTTATCATTTGAAGCAGATGAAGTTAACTCTGTGCCATGTCTGCAGGGCCACTTCGGAGGCCTGTCAATGAAGTATGAGTGTTTCTGTTGCAGTCAGTTGAAAGCACTGTGCAGTATTTTACAATGTATTTTTCCAAACCAAAGAATGGGATGTGTCATGTGTTGCATAGCAAATTTTGGTGATGTGTTTAAAACCAAAAATGAAGGTGGTGTTTGCTGCTTTCAAATGCTTCATTTAAAAGAAGATTTCTGATCAGTACTTCTCAACTTTTCTGCAGGAATGTGCTCCAATTCTTGTTACAGTACGTGAAAAACTTTTATAATAGGTAGAAATTTGTGAAGCAAAAAATATTGCTTACTGTGCTTTGGACTTTGGAGATTATGTGGTCCCAGTGACTCAGGAACCCTGATTTCCTCTTACTGTCTTTATGGTGCTACCAATATTTCTGATATTTTGAGAAACCTAAACTGACTTTTCTAAGCATGAGATGTACTAGCGTATAGGATTAAAAGCACAGCAATTTAATTTAGAGTTGCTGATCTTAATAAGCCTTGAATCCTGCAGTACTGCAGGACTTGTATCTGTGATTTTGGTTCTTCACCTCTTACCACATGAAAATAGTTTTTAAGAATTTCTGCAGAAAAGAAATTTGTGTTGATTTGGAGTTACCAGATTCCCTCTCTTGATTCTCTCTGAGGGCCATTTGGCATGAATATATTTCCTCCTTTTTAGGAAATACACTTCCAGACTACTTTGTATCTCCACACATTGACAGACTCTGCATAGAGATGAGAGAATGTTGACCAGTTACTTGAAGACAAGAATAGGAAGGGGGAAGTCTCTGTTGCATTTCATGACCATTTTTTGATTTTTCATTTTGTTAAGCTGCAGGGTGATGTCACCATGGAGACAAAATTTTGATTGTTGTCAGTGTCTTGCATAGTTATTTTTTCATTAAATCTATAATAAATATATGTAACTAGCAAGGAGTGGTGCTCTAATGCTCATGCACATAATGTATGTCAGTCATCATAAGAGACTATGTCAAATAAAACATAAAAGGAATAGAATCTACATTTCAAAATGAGGAATAATTTTGTTTATCTAATTAGAGGCAATGGTGACCCGATACAAAGAATGGTATCTCATTACATCCATAAATGTCAGATATAACATGTTAACATACTAATTTTCTGTCAGATTTTCTCTGCTCAGCACAGTGAATGATATTGCAAGAATATTTAGGAGAGAAATGTTTATGTCTATCCGTCCAACAGTTCAGGTATTCTTCAAATGCTCTAAAGAATCTGATGAATTCTGAATTAGAAGGTGGCATTCTGCTAGAGCTCAACAGTCCCATGCTGTATTTATAACTGTCATCCACTTTTCTATACCAATGTATTTTGTAATTTGTCCTGATAAATTTCTCCAGTGTTTACAGAGAATTCCCATTAATGTTCAGAATGGTTTTATGTATGTTGTCTATTTCCAAAACCTTTGGTCACTATCTTGCGCACCAATGATTTACAATATTATAAATAAATAAAGGCTCAAACAGCCTTTATTTGAGTGAATATTGTTCTAAAACTTGGAAAAAGACACCAAATATGCATGTTGCAAATGCCCTTCTGAAGAAACCTAAGCATTTGGGGTTCTGGATTGAGTGCAAAATCTTAGAGTGCCTTCAGGCATCCTTTGACTACAGCAGTATTCTGTCCCTGTGTGCTGGGAAAAAGGTGATTGCTGGTGACTATTAATGGCTCGTAAACAACTGATGTTGGTAATTAATAATGAATAACAAAGAGCAATTAATTTCTGGTGACAGTCAAGGATGATTTATCCATGACTGGTTGCTGAACTGTGGTCCATAATTGCTTGAAACTGATTCCCAAGTAGTCAGTCAGGTTTTGGGACCATTCTGCAGGTGTGTTTCAGTGATCGGTGGTTGTTGCCGTACACTGATCGACTGCCGGTGAGTGTCACTGTACCTGTGCAAATACCAGCTAATAAGCCTGAGTAAAGAGCTGGCTGGAAGATCAAAGGTCAAAAGGGCAGCAAAGTAGTCACAGCACATCTGTGCACTTTGTGAAGTCCTCTGTCAGGCAGTAACAGGTTGCTGCTGATTATATTAGACCTCGGCCTGAGCAGTTAAAATATGCTTGACTGACCAGCATTTGAGGACAAGACACCATTCCAACTGCTCTTTCTGTCCTTATTCTTATCTCCAAAGTGTATATCCCTAGTTCTCTGAGATCTTCTTGAGTACCTTTTTTTTTCTCTCAGCTGTTTTGAAGTTGCTTGTCAGTAGGAAAATATTTGGAAATAAATTGAACGTCTATCAGAATTTCAAGGGTATTTTGCATGCTCCTTTATTCCAGAGCAGGTAGATAACAGCTAAAGTTAAAAATAAACACAACAAAGACCCACTCTCTCTAATCCTTGTGCATATCTGACAAGCCATCTAGATATTAAAGTACTTTCAAATTTGAATGTTGGGATGGCTTGGGCTGAAATCCAGGAATAGTTGAAAATACAATCAGCAGAGAAGATTTACCTTAAGTCACTTATTAAATTAAACATGATATATGAAAGTGCTCAACTTGAAATAGAATTTAGATAGGATGTAGGCATCTAAGTTCAAGATCATGAATCCACAGACTATATCTAGCAGCTTAAATGACAGAACTTGATTTCTAAATTTTCAACTAGTACAGTTGTTTTCTCAAATAATCTCAATTTGAAAAAAACCACAACAACAACACAGGCAGTGGCTCAGAGATCCTATTTTCAATTTGCAATTGAGAACCTGTCCTGATGAGCTTCCTTTTGAGGGGAGGGAGCTCCTCAAAGGGGCGTTAGTTTGACACTTATTAATAGAACATGTGCCAAAACCCACCCAAACAGCCGCAGAATCAGAAGCTGAACTCTGCACTTGTAAGGATTCAGTCACCAAAACAAGACAAAGATTTGATCATTCACAGCCCACAATCTGCTGCCCAAAGACTGAGGGCAGAATGGGGCTATCTGGCTTCTGTAGATATTTTTCTTTTCAGTGAATCCATTAGGGTTCAGATCACTAAAATGTAGATAATGACTTTGCTGTCATTCTGTTTTCTGGGGAGAAACAATCACTAGTGACAGGCTGTTTGCAACTTATGAATTCAGAGCTTTTGAGATACGGTTTTAAGCATCTCACTCTATGCAATCAGCACATACAAAAGAATGTAGCTATGCCCCAAAGCTGTGTTTGTATGCAAATATTCATGGTTCTCAGCTTGAAGAAACAAGAGACCTTCTTTTCAGGGTCCAAAAAAAATCTGTAATGTCACACAAACATATCTATCAAAATGGATGTGCTACTTGTTTGATGAGGGAAGGTTGTCCTTTGAGGAGTTCTGGAATAACATGTATGTTTGTTTTGAGGATATCATCATCTGAATGCCTTACTTGGAAAAATTTTCTGGACTTACAAGAGGAAAGTGAGTGTGGACAGGAATTGTGTTAAAAATATTTATGTAAAACTGTTAGTCTATCTACAGTTGATGTCAAGCCAGATGTGGGAGTTGAGAAGTTTCTGGGCTGGTTACAATTCAAAACAAAGATAGGCAGTAAGTTAGGAATAATTTAATAAACTTTTTTTAATGAGGAGCTTTTATTCAGATTTAGAATATGGTTTATTTCAACCTTCCCTTTTATTGCCATGTGTCTCATCTCATTTTGTCATTTTCATTCTACCAAACATTTTCACACTGTGCCTGCACCTTTTGCTGAATCTGAATTACATATGGGAAAAAAAAACAGCTAGGAGAGCTCAAGGAAGGAAAACATGAGTAGGAAACTAAGGTCCAAAGAGTAAAGATATAAATTCATAGATAGGAATCTTACAGGAAATTGGTCTTTTGGTGGATCAAAGTGAAGAGGAGAGAAAATTGTGAAACCCTGTGTAGGAGAGGAAAAAGAAGCAGCTCGCTAACAGAATTGGAAATGTAACGGTTGGACTGAAAATTCAGTAAGGACAGCAGCATTCCCTACCCTGTGTCCTTTGCCTGGGTAAATTCAGACCTCCATTGGATCAAATGTTGTTTCTGGTCAAGAAGTTGCAATGATTTCCCTATGGAGGCTGAATCCCAAAAAATCAGAGTTTCATACTGCTAAAAGGCAATGGGGATTTTTCTTTCTCTGACCCTTTGCCTGCCTTAATCATCTAGCATCTAAATTAGAATCTATAATCTGATAAATATCAATAATATCAATGGCTGTTTTCATCTTTTACTAACCATCTTCCCCAGCTACTTTCCTCAGTCACTTTAATTACATTTTAACTATGATTTTGAGAAATTCCTAGCTTCCCTTTCAGCATAGTGTAGTTGGTGACTACATCTGTATTGAAGTTACCAAGATCTGTTACACACCTATGGTAACAAGAGATTGCTTGGATACAAGGCAAAACAAAAGCTTTGCTCTTTTTCTCCCTTTGCACAGCATATCCACTTTGGAAGACCCCATTGTTTCATGCCCTTCAGATAAAGAGGTGATAGCAAAAACTTCTCTAATGCATCATTGCTCCTTTAGTCAACAACTCACTCTTCCTTCGTGCTATATCTCTAAATAATGAACTTACTTTTACAGCTTGATTTGTATGAATTTTACATTTTACAGTATCTGGAATATTTTGTTATCCTTATTGAAAAAGTTTTCACCTCTTCTGTTTTCCTGAAAATTATTTTTTAAAATTATTGTTTTAGTCCCGTTTCCTGCCCTTATCAGGGGACATATCCTGTGATTCAATCTCTTTCTCATCAATTTAATCTGTTCAACTTTGGCATGATTTTTAAAATGTGCCAGCTAGGTTCTCTAAGCAGTGTTGCTGCCTATTTATTTAAAATAGTAAACCCATAGGAAAATACATTTGAGCATTTTGATTTAATATAAATTTAATATATCCAAGCATGATAATTTACAAAACAATCTCTAGAGGTGCATAAGCAAAACTTATTAATCGTAACCACATCAGGGTACAAAACTGCAGTACAAATATTTGCACTTCTGTCACAGCCAGTTATCTGATCTATGCCAAATGCTGTCAGATTTTAAAGACAATCACATTAAGCATTAATCAAGCTTGAAAGATGCAGCTGAATAACAGCATACTAAAGAGACATCCATTTCCGACGACAATTGTACACTCCATATACTCAGCCTCCTATTGCCCTGAGAAATGTTTGAAATCTGTTTCAGTGTCATGCTGTTTCCTTGAATCTCTTTCACATCTCCTTCTGATATATTTTCCCAAAGCTTCAAATATCCCACTCCCTGTGAAATGATTAAATACACAGAACAGGGCTCCTGTCTCAATGGTTTCACTTCACTTAAGAACAGTAGCAGAATAAACCAGCTGGACGTGTTTTATTTAAACATTTTTCTGCTCCTGTGTACAACACTGATCATATTTCCACCTACATATTCTCCCATGATAGCATACTTTTTTTTTTCTTTCTGTGCCTCCATAGCCTCTCTTGTCTGTTCTTAGTGCTCTATTTTTTTCCCCATAGCATCCATTAGACAGGGGACAACTTTATGTAAGCTCTGTTGCTACACAAATTCTTCGAGTCCCTGATTAATATTTTTTCATGATGCCTTCCCACATTATTTCCAGTGATTTTACCCTAACTCATGTTGTGTCTGTAAAATTACTTGAATTTCTATTTCTCTTGGACCAGTCTTGTTTGCAAAGCAATCAGCAGGTGCTACTCTATCCCATTACCATCTGTATTATCTCAATAACTGCGTGTGTTCTGCTACATCAGAACACTGTTACTGAATACTGCACTGGGACAGCCTTCTGTGCTTCTCCCTCAGGCTCTGTCTGGGCCAGGATCCTACAAAGATCTGCTGCCAGTATCCATCCTGACAGACTTTGGCCTGCTTGAATGCCTTCATCATGCAGGAAGGCTTTTCAAATGCCTGAGTCCATGGACGTGCTTTTTGCTGTAAAGTCCAGACACTATTTCCTTTGAGAGATCATAGCCATTGAAAGACATGGCACATACCACTGATTAGGATTTTGTGTGTGTCTGTAGGTGGAAGAGAATTTAAAATCATAGAATCATTTGGTTTGAAAAAGACCTTTAAGGTCATCCAACCCAACCATTAGCACGGCTGTGTTTTCAACTAAACCTGTCCGTAAGTGCCACATCTACACATCTTCTAAATATCTCCGGAGATGGTGGTATCAATTCAGCTGCTTTCCCTGAGCAGCATATTCTAATGCTTGACAACCCTTTAGGTCAAGAAATTTTTCCTAATATCCAATTTAAACCTCCTCTGGCACAACTTGAGGTCTCTTCCTCTGGTCCCTTTTCTTCTTAAGTGGGAGATCAACCCACACCTGCCTACTCCCTCATTTCAGGCAGTTGTAGAGAGTGATATGGTCTCTCCTGAGCCTCCTATTCTCCAGGCTAAACAACCCCAGCTCCCTCAGCTTCTCCTCATAAACCTTGTGTTCCAGACCCTTCACCAGCTGCATTGCGTTTTTCTGGAAACACTCCAGCTCCTCAATGTCTTTCTTGCAGTGAAGGGCCCAAAACTGAACGCAGGGTTGGAGATGTGACCACACTAGGGCTGAACACAAGGGGACAATCGCTGCCCCAGTCCTGCTGGACACACATTTATTCAGGAAACAAAATATATTATAAAACTTGATCATGGAAAGAGCTCAAATTTGATGCTGTTGTAAAAGCATTTTTCCTCAGGCTCAGATTTATATAGTTTGTAGGCACTGAACAGATCCTTACAGTTTCCAGATAGCACTTCCTTGGCCACAGAGTACACAAGGAAGGGGAATTCACTGTGTGATTTTTTTTCCTTCATGAATATACTCCAAGTCAATGCATTTGGAAGGGACCCAGTCATTCACTGGCAGGGCTCTATACAAAGAAAGAAATATGTAACATCCAGAGGGGCCTCTCCAGTCACAATCCTCCAGAGTAGTCCCTGGTTTAACCCTGCAAATATGCCAGTAACATTTGTTTGGAAAACCATGCCCTACCTGATGGGAAAAAAAAAAAAAAGAAAAAAAAGACAAGTATCTCTAAGTCCTTCTGAGCTGGCCAGGAAATCAAGCTGTGGATGCTCTCAGATGTGCAAACATCTCAGCCAGGGTAGGAGGTGGACAGAGGTGGGTTTCCAAGATATTCCAAGGCAACCTATTTCTGGCTCATCCAGCTTTCTAGATGTACTTTGGGTCCTATTCTAACGAGCCATCTTTTGCTGTGAAAGACTGGAGTAGATGACTAATTGAATCACAGGTAAAAGCTCAGCCAGGTTTTCCTTCTGAAATATTTCTGTGTCATCCTTGGGTGATTCAATCTGCTCTGATTTGTATTTGTGCATGTACCAGACTCCATCCTGAACATAAAATTTCCCCTGTATGAGTCTGTGCTCCATCTTGTCACTCAGCAAGGTGTCGACCTTGCAAATGTCATGGGTGAGAACATAGAGGGGGAAGCAGATGGGCAGAGGATGGATGGGATTGAGCACTGTGAAGGAACAGCCATGTGTCAAGAGCAATGATTCCTAGCCAAAGGCTGGCTCCTGTTTGTATTTTCTTCTGCCTGTGTGTCTGTGCAGATCTTCTGATGTCTGTTCAGAAGCATGCAGCTAGCTGGTAACCTTTCCCAGCTGGTGAAAGGGGGAAGCCAAATGTGCAGACAGCCTAAGGAAAAGATGGCATCTGATGCAAGCCACTGAGCTACAGGGAAAGCATGGGTGCTAGAGCTCTGCTGGCACGGTGATCAGGCTGACTTATTATTTGTGGTTTGTACAGTGACACGGGAGGTGTGTGCGTGGAACTGCTGGGCACGATGTGCAGCCATGTAGGTGAAAGTCTGGTGGAACAAGGCTGAACTGGAGCTGTACTGTGTAGGGCACTTCTGAAGGTGGATTATTCAGACAGGCCTGTAATTAGAGGTTTGGCCAAATCTGATATTCTGGAGTTCTGGCTCTGATACATACCCAAGAGTAAAATACTGTATAAAGTGAATAAGGCTGCCTGCCTCGCTGATTTCAGGAACCAAATTATGTTTGGGCATGAGAAATAAGCCCTTTGTTGTCACACTTCTTACAAACCCTTAAAGTAATATATAAACAGAGAAGACCACACAGTTCCTAATTCTGTACTCCGCAGAGGACAGGCAGCTGGAAAATACAGTAGCTGCAAAGAAAAGAGATTGGACTATATGATTTTAAAATCTGTAGCAGTAGCCTGGACATCAAAGGCCAAAGTAAGAAATACGTGCACTGGATTCTCATGTAAAGTGTGTATCATGGGAACACAAGGAGGACAGCACTCATTCCAGGTGGGTTACTGCATGCATGCACTAAGTCATCCTGAAGCTCAATTTCTCTTACCTGTGCTCCTGTGCTGTATTTCACTGGTGCCAATTTGCTGTCAGGATGAATACAAGTTTGTCTCAGAGACAAAATACCAATATTTGTTATCTGATGTAATGGTTGTACCACCCAGGTTAGTGCTGTTGAGCACTTTCCACCATAACACTTAATTTTAATTAATGATCACTGTAGTTTAGACTGAAAGATTTTATGTCAGTCTTTATCTCATACTGATGTGTGTTTTATAAAGTTTAAGTGGGAAATATTGTGACTGATTTTTAAAAGCAAGACTTGTTGGGAAGATCCAGTTCAGTTGTGGGAACATTTTCTGAAAGAGTTGCTCAAATCTGTGCGGTTTTCTCTCTTCTCTCCAGAACTACCTATTTATGCACTGTTTTGTTGTCCATTTTTCATGGTTGGTTTACAGAGGATAACAGCCTACTAAATCTGAACCCCCGTGGAATTGTTCAAAAGGGGGTCTCTTCAGACCTTCAGAGATAAAATGTTTTGTTGTGGTTCTAGTAAGAATCAGTATTATTTTCTAGCAGAATATGGTATTTCTACCCTAGAAACATACCTGCATTGTAAAGTCAGTAAATTTATATTTTTCCTGAAAGCAAAGTTGAGTTAGTAATAGGCTTATTGTGGAATCATAATCAATAGGGAATATTTTCTACTGCTGATTCATATGAAAAAGCATAAAGGCAGTATTCCAATCACTGAAAACCAAGAAGATCTTGAAAATAGGAGTGTGAGGCATTAGTTGTTTGTTTTAACAGAATTAAGGTGCTTTTAAATTTTACTTCAGTCTTTCCCAAGCGAGAAAATGTGAAATATTATTCTAAGAATAAATAGATTAAAAAAAAAAATTAAAGTAGATCTCACCACATTTCCTCTTATATATATTCTGAGTAAGAGATCAGTGTTTGCATTAATTACCACCATCGAAGTAATTACTCTATTTGATAAGGTCAATTAAAAATAATTTAATAACACTGTCTGCTACTAGAGTGGGGAAATAGCACATGTAACAGCACCTTTAAAGGATTCACCAATGTACCTCATCCTGTTTCAGATGGCAGGTTCTAATTATAATCCAGCTGACAAATTAGTGAGCTTTAATGTATTTGATAGGCAAATCAATATAAAGAGAATAATTTAAAGAGTGAATCTTAGATACTTGAAGCTCATTTCAATAACTTTTGGATCCACTCCTAAATCTATTTTTTTTAAATCCAGAAGTTATTGTTTAGTTGTTGCCTAACCCTGTGAACTCTACAGTTCTTTAGGAGCCTCCTCATTAAGACAGATCTCTTAAGGTAGATAAATAAAGATCTATAGGGACTTGCAGCTCTGCTTCCATGCATACTAAGATTGTCCACAGCCTGAGCACCTATTTTTTTGTAAATCTTGCTGAGATCCAAAAAATGAGACAGAGAAGGAATGTATCTGCAGTGGACCCAATGCAGTAGTTGTGATTTACTCACTCAGCCTCAGGTAGTCTAAAACTTACAGCTTCAGAAAGTGCCCTATTTGGTGTACCAAAAATTATTAATGGGGCTGAAGGCAGGCTGCACTCCTCCTCCTCCTGAAGTCATGTCTTGGTGCAGAGATTCATCTTAAGATGATGGAGACAGAAGGAGAGAGCCAGAGCGTGTGTACCCCCCCTAGTCTGTAGCAGGTTCACTCACCTAGATGGGTAGCAGTGCTGGGTTCTCACCACCAAAAGTATTTATGTGTTTTGTTATTAGCCAGTCAGTGCATAAATGTGTAAATAGTGCTTGAGCAGTGAACTTGAACATTCACTTTCCTGGAATGTATCCCAGCTACTGGTCTCGCTACTGGTCTCCAACGTGATGAATTCTTGATACAGCAATCTTGAATTCTTTTATACTTTGTGACAGCTTCCCAAAGCACAGCATGTACCACCACCATGAGCAGCTATGAGTCTGATGATCAATTATTGCATTAGGAGATAGGACATGTGGATATTAACCTCCTCAAAAGAAAAAAATCTGCACCTGCCAACTCCTGCTGAGTGCCAGGCTATTACATGAAGTGCAGCTGCCATCTCCTTCTTCAGTTGACAGATTTTGGAAGAGAGCAGGCATGGTTACAAAATGTAGTTGCCGTGAGTCTGATCTTATCAATGTACAACAGCTGTACTGGGAACATTTACTCTAATTAGGCAGAGAAACACCTAGTTTCCTTCTTCCTAATTGGCCATAGTTGTGTCATAGACAGCAAGCTGACCACTTCTGTGTGCAAAATACCAGCAAGGCTAAAGCTGAGCCAGACAAAGATGTTGCTGTTATCTGTGCTCATCATGATCCACTCCCCTTGCTCATGACAATTATTTACTCAACTTAGTTGCCAATGACCTATTTGTGAAAATAACTGATTAATTTATACACTTCTCATAGTAAACGTTTACCACGGGCCCATTTCCTCTCCAGAATTAGGTTAAGTAGCAACCACCCACACACATCCGAGAAGCCTCAGGGAGTTTAGGTGTCTCTAGATTGAAGTGACAGCTGATTGGAAGTTTTCCCTAGTGGATTTTTGAACATAAACACCTGAAATCAGTAAGTTAAGTATTACAATTTAAGCATATGATGGGTTTCACAGCTTTTTTGAAGTGAAGCAAAGATGTGGCTAATTACCTAACTACATTCCAACAGTAGGGAAATGACTGTGTACTGCATTTGTAGCTCACAAATGAAGACAAGAAGAATGCGGCTTTGAGCTAACGATTCAAAAAAGCTGAAAGCAAAGAAACAATGTTCGCTCTCCAGCAGATGAGCTCTCCAGCAGGCTAAGTGATTGTACCTGGACATAGCAGGGACCTCTGACATCAGGGTTATGCACTAAAGCAGAATTCCTACTGACTGCATTTCATTTGCATCCAATAATGATATGGGCTTGTCTTGGTCTGTCTTTGTTTAAATCTTGCCTTTCTGGAACTTCCATATTAAGGTGCTGCAACATAGAACCAGGTGCTGCTTAGACTTACTTGCACATCTCTGTGGTTTTGATTTCAGATAGACACATTTCTCCTCCTCTTCCAAAAGCAAAAATTGAATACAGTGTTCAACCGAAGGAAGGACATTCGCCATTTGGTTTTGTTAGGTTGATTTGACTCAAGGGCAGATAGTCAATGAAAAGTGATTATCTCAGTGATGTGCCACAACCTTGAAAATGAAAGGAACATTCGTTTTTATGTGTCTGGTTTTTCTCTGTTCCAATTATTGTTCTCTTGCTTAATTTCAAATGAGTTTTCTTAAAACTTTTTATTAGCAAGGCAGGCTAATCACCTGTTAATTTACAAAACGTCTACACAAGGGGGAGCTGTTACACGTGAACCGAGGTTCCTCACAGAGCCTCTCCCGGACAAATCTGTTACAATAAATTCCACATATAGGCAGCAGATGTCAGCTCTCCAGCCCCGATCAAAAGAAGATCCTTAAAATTCTGTCTTGCCTCAGAGATTCCCTACAGTTTTATTAGTGCTTTCCTGAACCAATCATTTAATTTTGTTTTCCTGAGTATCATCAGGAAGAAAATTCATAATGGTGGCATAGCAGCCATGGGTGTTATTTGTTTGTACACAAGGAGCAGCTGTTCTAGGAGAAAACTACTAGCAACAGAGAGATGCACAAAGTGCAAAGGAAAAAAAACAAACCAAAACCAGAAATAAAGGCAGAGTAGTGTGAGAGGAATGAAAGAGGGCACAAAATTCAGAGCAAAAAGTTTGGGTCTTTTTCCATAGGTCATTATCTGATTGATCCAAATCACTCTTTTCTATTTAGTTTTTATAGAGGGGATAGTTATATTCTATATGTTTTATAGAGCTTTTAATAATCTACTTGTAAATGCTTCTTACTTTTTTTAAAATTAAAACAAACCTTCTGATGTATCAGAAACATGGTAAGGAACCGGAAATACACAGAAAAATAGGACCACATTTCATCGTGTGCTGATCAAAACAGCTGTCTTCCCCCTTGCTTTCTCCCTCCGCACACCCTCCCATTCCTCAGAAAGGAAAGAAGTCACAAGACACATAATCCTTAATCCAGGCTTTTCTCTATTTCAGTAATCATCAATAAGTTCTGTAGCTCCAGGAACTTTGCCTTTCCCAGGAAACAGAATCTGGAACTAAGAGCTCTCTCATCATATAATAAAAAGATCCCTTAAGGAAAACAATGGGAATATCATTGCGGGAAGCCTTTCAAATTAGGCTGGTCAAAATGGTCACATTTTAGTGAGAGAGAAAATTTTTATCATTAGGCAGAGTTGTATTAGGAAGCCTTGTGACTGACAAGGCAGTTTTGATCGTCTGTAATATTCACCTGGAACTCTGATGACAAGTGTCTGTTGTACCACAGCAGTTCTCTTCAAGGAAGCAGTGACACTGAGCAGTGACCCCTTGTCATTTGTTTTCACATTCTCACTAAAAACAAGTGTTTTGATCCTCAGTTCTATCACATCATATACATATATATTCCTTCTACAAAAGTCTCCTGCTGAGCTGATGAAGCTAAAAGAACTGTATGCAGGTTTATTTCTATGTGGGATTATCTTGTTTATGTATATGAGTGTTGTATAATGGGGAAATGTTACTTCATTTAATTGGTTGAGGAACTAAAGAAATCCCCTGAAGTTTGTGCTTTTTCTGCCTAAATCCAAATTGAATAGAGTTTAGGAAATTATAATTATGTCCCCTTTCAGTCACTGCCTTAATCCTCCCCTTAAGAAGCAAGCAATTACAACGTCACAGTGGAATCCTGTGGCATTAATACACAGAGTTCATGTTAGCCAAACATTATGGCTAACAAACACTGTCACTGGCTACCCCTAAAACACTTTGTGTGCATTAATTGGATGTTTGTACAAAACAATTTGCAGTTTTTTGCAGTCAAAGTGATGAAATTTCTATAATCTACTTATCAACAGATAGCGACAAAGTGAAGTGTGGATTTAAGAAGACCTAGGCTCAATCCCTCTTCTCTCATCTCTGAAAAAATTCCCCTAACCACTTCACAAAACAGGAAATACCCTATGGAATTAATTTAAATTAAGAACTACAATATGTCCTCATTTTAATCCAGGCAATCAAGTTAAAATCAAATTAACAAAGAGAAAAAATTAGGGCCCAAATGTTCTTTGAGTATTTTTTTAATTAACTCTGTTTTCATTATTTTTTGCAGCTGCTTATATACCTTCAGGTTCTGAGTAGAACTGGAGGCAAACAACTGAAAAAAATGATTGTTCTTATGTAAAACACAGAGATCTTGCAAATTATTCTCTGCTAGGACTTATAGTTTCTAATACATATTCCACTGGGGGCTTGGGGGGCAAGGATTGACAGGGGAGAGGAAGGTTGAATACCTCTTTAAAATTTGACATGCTTTTCAGTATTCAGCAATTTATAAGCCAGTCATAAATTGGTGTAGAAACATCATGTGAAAAGCTGTTTTTTCCAATATTCCTTCTTTTAATTTTAAAATGCATTCTGACCACAGTATAACTATTCAGTGTGAGAATTACAGGGCAAATTTGAACTCTTAGTTGGCAGTAACACTGGGATGTCAGATGTTCTTATATCCTTTGGGAATTTTTGGCCTTTGAAGCTGCCAGGAAAGAGTACACCATTGAGAATTTATTTTCAAAGCTCCCCATCATTCTGAAGAACTGCAGAGAATCCAATATTTTATTTTATGCTTTGAGTGAATATTAGAGAGAAGTGCTTCCAGTTAAATCAGTTTACTCATTTCTCATTTTAATTACTAGCCTGAAGAATTTTCATTGTTTCTAGTATAAACTTCTCTATTTCCATCTTTGCAGAAATTCCAAACTCTGCTAGACAAGGCCTTGAGCAGCCTGCTCTAATATTCCCTGCTTTGAATGGTAGGATGGAGTAGATAACCTGATGTTTATTAGTCTGTGGTTCTCACTGAAGCTCTTTTAAATGCTGTTCTCGATAGCATGGCTGTCTGCTTATGGGCAGAATATACAGCAAGTGCTAATGATGTTATATATTCATTTGTTCAAAATCCATTCTACCATTTCCCTTAACTTGGGCAGGTTTAAAACAAAACAATGGGACAACTCTTCCATAAAAGCAAGACTGAGGTTTGAGGAATTTAGTTTAGAACTTGTTTGTGTTTAAATGACTGCAGGACTCAAGCTGTTCCAGTGTGGTGTGCTGTGCTCTAACCCCACCCTGTCCTGCCCTGGCCCAGTCAGAGTTTGTAAAAGCCATTTCCTAATCACCTGTAGTGCTTTCCAAACTTAGAGTCTTCCCAGTGGTGTGCAGGTGGAGTCTCAATATGTCAAGAATACACACAGGAATTATTGGCCAAATGACCTCACTAAGGATTCTCCATACTTGGTATACGTGTGCAGCACCTGCTTCTCCGGAGCAACCTCAGTGTGGTCACACTTGAAAACAAGTTAACAGAGCGGTGCAGATGTGACTTAGAATTGTTCATTCTCCTGCAGCCAAGAGATAAAACTAGTAGATCTTATATTCTGTTCCAGGGAAATTGGAGTATGGAAGGAAAGTTTCTCTAGGAGTTTGTCATCATGGTTCCTTTGTTAAATGAAAAAAAAAAATATACACATGGAAATTGCCTTGTTTATGTTTAATTTTAAAAAAAAAAGAAAAAAAAGAAAAAAAAAAAGAAAAAGAAAAATTTCTCTTCCAATATTCTTGCAAAAATACTGTAAGTTTCAGGCTAAGGTTAAAATCTACCACAGAAGCAATGATCAGTATTTGTTAGCAAGAGAGATTAAGCAAAAGTGTAGGTGAGCTTCCTCATCTGGAGGTTATTTGTAGAGCCCCTATC
>VZTX01021292.1:696019-744839 GCA_013400915.1 Pardalotus punctatus | reverse complement strand
AAAATATAACCAAGGAAATTGCCTTTGTTATTTTTAAATTTAAAAAAAAAAAAAAAAAAGGAAAAAAAAAAAAAGAAAAATTTCTCTTCCAATATTCTTGTAAAAATACTGTAAGTTTCAGGCTAAGGTTAAAATCTACCACAGAAGCAATGATCAGTATTTGTTAGCAAGAGAGATTAAGCAAAAGTGTAGGTGAGCTTCCTCATCTGGAGGTTATTTGTAGAGCCCCTATCTGTCCTTCTTACCCTGGCTATTGTCCCACTGTTTTAGCCCTCAGCACCTGAACATTTAGTATTTTAATGTGAAAAGATGTTCATTATTTCATTTTTAGGTTAGCAGAATTATCTTTCCTCATTATTATTTCTTCTTCTTGGTGTTGCTGGTAATAGCAGCCCCACTGCTGTCATATACAACTTATCATATTGAAGCAACTTTTGACATTTTATATTCTGTTTTCTGTGTCAGTTATGCTTTAAGGAACGTTTGTCCAACAATTTCTGGGTAACTCAATTATGGAGGAATCTAAATAGACTTCCCTTGTTTAAGAAAGTGTGTCATGTTAATGAGGTCTATCTGACTCTCTTTAAAAGGGGAAAATAGACCCTGCTCTAGAAGAGCACTGTGTCCTTACAGTGAGCAGTTTCATATATGATGGCAGCTGTGTTGGATGCCTAAGTTAGGACTGGAACCCTGTCTTAGTAAAAACATTAGATAATGACTGTACTTGATATGGCCTCTCTGATGGGACCTAGACTGTGGTCATCAGGTGTTTTTCCCTAGTCACTGATTTTTATTTTGAGTTTAATGTCGACTTAATTTAACTACTTTTAGCATCAAGCTTCTTAAACACGAGGGAAAACAGAAATTTTATTACTGTCAAATCAAGAACATGAATGGTAACATGGTGAGTAATAACTGACAGACCCAGACATACTGTCTGAAAAATCGTTACTTTTTCAAGTGAAAATAAAGGGCAGTGCTTGCTGGAAGGAAGAATTTTGCTGAAGAAATAAGGAGGCGATATCTTCTTCCCCTATTCCTTTAGAAAATTTAGAAATGAAGGTATTTCTTAACAAAAAGCAGTTTGAAGGAGAGCAGTATTTCTACCTCCTAGATAAATGCTCTGCATTGGCCCCATCCAGCCATTCTTCAGTCTTGCACTGTGACTCCCTGCACCTCATCCATTTGTTGCCATTTTTCATTCTGCTTACTTCACTTCACAATTCTTTTATTAAAAAACATACAGAAATGTGGCTTTGTTTCTAAACACTTCTCTCCATTCTTATTTTTTAGCTCTCTGCCACTTTCCTTAACTAAAGTCTTTACCTCCTTATAGTTTCTTACCAGCTATGACTGAGAAACACAATTCTTTCATGTGTCCTTTATGAAGGACTGCAGATCTACTAACTCTCTTGATTTATCTTCTGCATATAAGAAAAGGGATGAATAATATTATTCTGCCTTGTAATACATGTATTCATCCAAGAATGAGGAGAGGGAACAGAGTCTTTGAAGTTCATCCCAGGAACAAAGAGTTTGTAACAATTCAGGTACACAGAATATTTTTTATTATATGTAATAGTCTAATCACATTGGCCCTTTTTACATGCAAGGAGGATATATTTTTAGTAGGAATTTGGACACTGTTTTTAGTGTATCAAGGATTTAAAAAAGCCTTTTCCCCATTATTCCAAGCATCCCACCGCCCTTATTGTCTTCTCAATAATCATGGAACAGTTGGAGAACAATCCCATGTGAAAAAAAAAAAAAAAAAAAAAAGACAAAAAAAAGTAATTTCCTGTTCCAGTGTGAGGTATAAATGCAATTTCACTGTCTGGCTTCTTGAGTGTAGTAACCTCCTCAGGCTAAATTGAAGGACTTCTTGCTGGGGAGCTAGGATTGAAGAGAAAATCCCCGTCTCTTGCAGATACAGAATTTTTTTTTAGGTTGCATACAATGGAGAAAAACTTGTTATAAGGCCAGATGTTGGTGATTAAACTGTAGGAAGACAATTACCTGGAAAATATTTTTCAAATAACAAATATAAGATTTATCAAAATCTGTTGTATTTTTTGTTCTCTTTCACCTGCAGTTCTAGAGTAACAGTCAATATATTAGAAAAACAGCAGATGCATGATTTTGTGCAGTTAATGTGTCTGCTCTTCTGTTACAGCTGATGGTGTTAAAATAAGGTCCATGGTGTCTTAGCACGTAGTCAGTGGGAAATTCTTGGAACTCTTAAAATAGCACCAAGCTCCCCCATCAGATGTGCCAGGCAGAAGTTAAACTGTTCTGTGCTTCTGTTGAGAGTGTGGGTCATTTGTGCTGAGGATGTTTATGGTGGAATTGGCATAACAGGACCCCATAGAATCTGGGGTCTTAAGGTTTGAGTGTGGCCAATATGAAGTGATTCAGAAACTGGTAAAAGAAATTCTGTAGTAATTGTTCAGTTAAAAGGCAAGATGTGCTTCTCAAAGACTCTTCACTGCTCCCATCTTCATTACCTAGCATCGCCCACCCCTAAACCAGAAGCAAATTAAAACCAACCAAAATAACCCCCAATTCCCCCAACCCTTTAAATGTTGATCCAGCATCAAGAAGAATTAACAGAAGAATCTTCTCTCAGAAGACAAATTGCCAACATTGAGACATTCATTAGTGCTTTTCTTAGCAAACTTAGCAAACTGTGGCAATTTTGTAAGGATTTCACATACTGCATCTCTGTGGAGAATGTCTGTGATTCCCCAGAATCAGGGGTGTATGGTAGGGCTAAAAGGCTGTGCTCTTGTTCACAAAGGCTTAAAAATTTAAGGAAAATACTGTTAGGAAACCCCAGGTTGTCTGACTTTTATCTCATATAATTGATGGCAAACCCTGGGATCTGCTGGCAAAACATGGTGGTTTTTCAAAAGTACAGAGAAAACTTGATTCTTTCTCACTGTGACAAAATCCATACAATGCAATACAATTTTGTATTTAAATTAAGCAATTAAACTAAACATATTCATTAAAAAAAATTATGTGGCAAAGTCACAAAATGATATATCCAGTGCGTTTTATATGCAGTGTTCAACAGCCATGCTACAACACTGAGTTCACCGGGTTGAAACTCATATTATCATTTTAATTTTCGCAATTCTAACACTGTGCCTTTATATAGGCTTTCATATTATTGTGTGTACACTCTTTCATATGGCTTTCTGTCATTTCATGCCACTAAGAAGTCTCAGGTTTCTCTTTCTGATTTGGATTTCAAATTATTTTTCTGATGTTCTTCTTACTATTAGTGCTGTCTTAAGTACTGAAAGTCAGTGGTCTTTGTACATATAAATTTGCCATGCAAATCTGTTCAAGAGAACACTGTACCATGTTAGATTTCCTCTTTACAGTAGTCTTGCTTCAATTCTGTCTATCATCTATACCACCATTCAGTGAACCCTCAGATTTTGCCAGTTTCTAACATTTTTAACTTTAGGATGTAGAGAATTAGTCTTTTAATAGACACCAGAAGACTTAATCTCACTACCACTTCTCTAAGTACTTTGACTAGTTTATCACTTATATCAAGATTTAATCCAGGATGAGTTTTTATAGAATTGCTGTGGATGATTTCACGCCATTCTTCCCTCCTTGTCCCCTTCTAATGCCTGCTTTTTCTCTGATGGTTTGTATTTCTCTGATCCAGGTGTTATTCAGTTGTGTATCACATGATATTCCATCTCACTTTTCACAGCTCTCCACTTCAACTCTTTCCCTTGTTTCAAATTTTGATCTCCAAACAGAGTTTTATTTCTTTCTCTTTGTGTTAATGAGCTTCATGAATGGATATCTTTACGGGATTTGCTGATGTTTTTATATCACTGATTTCCATAATTTAAATTCAATTATGTTTTATGAGTGGATATTGGCAGGGCGCATGAATTTGTAGGGGTCAAACTCCTTTAATAGTTCACACACCAACTCTTCCTTCACTGATGGTGGATCTGTGTTTTTATCAACTTGGATTTTTGTTCACCAGGCCTGATACCCAACAATGCTGGTAAAGACAGAGGTGAAGGAAGTGTAGGTAACCTCTGCCTTTTCAGTATTGGTGACTGTTCCTCCCTCCTGCTTAAAAGTGGGCCAGTATTTTCCTTCTGTTTCTGCTTTTATTTCAGCAGGTCAGTACCACTAGTGTCTCTCTTCATATTAATTTGTCAGGCTTGTGCCACCCCATGCCACAATATACCAAGCAGCACACCTACACAGGAACTGAGTCATTTCAGAGGCAACCAAAAACTGAGGGATGTCACCTAAGAATGCAGACAGCATTTAGTGCACATTAGATGTTCAGCTTTCAGTAAGAATGGGATGCCCTCACTCTTCTCAGCTATGGCCTAGCTCTTACATATATGACAATATGATAGATATCTAAACCCACTCTCTTGGTAACCAGGAATATAAGTCTCGAACACCAGGTAACTGATTCTCTTGTAAGAATGTTCTTCGTAAGAATGGCTCTTCAGCTGGAGGGGATGTCAGATGCAGCACACAGATGGGGCAAAGGTAATGATGATTATGAAGAGTGAGTTAAACACACTTCTGAAGTTTATCCACATTTTGTTTCCATTCTAAGGTAAGGTGCTTGGAAATTTATGAAAAGATATTTCAATCATTATCTAAAGTACTCATCAATACATCTGAAAAAGAACTGAAAAGAACGCACTTTCAAACAAAGCTTTAAGACCTGAACAGTTACACAGTAGATCAAGGACTCAGTCTCAAGTTCAAGTCAAAATTTACATGCACAGCCCCAGAGCTCAACAGTTACTGAAAAATACCCCTTGTATTTTCTTTTCTTCCCAAGCTCTAGCTGAACCTGTGCTTATTGACCTTCAAGGGACACAGCAATATCTTTCTTACTCAGGCCTTGCCTGAGGGGTGATGCAATGACAGACTGAATTGTCATTCTGGGAATTTGGTTGGCATTGTGTCAGTTTTGCTTCACATCAATTTAGATAACTGTGGCTTATCAAGTGTCTCTACAATGGCATAGGTATATGATATATATGAAATGAAAACTATATATGTAAATATATCCTGGTAACTCTGGCAGCAAAATTATGTAAATGTCAGCTGAAAAGCTCTTTCACACCATTATGGATGAATGTGTGCATACTGGGATTTTTAACCCTCTACCCAAGAGTCATATAGTCACATAACCATATTATGCAATGCGTATGCAATTGCTTTCCTTCTATGCAGAAATAATCCTATAATGAGTAGAGATTGCAGAATATGGATTTAAGGCTTAGAACCTAAGATATCTGGTAACCCAGTTTCTGTTAATTTTATTAATTTTTTTCTGCAGTTTAATTTAATACTTGCAGTATTAAATACTGTGACAAGATGCAATACTCATCAGGGAACTCTGGACTCAGAGGTTGAATTTATCATCAAAAAGCATTGTCAATTTCTAGAAGAAAGTTTGGGGAAAGTAAGTTATTGTGCAAAGTTCAATAATTCAAAAGCATCTTTCTTTCAGAGCCTCTTCTGGGACCATATTTCGGGTAAAGATGTAAAATTTGGAAGTAGGGAAGCCTTTACAGCAGGGTATATCTGCTGTGAAATTCATATTAAAAAGAGCCCAAACTTGGTCAAATTATGGAATATAAACTTCTGAGAGTTTTACAGCTATGATCTTCGGCATGCTTAATCCTTTTATAGCTCCTACTGATGCCCAAACCACATGTTTATTGCTGAACAGAAGGAATATGTATGACTCATTCCCTGACATCTCTGTTACAGCACTGGAGTGTGCATGTAGAGCTACACAGTCACCTTCTGCTTAGACTGAAGTACAGTGGAGCACTGAAAATTAGAAAACAATCTGCCACGATTTTTTTTTTATTTGTGCAGAAAAGAATCTGTAAAACTAGAGGCAGGAGAGTGAAGGTATTGGAAGCTGACAGCTGAAATAGGTGCTTACAGGAGGGAGGCTGTGCCTGGTTGGAAGGGGGGATGCTGTCATTTAACATCCTTGAGAGAAACATGGAAAGTGAAAAAAATGTCTGTCTGGGAAAAAATGGTGCTATATCCCTATTGCAATGGGAAAGAAATTGAAGGTCTCACCAGTTAATCAGAATGGACAGGGCAAAGAAAATCAGGAGAGAAACCTGAATGGAGTAACATGAACAAACTGGTATAATGAGGAGACAAAGTAGGAGTTTATGGCTGGTAAGAAACCATCTGATAGAAGGAAACAAAGAGCTGTGAGAAGAAAACCTAGTCTGACTCTAGTAGGATGTTGACCATGAGCATAATGAGTTGCTTGGTGGTTTGCTATTGTTGTTTTGGTTTATTAAAAAAACAAATAAACCACAATCAAAGCAGCAGGGAGAGTCCTGTAAAATACCTGTGAAGCCCTTGACAGGAAGCAAATTGCAGGCCTGCAAAGAGGATAGGAAGCTGCTGATATTACTTTTTTCACAAGCTCAAATGCTTGAGGTATGTGTGCTGACTGACAAGTCCACCCCAGAGAAGTCAGCTGATTTTACAGGCATCATTTTATGGTTTTCAACTTTAAAAATGCAAGCTATTAAAGATACTCCAGAGTTTTAAGACTTTTTAAGTTTATAATTAAAACTTAATTTTCCACTTATGAAACATACAGCCCATTACTGCCTCAACTCGGTTACCTTTTTTCCTTGCCAGAAGATCTCCATATATTTAAGTATGAATCATGCTCACTTGCTGAAAAAATACTCAATACTTGATTTTTATTCTGTTATTCAGTGTGTGCTATAGGCCTTATAACCAACCCCAAGCTATGAAGTTAAGAGATTTTTCCCCTCCCTTTGCAAACATTACAAACATATCTAAATGCATTATAAATGGTAATGCATTTAGTATCATAATGTGAAGAGTTTTCATTATTACTTCCAGTTGACTGATGGAGAGCCTATTCACAGAGATTAAGGTGAAGAATGCCACATGCTTGTAGTTGTACACTATCATGCATCTATGGCATGGTTTTTAAGAGCTCTCTGTATTCTATAGCCTATTATGTTTTCAAAGCACAATTCAATTCCAGCTGGAAATGTTCAGCTGTTGTCCCAGCAGACGTGGAGTAGCAAGGCAGGCACTAAAAAACTGAGGGAAAGAGCATGAAGTAAGTGCTCTGCTGTGAAACGCTCGTTTCGAGTGACTTGCCTGATAGTGCCCAAATATTCTCTATCAGAGAGGGGAAGATTCTGATTTCATAGAATAGTATTTGCTTGGCCTAAACTTGAAACTGCTCTTTTTCCTCCTGCAATCTCATATATTTTTTAAATTGAACTTTTTGCTTTCCATAATTTTCCTTCCAATGTTCTTCTTTGTTAAACATTCCTACTTTTCAGCAAGGGGCCTTCTTTTCAGGATTCATCACATTTAGTAAAATGTTACTTTCACTGGTTTCGAGACTATGAGTAAATAAAATGAACTATTGCTAAGATTTCTTAATGTCGGGGGCAGTGCAAGAGACTAACATTTTTAAGATGAAGAAAAGTATGGAACTAATAGTCTTGGGAAAAAAGCTGCAAGAAATTGTAAATGCAACTAAGTGGAAAGCATTGCTAATAACTCCAGTTTTTGCATTCTGAAGTAAAAGGAAACACCATTAGGTGAGAGAGATACCTAAAGTAGGAGTTGTCAATTACATCAATGTCTTGTCAGTTCAACTCTCATAAACATTCAGGAAATGCCATAAGGGAGGTTTATTTTTACACCTCCAGAGAACAGCAAGAGTAAAAATCTGTGAGTGTTTCCTGTGACATCCTCACATAAATGCATAATAAATTGTCAATGTATATATATAAAAGCTACTTACTTATTGAAGAAAATCTTGAATATCTAATCAAAAGCCATTGTTAGTTCCTTATTACAGAAAAAGAGAAGACTAGGTGGAAGAATACAGTTACAATTGTTATATGTACACTTCTTATTTTTTGCTCCTTTTTCCTGCTGTTATGTTCACACTTCTTCTGCTCCTTTGAGTTCCAACCTCGGTTTCATTCTGTGATGTGATGGGCAAGGCTGTGGTGTCCTTTACTGGAGGGAGTTGATGCTCATGTCTTCTTCCTCTGCTCAGGATCTGTTAATGGTCATTTTTGTTTGTTGACATGCTTTTATATTTTTGCTCACTCCTCACTGTTTCACAACTTCACAATATATCTGAATTTACTATTTATGATACTTTGTGTGATTTAGATACAATTTCTTCTCTCTGTAAGCCCTAACATCAATTTTGTCAGCTTCTAGATCTGCATCTCGTTACCTTCTTTGAGCATTGGTGAGTTGTGTCAGCCATGTGGTCTCCAGTGCCAAGCCTGTTGCTGTTACAGCAAAATCAAGTAAATCAAAGCACAGGAAGGTCAGAAAGAGTTCAAACAAAGCCAGCCTAATATGATGTAACCATCAGGCCTTCCAAACTTACAAAGCCTGTGGTCTTTAAAAAAAAAAAGCCTGTTAGCTATGAAAATGTCGTAATCCTGGGCTACAAAGTAGCCTTAGATTGCTGAGATTGACAGTGTTGGATGGTACTAGTAAGGTAATTAACCCTGACCAAAGGGATTCCTGGTCTACTCAGGATCAATGCTGCCATGGAGAGCTGAGATTAACCAGCAGGACTTAATTTTCACAGGTAAAACATCTGTGATATAGATTTCCATATCATGAGTTTATAAAGTTTTCAAAAAGTAAGAAGAGTTACACTACATTCTAGAGTAAGAATTACCATTATGAATCAGGCCTGTCATCCATGCATTTGCTTAAAGCCAGCACCAGATGCTTCAGAGGGCAGTGCAAGAAACCCCAAGGTGGGCAATTATGGAATAACTTGTCCACATGGAAGACTTCTTCCTAATTCTAAGCAGTTAAAGATTTTCTTATTTACTGATGCATGAAGGCTTATAAAGTTGAGTTGGTTTGGGTTTTTTTTACTACCTAATATAATTGTGAATGCTGTAAGTTTGCATATAAACATGAAGTCCAACTTAGAGTCCTAGGCTGTTGGCATCAGTGATTTCTGATGGTACTGAGTATCATAGCTTAACTATGCAGTGTGATTAAAAACTAAAGTATTTTATTGTTGGTTTTATTTAGCACTTGCATTTCAATTCCACTGAATGTACCATTGTTTTTCTTTAATTAGAAAAGAAATTCTTTTTATTCCTCAGTCACCCACAGGCATTTTTGAAAAATATGTGAAGGAAATCTAGGCTCTGTATTTAAGCATCACAGTTTTGCCCAGTGAGAAATCTCTGATTTCTCAGTACTTTAGAAATACCTTCTGTTTATGAAGGTGTGTGAAGATAAATCAGCACTGATTTAAAAAAAAAAAATCATCTTGATGGAGATGTAAGCATTGCCATTTACTGAGTTGTTTTCATTGACTTCCAGTATTCTCTGTCTAGTGTATCAGTCTCTGTTGACCAGTTCAGCAGACGAAATGCTTTTCTCTAGGGTCAGTTCTCCAAACATGCTGGGAGTTTAAGAGCTTCTTATCTCTATCTGCTGGAGTGTTCATGTGAATATCACTGCTCTGTAGATTTTCTTCTCCTCTCTTAACATGTGAAAGCATAATGAAATAGCAACAGCCAACCTATCTGTCTATGCAGGTATGTTGTTAAAATTCAAACAAAGAAACTGGGAAAATATTGAGCGTGGCAGTTCTTCATTGACCTGTAATTTAGATTCTAGACTGCTTTTTCTGCTCTCTATAGTATGAAACAATGTTCTTACTGTGTTTTGGATCATCACTTTGCTTAAGCATTTATTTTAAAAGTGTTTATTTTAAAGCGTTTTTTTTTGAAAGGTTTTCATGTGGTTTCTTTGAATAATAAGCAAACATTTTTTATTCTGGCCCATTTTTTGAGCATCTGATTGAGAACCATTTCCTTTTCCTTAAGCAATGCATTCTTTGTTAATTTATGTAATTTGGACAGTGGTGAAGGTTACTGGTGGTTATATTCTCTTTAATGTCATTAGCAAGCATTGTTAGTCACTCTTGTTTAAAGTGCATCCACACATGGAGTTTGCCCTGTGAAGAATTATTTCAAATCTGTATACTTGAAATTTCAACTTGAATTCTCTGTTCTATTTGTATCCTACTGCTCACAGTTGTCTCGAAAATTGTGCTAAATAATTGCATTCAACCTGAAGAGGAGAAGACTCTGAGGACATTTTATTGTGGCTTTTCAAAACATAAAGGGCTCTTATAAGGAACACAGACACATTTTACACAAGGCTTGTAGTGGCAGGACAAAAGGCAACAGTTTTAAACTGCTAGAGGTAGATTTAGATTGGACACAAGGAAGAAATTTTTTATCATGAGGGTTGTGAGACACCAGAACAGGTTGTCCAGAGAAGCCGTGGTTTCCCATCTCTGGAATTGTGCAAGGCTGGGCTGGATGGGGCTTTGAGAAACTTGATCTTGAAAGATGTCCCTGTCTTTGGCAGCAGGGTTGGAACTAGGTGATATTTAAAGGTACCTTCTAACCTAACCAGTTCTATGATTCTGCATTTTGATTTATCATCCATATTTTCACATTTTGCCTTTTTAAAAAGAAGCTCTCAGTTATTTTGGATGAACAAAAGTAGATAAACTAAGGTAGATAAATTAGTGAACCTGAACTGTCAGTCTAAAACTGGAGCATGGGGTGCCTTGAGAAGTTCATTTCTCTTAAGTTTCAGTTTTTCTCAATTTCAGCTTGAAATTCATAAAGAAATAGGCATTTTGCCTGCAGAAACCTATGCACCAGGCTATATGCAGCTTGGTGTTGACCAATGTTTTTTCCCCAGAGCACTGCCTTCATGTTATCTTGATGAAAGCAAAAGGCTGAGAAGAAAGAGTAACAGGGAAATGGCAATGGGAAAAGCAAAAAGAGATTCTCAAACATCTGTTGAATTTTTCCTGAATGGGGTCTTACCGCTAAGTTTAGAATGTTTCCTACATTGGAAAAGATCTTTTCTATCAGAGTATCCTGAAAAGGCTCCATTCTTGGAGAATTCTCTTACCTTGGAGAACTTTAAATATACTGACCCTGCTTTCAGCAGAAGTTTGTATCAAATGGCCTCCAGAGATTTCCTGCAAACTCAACTGGAGGTCATGAGACAGCATTCAGTAATTATTGGTTACTAGCATACCTTCAGCAATAAAACATATAAAGTAAAATGGAAGTGAAATCTATTTTCAGCAAATCCCGTGTTAGTTTCTAGACCAGGACAGTGTATTTCCCACAAATTACTAGAAACCAGTAACCAGAAAACTATTTGTGACATAACAAAATTACACAGTGTCATGTAAAGATGGAAAGTGAAGTGCTGCTGCTGCAGATGTCATTGACAACAGGAGAAAATGCATCATGAAAACTTCCCTCTTTATAGAATTCATTCAGCCTTTTCCCCACTGAATGAATTTTGAAATCTAAAAAATGTTGCAAGATGTTTAATTTTCTGAACATTGAAGGTGAGATAAATGAATTCAAATAGTTCAGCAAACCTTACAAGAAAGCAGACCAGAAAAGAGAGTTTTAGATGAAAAGACACTTTAAAAACATAAGCAACCCTGCTTAAAAATTGTCTTTAAAAAAGGCTTTTGAAACCTATCCCCCATGCACAGGACTCCATAATTAAAACTCTGAATTTTGTATTCCAAGTTTGGAAGATTCTGATAACAAGGAAGCAGTGAAGGTGTCATTTAAAAACTATTTTGTCTTTGCTGAAACCGGTATCACTATAGACCCAAATTATTTTCATTAATTCTTGGTATCATCAAACTGTGGAGGGTTGAAAAAGCTGAGGAAACATTACTGCTTTACCAGTAACTTTGAGTTGACTGAGTGAAAGTACTGAAGACAGTTATTTAAATGAGATTTCAAGCCTTATTTTGTACGATTTGATTATATTAATTTGTTAGGAATTAACTCCCATATTGCTCTTCGCTTCAGTTTTGTTATAGATAAGATTGTGAAAAACATCCATTCTGCTCAGTACTGTAAATATACTGGTGTTGAGCCTAAGGGACACTAATGGATCAGAGAGTTTTGAGTGCTTCACTGCCTCAAAATACATCTGGTCCTAACCCAGATTTTCACCTGTGTCTATCAGCCAGCCCATGTTTTTCCCAATGGGACAGATTTCCTGTCAGATCCATCACAGTGTTGGATCATCACCACATAAATCATCTGGGTAAATTAGACCAAGCCAGAATCAAATTCATTGTACCCATTAAAGACAGATATCATCTCATAAAATACATAACATGTCAAAGCTGACATAATCTTCACTGAGAAAAGAGAACAGCCCATCTATTTACTAAATGGAATAAGTCAAAAGAGGGAAAAGAGAATTAAAGTGGCATCTCTGCTATCTTTAGCAGAGGAAAGAAGACTTTAATGTTATACAGTAAGTACAGAAGAGCTCCCCTGCTCTGCCCTGCTGATCCCTTTCTCCTGTAGAAACCTCTTCTGACAGCTGACAAGATCAGCAATCTCTGCATCCCCCATTCATGGCTCTTGAGTGGTGAGTTCAGCTCCAGGTGTGAGCATTTCACAGGCACAGTCTAACTACATAACCAGTCCACTACGGGGTTGCTTTCTCTTTCTTTTTACCACTGGTATTTCTGCTTTTCTACGACTGATTGGTGTCTGGTCCTAGCAAACAATCAAAACATATCTAAGTTTAGTGTCATGACTGCCGCTTGAAAAAGCTTTCCATGGTTTGGTTCTTATTTGGCATATAAAATCAACTGAGATTAACGAAATCCATATTTTAATTGGTGCTTTGACTATCAAAAGTATCTTCGTGAATACTAATGAACAGCTTCAAATCTTCAGCTCAGCAGAGGATTTCTGATCTATAGCTGATGGTTTGGTATATAGATTCATGTAGATTTTCTTCTACAATATATTTCAAAGCATGTAGTAAGAGTTGACAGAACTACTTGATACTTTACATTTAATAACATGTTCCTTTTCTCCCAGTCGTGGCTGTTCATTAACTGCTTCTGATTTCACTGGAATATTATAGTTTTCAACTATGTGTGTCCAGAAATCTGCACAGTCTCTGCTTCTGACAAATATCTTCAGGGTACTTTTTTCATCTGCCAATGGCATACAACAGATCACTGAAGTCACCTAGAGTGGTGTTTCTTTCCTTTCTAAGGAAAAAAGCCTTATTGAAAAGCTGAACCTTCTTAAGCAGGGAAAGGAAGAGGATTAAAATAAGTGACAGATATAATGAATTCCCAGGTTTCTAAATGGGGAGATCCTTTGCTCTTCTGCAAACAGACATTCACCAAAGAATCATTTGAATAATAAGTTTTTGCCATCATATTTCGGTGCATAAGGAAACATAGTTGTGCTCTGGCATGTTACAGGGAGAACCAGACACAGCCTGGTTTTTTGCCCCTTCTGTGGTTCCAAGAAAATGTATTCTGGAGTCCAGTACACACAAATTGCAGAGCTGGTACTGTGGCAACAAATAATCATGGGATGGTTGTCAGGGTATAGGAAATAAATACTGCAGAGGTTATAGATGAAGTGCTGGAAGCTCTTGGGTTTCTGCATGGAAAACACTGGGGAAAAAATTATATGCATGAAGGTATCCATAAAGGACAGCGGAGATAAAAATTGTAGAAGTATTTTGGGGAGGATAAGTTTAATTTGTAAAAGTTATTGTTATTGAGGTTACTGAAGCACTCATGTGGAGTTCTGCATTAGGGGATAAAAGGATACAGGATCTTTGCCAACCTGTTCTGTATGGATGCTGCTTGAGTGGAGGCTGAAGTAGGTGCCATGCCTGATCACACACTAGTGGAAGACAGCACATATTGATTGATAAAATGTCCTGTTCATGTGTCCTGATTGGGAAGACAGTGGTGAATAATTCTTTTGTGTTTAAGGATATTTTTGGTTTATGAACCTAAAGACTCTTTAAAGCCTCTGATCTGGTTTCTGGGAGCCAGTTCTGCTTTTGCTGTACAAGCCTGCAGGATTTAGTGTAGGAAGACACAGCTGGTGAAGAAAGTTAGGAAGCACAAAATGCAATCCTTCTGCTGTCCTAGTAAGGCCAACGTAAGTGGATGTCAAATGGCTCAGATGATTAGTTATCCTGGGGAGCCATTATGGGCAGTAGCCAGGATTAGGCTTTCAGCTGAGACTCTGCTCCTGAGAATCGGAAAATGAGGGATTATTTAGGTGAAAAGATAATGGCTGAAAAAGCATTATGAAACCTCAGAGTGGGAGGAAAAAGGCCAAGCCTGGAGAGACAGAACTGAATAGATTAAAGGAGAATTGTTAGATAAAAATGACATCATAAAAAATATATACCTGTGTTGCTAAAAACATACAGGACTATTAAAATGAAAGGCATTTCAGAAATCTAATTTATCCTTCCACTCTCTGGTCTTCAGATAACAGTGTTCTCCTCTATTTCATTTTGAGAACAGGAGACTGTGTAAATAGTTTTTTTTATAACTGTTTAAATTTAAACTTTCTAAATTTAAATTTTAAAAAAATCCTCTATGATGCTTTAAAGCATCTAATGATTGAGCTTCAAGTGAGGATTGGAACATATAGTGAGCCTGCCTCCAAATATAGGTCTTGTTATAAACTAGGTATACAAGCTGATTTGAACAGCCAGCATTTCCAGGTCTCTTTGCACTATGAATGGAAAATAGAAAGTCAGCCTATTAGGTGATTTAAGTAGGGATTATGAGGAGAGGAGAGGCGAGGCGAGGGGAGGGAAAGGAAAGGAAAGGAAAGGAAAGGAAAGGAAAGGAAAGGAAAGGAAAGGAAAGGAAAGGAAAGGAAAGGAAAGGAAAGGAAAGGAAAGGAAAGGAAAGGAAGTGAGTAAAATAAACTTCCTTAGAGAATATGTGAAAAATAATAATTTACTTTATCTAGCATTGGTATAAGAGTAAAGCCAATGTATCTTAAGCAGTGAATAAAATATTCACCTAATCAAAATGTGTGGTAGTAAGGTCTTCCCTGCAGTTGAGACTACCCAAAAGACAAACACCCTTAATGCATCAAATTTTTGATGTCTACTGGTTACATCACACTCCCAAATTCATGTTAGTGTTATAATTTCTAGGTTCTGAGGTGCCCAAGGCAGAGCCAACTCCAGTTCTCTGGGAATTACAGTTCTCCAGCCCCTTTGCCCAATATTTCTGAAGCGACCTCTACTATGTAGTAGCAGAGCAAGAAAGACCTTGCATTGTTACAATTCACTTTGTTACAAAGTCACTTTGCGCTGCACTCAGGAGAGGGCATCTACTGCACCTTCGTTCCCATCTGCTTTGCACTAGCGGCTGAGCAGATCTGAACTACCTCAGACTGATTAGGGCTCATTTTGGGTGAATACTTTACAAGGTCATCCAGATCCTGCAGAAGTGTGTAAGGAATGAAGAAAAAGCACATGACCATGATGAACACTGTAGAGCCTCCACTTTCCTTTTATTTTCCGTGGAGAGTGCCTCTGCATGTCAAAGAATTCATACAGATGGTCATGAATGTTCGTTCTTCCAGAATCAGTTTTCATGAATATTCCATATGGCCACATTGCACAATTACTGTTTACTTGTGTTTATGCTCACTACTGAAAATAAGCACCGAATTACAGTGACATCCAGGAGTGAATTACAAGAGAGGCCAACATTTAGGAAATAAAAAACATTCATGGTCCTGTGTAATACTTATCAGGTATCAGCATGAAGATTCATGGAAAAAATCTTTTTAGCCTTGGATATGGTTTGTGGAGGACAATGCAACATAATCCACAGCAAAATAGGATTTTGTGAGCCATGAGGAATCTTTATAAGCCATAAAGGAGACAGCAAAGAGGCAATTTCATTGAAGTATGTAGACTTAATGGTATCTGTAATGTCAGTGTGAATTATTAGAGCAATTCTGGCCCTGATGGCTGTGTGGAATTTAGAGGGGGGAGCAAGAAAATAGGAATGTTTTAAGAATTAAAAAATAAAGAGTTGGAAGGCTTATCACTTGGAGTGTAACAGTTGAAATGCTACTCAGTGGAAATGTTCAGAAGCATCTGTTGGAGTCCTTCAAGAAACATAGACAATTAAAAGCAGGAAAGAAATAGTGCTTTGGGGCCACATGAGCTGCTTTCAGATCAGATTCCTTCCAAATATGTTGGGGGTTCAGTAGCCTAACAAAAATCTTGTCAAGATTTCCTCCTTTGGGTGTCCTGGAAATGTATTTGGGTTCTTTACTGATAGGTCAGTATATTAAGGTCAATACCTCTGATATTGAGGTCAAAAGGAGTCTTTAATTAATCTTTATAATTATATTTAGTAATAAGAGAAAAGATACAAAGTAAAATAAAGCAAAGCAAAGCAAAGGCCTACTCAGGGTCCCAGGGAAATCAATGGCAATACTGAGAATAAATATAATATTAGAGAATTGGCAGCTGTCTGCTTTAACTTTGGATGCAGGTTTGTGTCCAAAATCATAATGAGAAATGCTTTGACTGTGGAATTAAGAAATAGTCTTCCAGCATTTATTCTTGGGTTTACCTCCTTAGAACAAGACATGAAATAGGATGGTAAAGGACAGTACTCTGGCAATCTGTGTAACTGGTGGCGTCAAGATACGCACATTGCAGATTTCTCCTTTTTCAGACTTGGAAGAAATTTCACAGTGACAGCAAGCAGCTAGGACTTTTCTCATTGCCTGCAGAAAAATAAGCTTTGAGAAATTCATGCAGAGTCATTACACAAGCCTTGGTTCTGGATTACAGGCAATCCCCAGTTCACTTAGAGCTGCACAGTCAGTTTGTCCCATCCTTACTGTGTGTGAGCAACATGCTAGGAAATATTCATTACATGATACATAAAATGCACCGAACAGCATGACATTATTTTACTTCCTAACAAACTGGAGGCTCCAGCCTTGTGATCAAGCTTCTTTCAGGGAAGGAGATATTTGATAATGTCTAGATTTTATACTTTTAACATTAAAACTAAGTTTTGTTTAATAAAAAGAGAGGGAAGGCCAAGAAAGTGATTCCACAAGTTTTAAATAAAGAATTAGAATGAGCAGGGAATTTTCAGGTTGGTCGAGGTGAAGAGAGGACAACCACATTTTGCAGTCTAGTTTGAAAGCAATAATTGACAGAACAATTTTGCTTTGGATTGGGGAGCTAGGAACAGCAAAGGATTGTGTTCTCTTTTGAAGTTTGGTGGCAGGGGAGAAAAAAAAACACTGAAGAACTGTGAAAACTTCCTGTGACTTATGTTGGTTATTGATTTTGTTCTTTTTTTCCCTTCATGAGTCAGTAAGACACTTCTGCTGCATCTCTGATCTGGCTTCACCCTCGAGTGCCCAAAGCCTGACACAGCATAATGGCAGATATTGTAGAACGTAAGACTTTCTATGGAAGATGTTTCTGTAATGCTTGTGTGATCTGACATTGCTGGAGCAGCTTCCTGACATAAATATGCATTTCTAGAATGAAAATAATTGCGTATTTGAAAATGTCACAGTAAACTTTGATCTCATAACAAGAGGAGTTTAGCTTGCAGAAAATCTTAATTGCTTAATTTTTACTGTATTAGGAAGAAAGACACTGTAAGGGGTTTATAGTCTATACTAAATGAGTAAGAAACTATGGTCCTGTCCAGTAGAAAAAAGTAGCATGCCTACACTTTGGGCACTTAAGTAGAAAGAAGTTATTGGGAATATGGAGCTAAAGGCCAAGAACAAAGGCCTGTTTGGTAGGAAAATGGTGTACAGAGAAGCGTGGGTTCCAAGGTGTTTAAAGGAAAGATGAGAGGTGTTACCTGTGTAACCTTGCAGACAGCTGGGGCCTGGCCTTGTTGCTAAATAACGTAATTTAGGACTTTTCTATTTTGTAACAGAACAATGGAACTGAAATTAAGAAAAGAGAAGTGGAGGATTATACAGTGAACATATTATTGATTACCGGAAATTTTCAACATAATTTCTAATGTGAAAGATATTCCACACCTGAAGCACATCTTTCCATAAAAGTATTAACTTAAAAGAGTCATTGCTGCTTTTGGTTCTTTTGTCGCTTCCTTCTCATACGCCAAGGGAAATAAATTAAGGTTCCTATATTTTTTCTGAAAAAACTCAGTTTTATTTTTCAATTTTATTCTTAGCTTTGGAGAAAAAAAAAGTTTGAAAACCAGCATTTTTTTAATATAAAAATGCCTGCTAGTTAAAAATAAATTTCCCTGAAGAAAAAAAACAAAACAACTCCAAACCATTTTTCAAAGGTCTTTGATAATTTCTCAGACTGTACTTTTGGAGAACACAAAAAGTAATACAAACTTAGAAAATAATAAGCCAAGTTGTCTAAAGTGAATGTAGATTGACTGGTCTGAATTCTTGGGAGATTGTTTTTGCTGTTTTCCACAACAGCCTTCTGAAAACGAAGTTTCATTTTGCTATTAGTTTGTATACCAAAATGTATAGAACTTGCTAATTATCTGAAAGTTTAACATTGCTAAGGAAAATGTTGATTTTTTGTTACACTTCAGCTTTTTCAATGCCATTTGATAGCTGACTGACAGAGCATGCTCTCAAGTGTATATGCGGCTTGGTAGGTCATATATACCTGTGGAACGTAGTTTCTGGAGTCTGAGAACATAACACCTTCACACTGATAGGAATGATTTCATTTTAACCTCCAAATATAGGCATTAAACTTCATAGTTTGGGGTTCTTTTTTTTCTTTGGTGGCTGCTTCATACACTTAATAATATAATTTTTTATAGGGCTGCAGGAAATTCATCAGTTATGTGTTTCTGCCATATTGCAGTGCTTGATTTAATTTCTTTTAAGCTGTCTGGATTGCACACTGCACTGTAGTACAGAGATATCCAATTCTGTCTTTAATGAGCTAGCCTAGATATTGGAACCAAACTGTGCAGTGCATCAGAACTCAGTAAATTAACCAATGCATAACACTGTCTCATGTGGTTAGACTGCAGTCTAACTGCAAATGCAGTAAAAGGTATTACAATTGAAAGCAATAGATCACAGAAGGCAAATACTCTGCAGAATGAACAATGCCACTCTAAAGTCTGTGAGTGTTGGTGGATGTGAAGGAAAGTGGTATTAATGGCAACACTACTTGCCAGGATGCTTCTGGCCATGTTGCTGTTAATGGTTTAGAATTTAGAAACAAAGAATAATTACTTGCAATTACAGTTGCAACAGAGATACTGGTTGTGTGTGCTCTAAAAAAGATTGCATAAGGATGCTGAGAAACAAGCAAGCTTTGAAGGAGATTTCAAAGCCAAGGTGTGCTGGTTGCACTGGTACCCACTTGGGAGAGCTGGACTGATGGATGCAGTTTCATGATGATGGCAATTTCATGGAGGGTGTTAGCAATGACAGGCAGTGGGACATTGCTGGCTGTGGCACTGGCACTTTCAAGATATCAGGCACAGAGATACCATGATTATTTTTCCATGCACTTTTGCAGAACTGTCCTCCACCTGCCCCCTGCATCACTAAAAGAGATTATACATTTTTCGTTAATGACCTCTGATGCGCAATTGGCTTCTTATCTCTGAGAATAGGTTTCTTAGAGGATGCATCATCTCCTGGCTGCAGGAGATGTCAAAGTATATTCACCAAGTATCTTTCAGATGAGATAAATTTGACAGCCTGAACTGTAGCCACTTGAGGCTTTTAATCTCAATAGTAAGGAAATATTTTAAACATTTTGATCATCGCTGTGACCCTCCTTTTATCAGCTTCTGAGTTTCTTATCTCCATTCTTCTGCTACAGGAGTATTCCATTGAAACAAAGGATTTTCTTGCACAGTGTGAGAAATATACTTCTCTTAAGAATATCTGACTTATTTGACCAAGGCAAACCTCTTATTGCCTTCCTAATGTAAACATATTGCGTTCTAGAATACCAAAATATCCAGTCCTGAAACCATGGACAGCCCTGATGAAGATTCCTGCAGTAATCTAATTCAATGTCTTTTGTCAAAAGTTTTCAATGTGTTGTCATGATCCACTGGGTGTGGCGCACAATATTTGCTACAAATCCTTGTGAGGCTGAACAAAGACTGGTCAGTCCAAATGTCAGGGAACTCTTAGGCTTCTATTGTATAATCATCTTAACTCCAGCAACTAGCCCCCTACCTAGTCTCAAAAGCATTGGCTAACAAGCCCTTAACTTTGACTATGTACTTCAACAAGCTCACAGCTTGAACAGCAGCCTTCAGCACAGAGTAAGGAGCAGAGTATGATAGCCACACTTTGCTGAGACAAGGCAAGGGAGGGGGAGAAGAAAGGAGATATGCAGTCATTAGATCCCACACTGGTCCTGCCCCATGGATGGACTGGAGGGTGGGGAAGTTGAGGCAGGCACACTGAGAATGAGTGCCAAGGCAGAAAAGGAGGTTGGCTCAGCTGCTCACAACTTCCCTGTCACGACAGTCTGAATGTTTGAGACAAAACATATTTACGCCTGGTCCTCCTCATGTATGCTTTGAACTCAAGTGGGTTGACTGAAGTAAAAACAAGTAAGCCCCACACTAAAAGATCAATTGTTTGGCAGTTTTGAACTGAAAATATTTGGAAGTTAACTTTCTGCCAGTATGTTTTAAGTGGGCTTGATTAACGTTAAAGAAAAAAAAATCAAAGCAGTAAATGGAATTCAAACACCCTATGAAGTCTACATAACATTAGTAAGGGAAGAATTGAAAAAATCTCTGTGGCCTATCACAAACTGTGTTGGAGACTTGTAGCATTTTTGTTTGTCATAAATTCAGTTTATGATATCCTGCAATTCCAGCACAAATGTCGGTTTCATTTTCTAAAAGTGTGTTTCCAGTAGTGTAAAAAAATGTTTGAAAATCTTGATCTAAAACAATGAAGAAAAGTGCCCATCAAAAAGCCCAAAATAAATATGAATTTTCTTTTACTATTTTCTGTAGAACTTTAAAGTTTCAAAACCTCTAAGGCCTAAGCTATGACACTCGATAATGATAATGATAATAAAATTAATACTGGTGACGGCATTGTTACCTCATAAGCAACAATGACCATATAGAAGTATTTTGCTGGGAATACTGTCATTCTATGGAGTTTGAAGATTCCACTTTTAGCTGTACAAGAGTCCATATAAATATGTAGATTCTAAGCCCAGAAGATCATGGGCAGTTTTTTCTAGCTAGATTTCCAGGATATACAAGCTATGGAATTTTCCAAAACTGGGAATTAAACCAGATTTTAGAAAAGCACTTAATCTGACTTTAACATTCTATGCAGTTGCAAATCCCCATCCCCAGATAAATTACTTCAGTTTTTAATTACCCACATTGCTAAAAAAATTGTATTTCCCTTCAAGAATTTATCTTACTCCAGTTTCCTGATACTGTTTGTGGTACCTTGGACAATAAGCTTAGAAAGCACTGCTCTGCCCAACTGTTTGTCAGTACTTGATGCATAGGTGACAAACTTTAAGCCAAGGCATAAAGACACACAAAGGCTATAAGCTGCAGTTAGAAGCCAAAGAAGCAAGCAGATGGATAACCAGGCAAACGTAGTCATTGCACACAAGGGGAAGGGTAGGGAAATAGCACCCTCTCTAGACAACCTGTTCTCACCAGCACTTCTTAGCCAAACAAACATCAAATTTTGTGGATGCTACTATGGGACTCAGCTTAATGACCATGGAGACAGCTGTCTTGTCATAGCTACAAAGCAGATTGTACTTTAAGGATACCATACAGGAAAATAAAACATTCCTTAGGCTGAGCAGAATACAGACTTCCCATAGAACCCTTCTTTTGGCTACTTTTCAGGTCCCATCCTCAGCCCTTTATTGCTTTGGCTTCTGCCTGAACAGGAGGGATGGAGCAGATGTAAGTTAACAGCCAGAAGCAATTTTCATTGATTTGTCCTGTTCTTTGCAGTATTCCAGTGGAAGCATCCCCAGGGCACATTGCTAATTTTTGCCCTTTACTTTGGGACCATTAGATTAATGGTGTTATATAATTGCTATTTCTTCATCATTAATAAAATAATGGTGTGATGAATTTTACAGTCAAACAGTACTTAGCTCTTGGTATGGGGGTAAAAATAAATCCTCCCATTTCAAAATGAAATTATCTTTTCTTTCCCCAGACCTATTGAACAGGTTTGCTTCTGTGCCTTTGCAGCCTAGTTATGACCCTCCGAGTTAAAATCATTTGGGGAAAGCAGGAAATACAGCAACCCAATAACATGGCAAGCATTTTTGTGACTGCTCCTTGAACAATGCAAGTCTCATACAGCCCAATCAGCAGACAATGCCCACTTGGGTCAGATCAGAAGGATCCAGTTTTTATATGGGATACTCTACTTGTATTACCACACAGGCTCTTCGGACATTGCCTTGTTACATCTTCACACTTAAACTATTGTCTGGTTAGCATTGAAAGTCTGGTATTGCTATCCCACACTCAGCACTGCTTCCCCAAATCAACTATGGATATAGTACCAGAGCTAAACCAGCCAGGGAACATTCCATATCAGCAGCTGGATAATGCAACCTGGTTTTGGAGCATGAAGGACCCTAGCCGCGTGCAGCTGGACTGAGCCAAGGTACGCTTTTCCAGTTCAGGGCCAGAGTACGTGCCTACAAAATTCTTTAAGAGTTCTTTAATTTGGGCTGTAGGTTGGTGGCAGTAAGGTGGGACTGAATGTCTCCATGCTTATTTGGAAGAAGACGACAGAGCTACGCAGGGTACAAGGGACTGGAGTGACACATTTGTAACTGTGGAGAAGTCACCTGTAAAGAGGCAGTTTCCAAACTTGGGCAAAATAAGGCTTGCTGACTTCCTCCTAAAGTGTGATATGGTGCAATGTGTTGAGACAGCAACAATATCTTCTGCATCTCCAGACACTGCCACTAAACTGGGCAGGATCTTCAGTGACTGTGATGTTTGAAAGTAGAACTATCAGAAACATAAACATTATTAGGTAGTTCCAATGCACACAGCAAGAGATTCCCTGTGCACTTTGTTGAGTTGTTGCATCTAATTGTTGTTGCTTTCTATTTACATGCTTTTTTTATGGTGATGACATTCTAGTGATTTGTACAAACATTTGGACTGCAGAAAACTCAGGAGAGCTGACTTTGAAGTGCACAAAAATTTCATCTATCCTTGGGGCATGCAGAGGTGAATTATCTTGTCTTCCTCATACTTGTCATGGGATTAAGGGCAGATGGTGAAGTGAAGGTACTTGTCCAAAGTACAGGCAGCTGTCTCAATCCACATAGCAAGTAAGTGACTCTTGGGTCAATTTGAAATAAAATCTCATACCAAGAGCTTATGACTGAGAATTACCAAGTGGTAAGCCTTAGAGGAAGCCAAGAGAGGGGCAGCAGCAAGTGTAGCGTGTAGTTGGTGTCTTTGACCATGCTCCAGATGACTCCTGCCCAACAAATCTGTTTTTTAACTTCCCATACCTGCAACATGTTTGTGAATGGTAGTGGACAGTTGGTCTTAATTAGAGCAGGAAGTGATGCATAAAAGAAGTTGTTCTCTTATTTATTATTGCCTTTTCCTTGCTCAGAATTATTGATTTTATGCCTAAGCAAGATGATTTCTGGTCCCCTTATTTAAAGTTGCAGTGTTACAGGAAATAAATATGTTGCCCACTCTGCAGAGGTGGCAGGATAATTTGTCAATTAAAAATAATCAGTTCTAGAATGAATTTTATGTCTGTGCTATTTCTGAAACCTCTTTAATTAGATCTGAGTTCATCCATGTATCGGCTGAAACAACAGATATTAACTGTCCCATGTGTACATCTTGAAATGAGATGAAATGCAATTTGTCTTGGACTGCAAGCAGTGGGAAATCCTGAATTTTATAGTCAAAACATTTCTGTGAAGAGGTTTTATTCTTTATTGTTCTTAATCTTGTATTTGAAAATAAATTTGGTGCTGCACTGCCAGGCTTGGATATAGAAGCTCTCTGTTTATCTCCTGAATGGGTATTACTTGGCTTGACAGCTTGACAGTTTCAGCTCTTGCCAGTATGCCTCAGCTTTGATGAGAGGAGATCACATCTGGTCCTGAGGAGGATGAAGGACATGTTAAAGGCTTCTCAATCCCTGGCCTCTGGGTTATTTTGTCCAGGTTTGTGAGGTCATGTCCTAGTGAAAGATCACTTAAGATGGCCAAAGAACAGAAACTCCTAATGTACTGACATCAATTCTAAATGGGGTTTATCCCTGCAAGTGATCAAACACCTTGACTGTGGCAAGCCTACTTTATAAATGGAGAAAATCAAGACCTTTGCTGTCTCGCTCTCCAAAAGCAAGACTGAATGGGTATTTCTTTAAGTAGAAGTACTAAATTGGCCACTTTTCCCACATTATTTTTTTCCTGATTTGGGGACAGGACTGAGAAAGCAAATACTATTTCCTTGCATTTTAAAAACCAAAATATATTAAATATTAAATCCTCATATTTCCTAAAGGTTTATATTTAATTTTTGCATGTTTTATATGAATTATCATTCATTATTAAATAAGTTTAAATTGTGCAGCAACTAAAATTAAGTCAAATTTATAGATAGGAATACAGGAATTGAAAGGCTTACTTAGCACAACAGCATTTTCTAGGGTAGTTGCTTTATTCCTGATCATTCTGTCTGTCACTAAAGAGAGGTTTGCCATCACTGTCTTAGAGCTGGGTTCTCATGCTTATAGTTCCCTGAACATCTCACTGTAAGTAATTTTGCCGTATTTATCTACATGTTGCAAGAAATCCCAGACTGTAAAATAATATGTAGAAGGATTTTCCAGCGCAGCCTTCTGAGTGAATAACACAGTGAAAGTAGGACATTTTAAAGATTCAAAAGTATTTCTAACAAGACATTAGAAAGCCTTAAGGTAAATTATGAGTTTACATGTACTGCCGCAGTTGTATTCTCAGCAAAGGGCATTACCATGAAATTAAGACAAACACAAGAAAGTTTTGGAAGCTTCCTCATTACCCATAAACGTGGAATATCAGCAGAACACTAGGAATGTAATAACTCTTGTATGACATTTTTTAATTTGAATGCTGAACAGTTCTTAATCTCTGTTTACTGGTTCCCTGGTGCCAAGGGGAAGAAAGTCAGCCTGCCAAGTTATGTTCCTTGGTCTCTCTAACTCACTGTAAAGGCTTCACCAGGTTTTTGGTTTTTTTTCTTTGCCATCAGTGTAATGGAGATAGTCATTATCTACTTATTATTTGATTTTCTGAGATTATGACATTTTTGGTAATGAATCTTCATAAACCATACCAAATCCACTGAGGTACTGGAAAAAGGATGGTGTATATTAAAAATCTGATATATTTACCCTAGTATAAGCTGCCTAAAACTGCCTCAAAGTCTGCATAATGTTCTCACTCAGTTTAGCCTTTTAGTTTGTGAATGCATAATGTCTGGAGGTGAGTAACTACTGATTTCATTAGCATTACATCTGCTAAAAACCTTCGGGAGAGAAGGGAGACTAAAGCCACAGTCTTGCACATTCCTGCCAGGATATCTAGGAGCATAACTGTGCTTCTGTGGGCTACTGTTCAGGCAGTTAAGGCTTTAAAATATTTAGCTTTTAAAATCAAAATTTTATATCAGTCTCACACACTCACTTCTCTTTCAGTTTCTTTTCCTACCGCTCTCTGTTTCCTCCTTTAATGTGTGTTGACTCTGTTGTTGTTTTTTTCCCCTCCAGTAGCATGAGATTTTTTTTCATTTGGGACTTGAAACACTGCTTCAGGGTGACTTTATGACCTTTCCTGGCAAAGGATCTGCAAGGCTGCCGAGTGTTCTGGGGAGACATTCATGTCACCAACGAAATTCTTTTCAGGTTATGTAAGAGTGTGTGAAAACTGCAATAAGTATGTCAGAGTCCTGCAGTAGAATGGAAACAAAAGAAACAAAAGAAAAGGGAGTCTAATAGATAGAAATGCAGTTACACAGCACTGCAGCAGAACCTAAGAAATGCTGGTGGGGAGAAGCATGTTTAATTGGGGAAGAGAATATGGAATAGCAGGTGCTTTTCCCTAACCTATAACCACAATAAAATGTGTTCCAGTCTTCTTTTTCCCAACTCACCTCTTGTTCAACAAATCAATAGTAGATTTGTCTTAAAATGTTCTGCAGATATGAGATCCTGGCTACAGTGAAAACTAGGTAGACTATTAAAATATGATCATTCTCCTAATTGTGGCAGTGATCTAGAATGGCAGTAGTAGAAGGAAATCTCTTCTACTTTTCTTACCTCTAATCCAAATGATATTTTTCTTTAGGCAAAAGAAGCATATTTCTTTTACAAGCTGGAGAAACTCCAGTGAATTTTTTTCCACTCCCTCTGACCTTTTCATTATGATAGGACTGGGACTAAGAGTTCAGAAACTATGGCTTGTTTTGTATCCTATGTTGCACCTATACTGATAAAGAATTATGCCTTTTTGTCTTCTCTTGCAATAAGAGATCATGTATAAAAATTAATTGGTTTAAAACATATAAATATCAGAATGGGGCTCAGCAGTTAATCCAAACCATTATTTTATGATACATATGTTCTCAGAAGGATATCCTAGCAACCTCCTTCACAGTACAAAATTTTTTCTTTTATTCACCTTACACCCATAATTTTTGCATTTGTTAAAAGGCTGATACATTTCTATGCACTCGGTTTACATACACCAACCTATTGTATACTTCTATCATTAGAGTTTTCCAACTATCTCAGATCCAAAAAGAAGGAATTTTTGGGTCCTTCATGGCCTTTGTAAATTAATTATAGGGATTTTCATTTAGTAGTACAAGACTGACTTTTTTTTTCTGCTTCACAAGCATCTGAGATCCTCTCACTGAAATTTAACCTAGAGTACAGTCTGTTTTCAGTGTGAGTTTTTCAAGAGGATATACAGGAGTTACTCTGTTTTTCTGTTCTGTTGTATTCTACATAGGAATTCTAGTTCTAGTTCCTTATCTGCAAATCACTGTCTACAGTATCTTTTAGAAAAAGTATAAGGATCTGGAGACAAAACGAGTAATTTTGTACATAACATTAAATTTGTAGAGAGTTGAATCTCTTTTGTAAAAGATACAAAAATACTACTTCATTGAATAGAATTTCTGAACTTCCTTTGGAGTGCCAGCTTATAATGTTGTGTAAAGGGTATTGTAAAAGAGGATGCCACTGCATTTAAACCTGTGATAAAATTATTTTGCACTGGTCATTTGTGTCCCCTTTAAAGGACCGTAAATTCTACTATGAGGTATAATTTAGATGATTGTGTTAATTTTTATGTTCAGGAGGCATAATGTATGGAATATTAAAAATTAACACTGCATAGGAAATTTGCTAAAATTCTGAGAATCCTTAGCAGGAACTGGACTTTTTAAAGAATGATAAAATATGATCTATTATGAAATCCTGTTATGAATCCCTATTATTCACTGTAACAAGGAAGACAGAGTAAACCACAGCCAGTAGCAGATCTGGATACTGGTGTTTGAGAACCACTGAGTTTAGCACTTTTAATCTACTTGATCACCTCACTCGCTCACTCCCGCCCCAGTATTACTTTCCATAGGGTTTCACTTCCCTTTTCCAAAGTTAGTATTATTATGCACCAGCCACAGAAGACCTTTAGATGCATGTAGATTAAAACAGTTTCCAGGTAGAGTGGAACTGTACTTGTAATTTCTTAGGTGTAAACCCAGACAGAAAAAGTTCTGCATCTGATCTTTAGGAAATTATCACCATGATACAAAGACAGTAGTGACAGCATCAGTCACACAGTTAAATCTTTCCTGGTACAACACAAATACACCTTTGGGAGATTATACATAAGGTCAGATCTTGTTTTAATTCTTTCAGATGAGATGACTGAAGTGTAAAGTGAAAGAGGACTCAGCTCAGATAAATGGAAAGATGGATTGTGAACATGAAGTAGAATAAGGAAATTATTATTTGGGATGAAAAGATAAGTGTCAATGACTAATTTATACCAGCTCTTCATTTGTGCAGATACTATTTTTAAAGCAGATGATTAATATATGAAGAGAAAGAATTGAGATTATGAAGTGACTTTTCACAGCACAAAATAAACATTAATAGTCTTTCCAGGATAGATAGGTCAGTGAAATAAAGATGGTGGGCAGTCAAAAAGAAATGACATACTGCCCCAGAAAAGTCTTCCAGGAAAAGAACATAGTCAAAATAGCAACGGCTTCACATGACTCTGCTTAGTAGAAAATTTAACTATCGAGTGCCCTTGAGAACAGCCAGTGGGATTACCCTTTTTACAACATTGTTAAATGGTGCAGCACGAAAGCCCTGAGGATGCCCCTAAATGAAACTATTCCTGCCTTTGAAGTGCATCTTAAAGCAAAATACACACATATACACACTAACTTATAAATAAATAAATAGTTTATTTCTTCATTGCATTTGTTTACTCTTTTCTTTCACGAGCAGGGATACACTTCATTAATATTGAGGGACAGTTCCATGTTTGAGGAATGCAAAACTCTCCTATTCCTAATCTGTTTTCTCTAAAATTCTGTTTCTTTCCCCTTCAGTGTATTTCCTCCCTCTTTTACTACTGTGCTTCTTCTTAACACAGTTATCTCATTCATTCTTTTAATTTCTAATGGCTGTCTTCTTTTTATATGGGTAACTTCTTATTCCTTTTTTCTGCAGATGATTTCCTCATTTTTGCTCTCCTTGGCTGAACCCTTTTAGACTCCCTCATCTTTCTCTGTCCATCTTGTGGTTTTCCAGTTTTTCATCCCCATTGCTTCCTTCTCTCTAGCCTCTGGCTTCCTCATCATATCTTTTGTCAAAAATACTCCATATTTTTGATAGATCACCACTTACTTCTTTCTTAATCCTATCCTGTCATTTTATTGCTGACTGAGATTGGCTTTCAGCTCATTTACCATCATCATGAAGTGATTTGCCCTAGGGCCTGAGCTCACAGAAAGTGCCATCCCAGGCAGAAAAATGGCTGTGTTGAAATGGTCCCTTCTTGCTAGCAAAACTGCTTCCTTCCTCTGTCAGTTTCCTGTGTTGATGTTAGCCGTAAGTACGTGTTATTTATATTACACCTGCAGAGCCATCGCCAGCGATAGTGAGTAGAACCTTCTGCAGTAAACAGCTCTGCAGCCATAGGATTGGGGCTGGTCAAACAGACCTAAGAATTAGTTTTGGTGTGATAGGGTGATACCCGTGTTTCTACTGGCCTGTTTTGGCTAGTTGTGCCCGTCGCTGTTAGTAGTAATGCAGGGAACGAAGGAAGGACTTTGCTCTGATGCTGATTCACATTAGATTGGCAAAAGAGGCAGGTTAACAAAGAAAATCTTCTAGCTGCAAACAGAGTACATTTGGAGTCAAGGAAGCATGATAAACACAGAAGCCTACAGCAGCATTTTTTATACTGTCCCTTTTCAGCACAGAACTGCAATTTAATTACTGCTACACCCTTTTGACCTAGGTTGGCTGTCTTTCTGCAGTGTTGCTTTCGTGCCAGCTGGAACTGGAAAACACAGGTTGTCCTTCAGACCATTAGAAAGCAGCTGTGATAGAGGGCCTGGGACCTGCAGAGAGTGTCTGCCTTTTGAAAAGGGTACCCTGGTAAGAAACTGCTCAAATCACAGGAGCTCAGATTAAATCCTGTGGCTCTTCCATTGAACCCTCCAGACCATGAAAGAATGCAGAGAGTTCATGATCAAGATGATTAGCAAAGTGATAAGGTGAGAAACCTTGAACAACTTCTGAGAGGAGCATGGAGGTTATGCAGGTTATGCAGGGAGACAGAGTTGTGGGATGCATTTTCCAAATTCACCCAGAAGAGATGAAAATATTTTAGCCTCTGAACCTCAAATGGATCCCTGAAATAGCACATCCAGCTCGGTGGCCAGCTCTGGTGAAACCATATTCTTTCTCACAGTCAGTAGCTCAGACAGATGTGTGGGGTTTTTTAACATGGGCACTGCAGTTCCAGGCCCCGGACTCTGTTTGAAAAGGGTCCTATAGCCAAAACACAGCAGATTCCATTCCAAAACATTCAGCTGGGTTTCTCACCATAGCCACAAGTCTACAGTGATCTGCACATGCACAGAACTGAGCATGGATGCTTAATGTCCAAAGTCTCCAGCACCCAACACCCACCCTGCAGAGGTGCCTTTGAAAGTACAGAAGAAGCCAAAAGATCAAACAGAGCAAGCAAGCACCTCTCTGTGCTACTGCGGATGTCTGGAGTGGCAAGTGCTGACATCAGACTTTAATTAGCTCATCTCCTACATACATAATATGCGAAATTTTCTGAACTTGTAGATGGACAGGAAATAAGTAATAGCTCACAGTTATACTATGCCACAATTCACTTTCCTGCAGAAATGCACAACACCAGGAAGGATGCATTAGCATTGCACTGAAGTAGCTTCATCTCTCCAAGTATTCTGCTACACCATAAGAAGAAAAAAAGGGTCAAGTGAATAGCTCAGAGTATTTAATAATTTTGAATCTAGTACCTATCCTGCTTTGGACTAGACTGAGTTGGATCTGCTGTGGTTTTGAAGGTTAGCTAAGGCTACCTGATATTCATCTTCTTTGCTTGACAAGCATCTTCCTCAGCTGAAATCTTCAGGTGTGAAATTACCAGCAAAATGCACTTCATGAGGGTCTGATGCTAGCTCATTTTAGACTATACATCAAGTTGCTTCAGGGACAGACAAATTTTATTCGTAATTGTTAGGGCTCTTACACTGTGTGTTTATCTGCTCTTGGTTGTACTATCCATTCATTATTTGTAGTTCATTAGATGACAGCAATTCGTTATAATTGTTGGCAAGATTTGCTTTTATTTCAGATGTTCTATCTTATTATCTTTGTTTTTTAATATTATGATTTTACTTGTTATTGTTTTGTGCTTAGAATCATAAAGCTTTTTATGAATGGGCTAAATAAATTATGTCCCTGACTCCTATTTCATTTTTGTGGGCAGAAATAACCTTGGCTCAGGATGTTCCAAGGATTATTGATTACTGGAGCTGTGCCTCAGGCCATCAGCTCCTTTAAGCCAATCATTAATGCCCTGTGTCAACAAATATTGGAAAAGTGGTGAATGCATTTTCTCTGTTCTCTGAACCCTTTTCCAAAATAGTAAGGTGCTGGGAACAGTGTCTAACTAAATTACAGGGTTTAGGGAAAGAGTTCTAGGTGAAAAGTCACCCTCTGGGCCAGGTGAGGAAAAAAGTGGCTTAGACTTTCACCTGTAAGGTCAAGGCACTGTAGAGGAGTAAAGAGTCGCAATCCTTAAAGACAGCATAAAAATGTACTCAGTTCCTTTTGTGTTCACTGGATGCTCCAACATGCCCTACCTCTTTGCCTGAGATAGTGGCAGCATGTATTGCCCACTACAGGACACAGTTTGAGTCTTTCTCCTGCATTCGGTTACATTGAGGCAAATTTGGCTAAAATTAATGAATTGGGGAAAATATAATCTGGGGAAACTAATAGCTGAATGGTCAGTTGTGCAGACAGCACAAGCACATGAAATACACTTTCTTAGGAAAGCAGACCAAACAAAAAAATTATGTTGCACTATTGTCAGAGGTATCTATTCATCTATAATTCCACCAAAGCCAGCAATAAAAACAATGATGTTCCTATTTTGTAAATAGTGGAAATCTGCAAATAAGCAGCCCTGTGTTGTGAGTGAGGAAAACAGCAGTCTGTGAAGGCACTTGTGGAGATCCTGCAGAAATCTGGTGTGGCAGCGATATGGGAGGAAAACCAGCACTAGAGCCCTATTCATCTTGCGCCTGTTCCACACACAGACTGTTATTTCGCTGCTGGAATTCTCCGGACATTAAAGCCCGAGCATCACTAACAGGCTCCCTGGGTCAGAGGTTAGAGGTCCCCGCAAGCTGCTGCTGAAGAGATAAGGGTGAGGACTAAGGAGAATGGAAGTGTGGCTGCAAGACCTCCCCAGACTGGTTTCCCTGGAGGACCTCTTGTCTGGATGGTGTGCTTCTACTGTACAAGTTCTTTGAAAACGAGGATGGCATAAATTATTTAGGCATGACAGCACTGCCCACAGCCATCACATGACTTGCACACAAAATCTAAGTTCAGGCTCATAACACTCTTCTGGGCAGAAGTTGTCTTTGAGGCACCCACAACCACCAAGATCAACTGACTTAGAAATACAAGTGGGGTTTCAGGCACCCTTAAAAAAATTAATTAATTAGTTAATTGATTTATATTAGCATGGTAGTATGTGTTATGGAGTCTTCACTACTTCTTAAGAGTAAGATCTGAGTGTACTGAAGTACATGGAGTCGTTGGCCCTCAATTTAGCCTCTAAATCAATTTAGCCACGATCTACCCTCTGCTGCTTTTTTTTGGTACAGTTCTGTCTACCTGTGGCAGGATCCAACACTAACTAGCCATAGCTCTATAAAAAGTAAAAACTCTCTTATCTGGTTATGCGCCATGATACAATAAATGTATTTATTTATTACTAGTAATATTATTAATAATCAATTATTACTCTTAACATCTGTATTAAAACCTGTAGTGTGCAGGTGCTTCAGCAAACCCGAGGGTGAAGTTGTGGTATGGGTACATGAGGCAGATACCTCCTGAAGAAACAATAGATACACTAGATTGGGTAGCTCTTCGCTCTGGGAGCATCAGTCATTTGTTCTTTGTGACACTGTTTTACCTGATTGGGCATGCAAGTGCTCACAGGGTGTGTGAAAAGGACACACAGCCTGCCAAAGATGCTTTTGGGAAAACACATGCCATTCTTTTTGATAATCTGCGATGGCTTTTAACACATGGAAATGAATTCTTTTTGCAGTAACCTCAGGGCAAGCTAGCAGGTTCAAGGTCCTCCTCAGTGCTTTCCAACTATAGGTAGTTATTCATTCCTGTATCTCATGCCTGGCCATACACAGGTGTATAAAGCTGGCAAGGCAAAGGAATTGTCACACTCTCCTTGTACTTGTTTGGACAATGACCAGCAAGAATTGCAGTCCCTGATGTCTTTTGGGAAATAGCTGCTACTCAGCTCAGATGTGAATAGAGATGAGGAAGCAAGAGGCTGGCTATAGTTTCTATATTTTCTATCATCGACAAATTGAGAAGATAGAAAACAAAGAAATAACTGAGTTGCACAGGCAGCTACTGTGCAAGAAAGATTTATGCTTTCTGGAAAAGGCAGGTTTGCTGTAGATGAACAATCTATTTAGAATTCTTGCTCCTTATTTGACTAAGCTATCGTTTGTTCATAAATCATGGATGACCAATGATCTTTTGTCCTGTAAGCAGAATGTCCTTGCACTGTGTTCAGACAGTGTCTCAGGTACAGTGGATCTGGTTCACTGGTGCCCTCTTGGCTTCCACAACATTTAGACATTCAGGAGAAAACTTTAGCATAGGTCTGTAGCTTGTTGTTTTGATGCACCACATGTCTGCACAAACACAATTAACTGGTTTGGAGCCGGTTCTTTTCTGTGAACTTCCTTCCCTCTCACTAATTAATGAAATGCAAATGAGAGACTGAATTACAAGTAAGAGAGTCTGTTCTCAATCTATGCTTCACAAGTATCCCAAGGGTAATAAAATAAAAAGGCCTGAGCGGAGCACATTCATTCAAAAGCAACTTGAAGGTGTATGGCGTAAGCAAAGATAACAGAAAGAGAAGAAGCAGCTGCCTTGAGTCATAAAAAAAATACAAACAGTATTCTTGCCTCAGGGATATTTTCACAGACTGAGGAAAATCTGAACTATTTGTTTTTGAAGAATCTTATCATTATACTCTTAACACATATTGGACAGGCACTGTGAATCTCTCTTCTTCCTCACTGTATCACATGGTCTTTCAGATGTAGCTGATGGTGATTTCCACAAAAGATTGCCCTTCTTCTGGACTGAAATAGATGTGCTTATACACTTGACATTTGGGGGGGTGCGAATTGGCACATACGGGTAACCAGGGAGACCACCAAACCACAGCTGAAATGCAAAGAGATTCATTTAATTACCTCACTGACAATGCTGGGTGGCAGAGGCACACAGCACATGGGCTCCACCAGGCTCAGTTCACCCTGCTGAGCAGCAGAGGGGATCACTGCCCGCCCCAATATATCAAAGGGCTCACACACGCCATTTATCACAAGGCTGTGCTTTTGTGATCTCTCTCTCCCAGTAGGAGGCTCAAGCATGTCTGTGACAGTGTGTTATCTCTACACAGGAATTCTCCTTCTTAAAACAGGCAGAGGATGAGCAACACTAAGCATAACAAAGGGAGTTTCCCCACACCAGCAATCTCAGCATTCCCAGCTTCAAGGTCACTTTGAGCAAAAACTATTCCCTTCTCACCAAATCTTCCGGTTTTAATCCTTTCCTCCCAGCTGTGTACAAAGCCTTTATCTTGTCTTCCATGGACCTAAGTGCTACGAGTTTCTCTTCAGAACGAAATCATACCTGCTTGTGCGTATAGCTATCATATTTGTTATAGCTGGAAGGAAAAATACCTTGCATATACAAACCCTGCATCCAGAGTAATACAATGAAACTCATTTCAACACCCTTATTTCAGGTTGTTGTAAAAGTATTTTATGACTATATTCTGTTCGCTGTCATTGACCAACAGTGGTGGCATAAGAAAAGTGTCTTGGGATTAAAAGTCTGCTTAAGTATTTGAGATTTGAAACTGTGATTGGATGTTAATCAAGGACTGATTTGACCTGCTGGCACTTAACCTGTTGTCAAGAAAACGTATTGTTGAGCCAGGAATTCTCAATGGTCAAGGCGATGTGGAAGTGCAATGTCATTCTGAGAGTCAGTAGGCCTCCATGAGGGAAGCAAGGCTGCTCAGAACAAATACATTACTGGTATACACCTGAAAACCCTATCCTTACACACAGAATGCAGTTATCTTGCGTTCCACAAGTACCTTATTTACCCTGGTTTCTTGGCATTAGTTATACTGTTTGCAGCTCTGTAACCTTTCACTCAGGCTGCTCTAACAGCATTTTTATTTCCACAGAGGCTCAGTTTCCCAAAGCCTCTGTGGGAATATTTTTACTTGATTATTCTCTGTTCTTGCTCCCCTACTGCTTTTTTCTCATGATCTGGCATGTGCAACCCCAGTGTTGCTGTTACAGCAGGTTCTCTTGTGGGAAGGAACTACCACTGGCATGAGAATCATCCCTGCTTCCCCTCCGTCCCTTACTTCTTGTTCTGTAGGTTTCAGTTCGTATTAGAGAAAACATGTATGGCAAAGTAGGTAGCAGTCACTCAACAAATATTATCACAGCAGGAATCTGAGGAAGGAATTTGATACAAGGAGTGGTGTTTTAAACTCAGTGAGTTTTAAGGGAATTTTGTCTCTATTGATATGATTTTTCTGGTTTGCAGTTGAAGCCATTAGACTCCAATGAGTTTCAAATGGTTTTCTTTCAAATTTATGAATTCAGCAAGGGTTATTTGTAACTCAGCTTCAGATTTATGCAAAAGCATGGCCCAGGCTCGCTAAAAATTTGCAAGCAGAAGATAAGGAGTCTTTCTAACCACTTCAGGTAGGTTTCATCTTAAAATAACTTTAGGTCTGAAGTAACAAATAAAGTCAGATATCTTAATGTAATTTGAAGCATATTAAACTAGCAAATGAGATTCATTTCAGTTTATTATCCTTTCTCTACTTGATGAACTGATCACCTACATGTCTTTAACAGTCCCTATAGGATCCTTCCCCAAAGACAAAACAACTTATCCTCTTAAAACCATCTGGAGTTGTTTCCTTCTCAGCTTAAAAGCAAACTTTCAAAACCTAACTTAGCTTTTACTGAAAGCAGTGATGAAGTTTGTGATTAGACAAGGTTTTGAGGTTGGTGTCACGGATACTGGACTACAGGGGAATGTGGGTTCAGAAAAAAGAACCTGACAACTAACATGCTTCCAAATTTGCTTTGTACTACCCCATGGGCACTAAGGAAAGGTTTTTCGAGGATTGGTTTAGTTTTTCTTTAATCAGGTTAATGAAACTTTACATATGGAATGGGATACAAACAGCATGCATCCAACTTCTCAGGAAATTAGTCAGATTTTTGAAGCGAAAAGCACCATTATGTATAAATGGCCTGACTTTCAGCCATAAAACCATACTGTTTATTTCCTGAATTAAGATTCTGAAACTTCTGCTCAGAGCTAGTTAATTTCTCTGAGAAATACAATCAAATTCAGCTACTGGAACAGGCACAACCTGAACTGAACTGCGTCAGTGTACAATGGCCACTAAAACAAAAAGAGACCTTATTTCCAGGCAATCATTCTTCTAGTTTCATTGCCAACACCTGAATTTTACCATGAAGTATTTCTTCGCTTGATTAAAGAATTTTACAATGAGTTCTAATCTTTGCCCAGATTTCATATTCATCTACTCTGGGTCACCTTTTTTTAAAAAAAATAAGTAAATTGAACTCCGTAAGTCATTCACCATAAACCTGATTTCTGTCTTCAAATAATTTTTTTGAAGGGAACTGAGGAATAAAAACAGTGTTATATTTCCTGACTTTTGTGTCAGCTGTGGGGTTTTCTTAACAGATTCTCACCTAGAAATTAATAATTGTCCAGAGGAGAAAATTGTCTTAAAATATCCACTGAAGAATATTTTAAGTTCGATATGTCACTGGTCACTTCCCCACCACACATTGTGTGTCTTGTGGCTTTATGTAGAGCTGAATAAGGCAGTACCACACATTCTGAAGTGATATAAGCAAGAAACAGCAAGACACTTTTAAATGGGTTCCTGACACTTCTGGAGAGACTGTTCCTTTTTTATAATTTTTAGCAAGCCCACTAGGTAGCTTTCAGAAAACAGGTAGCATTCTGATGAATTTTCAGGGGTCAGTGTTTTTATATGAACTACTGAATTGAAATAATACAATATATAATGCAAATGTTGAATAATCCTTAAGTGTCAAACATATGTCAGTTATAATTCTGTCTGTTGCTGTAATGAGAGACAATAGCACAAAAAACTTTTAGATCAAAAAAGCTTGTTCCAACTCTATTTTATAAAAGTGATAAATATTAAGATGTGGTATACAATACCAAATTTAGAGGTCAAAATCCCATTATTTCAATATTTAATTCAGAAAATAGTTTTAGCATAATGTTTCAAGTCTGAATAGTGAAATGGAGTTCTTTGAAGAACTGTGGAAGAACTGTGGCCCTGAGATAGGAATGAACACTCTCAAAATTGTTTCAAGGGCTCTGTAAATGTCTAGAAGCAAAAACTTTGGCAGCTTAATAGTGGCAGGAAAAAACATTTAGATAGGAATCTGTGAATGCAGATTTTTTATTTTTAACTCTTTTGAATATATTCTTTTTCTCTGGGCACTTTTTTTAACTAAAAGATGGTGGTTCATTAGTTTGTGTAATTTTTGACTGTGTCTATGAGTTTAACTAAATGTGTGGGACCTGACATGTCTGGAAATCTCCATGGAGTGAAATTGTTTCCAACAGACCAAGAGGTCTCTTTAGACCCTTGGAGCACTCAAGGGGCTTACGTTGTTCTTCAACTCAGGATGACCAAGCTATTGAGTAGTTAGTGGCCATCCTCAAGGATGAGTGGAATTCACCCTTATATTGGCTTTTGCAGCATAAGTTCTTGTCAAGCTCTGCTCTGCTCTCTGTGTTCCACATATTTTCTGATTACCAGAAAATCCATGCTGAATCACATTCCTAACTGGGCAGGATTCCCTGTGTTTTACCCACTACTTTGTCCATTGCACCTCACGAAAGTAGAGATGACAATAAGATTTTCTACACCAGGTCTGATAAGTTTCCACAGTGTTCAGTGTCTAAGTCTCAGTCCTCTTGGGACTTCTCTTTGAAGTCCCTGCGTGTGTGATAGGAACTGCCAACACAGAGTGTGTGATGCGGCATTTGTGCTGAACTAAGCCACTGTGGAGTTATTCTAATTGGAGGTGTTCTAATTGCCCATGTTCTGCCGGCACTAGCGATGAAAGGTAATCACAGGGAAATAGCTGGACTAATGTGATAAACACAATAGGAGCACTACTACAGGCTCTACTAAATGGAAATGAGCTCTAGAATCCATAATTACTGGTCTGTTTTTAATCAAAATAAGGTGATTTGACAAACTAAATTTTCTAAGTATTTCCCAGAAAGCAGTTTTCACCTTAATTGTTTAAAGCACTGTTCAATAATGAGGGTTTTCTACTCATTCTTTTACACAAGAAGATATACTGATATTAATAGCATTTGATGCCATTCCTATACCGAATCTCAAACAGAATAGGCTTCAAGTTTTCTGCTAAGGATTGACTACCAATGATGTGCACAGGCTTTTGTCCTGCCTGAGCTTGCTGTGGCTGAGCTGCCAATCACTGGCTTGCCATAAACACCATTAAGCCACAAAGAAGCGCAAAAGAATATATTGTTTACATTGTTCACAATGTAAACACACAAGAATGAAAAAGTCTGAAGATCATGTCTATATCTAATCTATACTCTTCATTATTCTCTTCAGGGATCCTCCTAGACATAAAAAAAATTTACTTTTCATGTCATCATCCTCTGTCCTCTTAAGTGTAAAACCAGACCCCTACTTGTTCAAATATAAAAAATAAAGTCCAATTAAAAGTTATACTTAAATTTTCATCACTTCAGGTACCTGTTTCTGATTAGATATTAATACAAACTCATCAGTTTTAAGTATGTATCAAAATGACATTAGGTGCAAGCCTTTCACATTCACAAATATATCGGCAAAAATCAAGAAATAAGTGGGCTCTTTAGTTCAAGGTCTAACTATTTTCTAGCAACAGAAATATAAGCATAACCATAACCTAAACTCACAAGGATTACACATACAGTCCTCTAGGACTTTGCAGCCAAAGGAACTTCTTTTTTTGGAATTATCCTGGAGTAAAACACAATACAGCACCTTCATGAAGAGACAGTTGCCATTGTCTCATTGCTCTCCCTGTCCTTACCCTGAGGCCCTCAAATTTTCTACTTAGTTAAAGTATTGATACACTAGATCTGTGAAAAGTTTTGCCCCTCTTCCTGTGAAATACAAATCTTGAGCTTTTTCACACTGTACATTCACACCAAAAAAAACTGCGATAGTTTAATCATAAGCAGAAATGGCATTTTCCAGAACAGCCCAGAATGGATTGATTAAGACATTCTCTAGTGATGTGAGAATTCTGAATTATGTAATAAATAATTCTGAGAGTTATGCTGGCTCTCTGTGTCTCTCAGACTCCAAATCCCAAACTGGAGTTGAAAGGCCTTTATTGAAGGATTCGTTAAAACTTACAGGTAGCATTGAAAAGTTTGTTTTAATGGATTAGCATTTTCAGACAAGAATATTTCAGTAAAAGCCAGCTTTCAGACTTTCTATTATATTCTTTCCTGGCAGCTACAAAAGATCTACATTTTCAATATTTCTGATTAACTTTGAAGATGACTGAAAGAATAAAATATCATTATTTGACATATCCATAGTGGTGGTAGAACAAGAGGGATGTTAAAAATTGAACAGAATGAAGCAAATAGTTGATTAAAGATACTCTGTCCAACAATTTCCATGTTTCCAGTCACAGCTGTAGACCAGTTCCAATAGAAATCAGAAAGACTTCCCTGGTGGTGAAGTGCTGTAGATTATATATTTGGAGAAGTGCTTGACAATTTGAAAACCTCTCTTTCCTTAATTCATTCCTTCTGAATTCCTATGGTCTAAAGACTCCCTCCATGCAAGCCTCCTTCCTGCACATGCCCTGCCAAGGACTTTGACACCATCCTGCTTATCAGTGCTGCCATCCGTTACCTGATGAGTGCTCTCACTGCTGATTTTGTGTAGTCACATCACATTGAGCCACAATTCAATATTGCTTCAATCCCTGGCTCTAGCAGTGGCCAAATCCTGGTGTTTCAGACAGTCAGTTCCCACTGAAAATATTCTTGCTTAATTTACAGCGTTATGCATGGAAGAAAGATTACTTGGAATGAATTTGGATCTTTTCAGCTTCTGTGGTGATCAGTTTATAATGAATATAGGTACATGAAACAGCAAATAAACTTTGCATGTCCACAGTATGTCATTCTTCTCCATTCTCTTCCACTGATTTAATTATTCCTCCATATTATGTAAATATATACGTAATATAATAAATTAGATAGAAAATGTAAAGGATTTAACAAGTGCCCTCCCTTCCCAACTTCACCTGCACTGCATTTCTCTTTATAGTTATTCTGAGATGCCAGTGCTCTCTGAGGCTTTAACTTCTGTGTTGTGAAACACAAATTCCAGTGCTTAACAAACAGAAATGGGACATTGTCTCAGTCAGATATTTAAATATATGATCCTAAGTGGAAGAGAGTGCTACAGGCTGATATGAAACTGCATGATAATTTGCTGTTCCTAGTTTTAAGTAGACTCCTTTTTACTTTTTCTGAAACACACTGAGGTCTCTTATTGTGGGACAAGAAGCCAAAATAAAGTAATATTGTGTAAATCAGTTATTCATTCAGACATGCTAGCTAACAAGCCTGGAATTTTTCCAGAGCATAAAATTTGACATACCCCTAGAAAAAGGTCACATAAAATGAACAGTTTAGGCAGAGGGGATAAAAACATCCAAAAACCAAATCACAAATTCCAGAAAATTCAAAACAAAGTATACCAATATTTTCAAAAGTACTTTTTCAATTTCTCATATTGATTAAGAGGGAAAAAAAGGCTATTTGATAAGGCTGTTTAGGTACCTATATGATAGCTGAAATCATTACTTTTAAGCTCTTATTTGCCCTATTCCCCCACTGCAGCAGGAAATAATAAAGCAACCAGAAAACTTGTGTAAATCACAATGCTGCTTTAGTTCACTTTAAGGGACAGAAAATCTGAGTTCAAATGTCCTTTTTCTGATTTATGGTAGGGATGACAGCTATATTCATGAGATATTCTGATTTTCACCTTGTTCAGTCTTTCTGATGAATTAGGGCTTGTTTTAATAAATTGGAGAAAATTGAAAACTATTTGTATTTTTAGTTACATATCTCAAGTTTGTTTCATGTGTCATATGGTGCTGCCCATCTCCAGACCTCCTACTTGTATAATTCCATTCCATTGTGGAAATTGACTGATTCAGAGTTTACTGCTTAATTATGGTCTATTCAAGTTCTGTGAACATTCAAAATACAACCAAACTTAAATTTTACTTCTATAGGTGCTTTCCTGTCAGGCTGACATGATCCCTTCTCTAAAATGAAATCCAAAGATTGTCTTGCGTTATTCTGCTGCTGCAATTTGGAAACTGCACGTTCAAGGAACACTGAAAGATGTTGCTGACAGTACTGTCTCACCATGCTTGATGCTCTATCAAAAATTCTCATTCTAATTTGTTTGTTTCCAATTAGAGAAGAAACTTGAGAATAGGCGGGGGACAGACACAGACACAATCACCACTACATCCCCCCATAGATATGCAAAGTCATACAGACATCAGTAAAACACTCATTTTTAATCAGTCAGCCTGAGCCAGTGTAACCTGCCATCAATTCATGCACATTGCAAGCACAGCAAGCTTGCACAACCTACACACGCAACCAGCCTCTCATTCCAGTCACCCCATTCCCCAATCTGACACATCCAACCCTATTTCCAGCCCTTTGGGTCTGCCAAGGCTGAATAGTTAGCAACAAATCCTGAAAGATACAATACATATATCATTTAATATAATAATATGTGTGCAGAGCAGCTTAAGGTTTGGCATGGATAAATGTGCATGGTGGGGAAGGGGGAAGATGGCCAGAATGACCATTTCCCAGTATTTCACATAAACCCCTGCAAAATCAGCACCTGACTCTCCTCTTTCCTCTTGTTTCAAGGAATTTTTTGGCTCCCCTCTTCTGACATTGCTTCAGTGCATAGTGATCTGTATTCGTCCCCATCTCTCTCAACCCATAATATTTGAAGCTTACCCTTTAGACCTGTCCCTCTCTTTAGTAATTCCATTACAAACTGTAGTTGTGACACAAGCTGTCAGATTAGCTCTCATTCTGGGCTGCTGAACAAACAACAACATCATTAATTTCTCTGTGAGAAAATAGTGTAAACACAGAGATGAGAAAATAGTGGGCATAAAGCTATTTGCCAGCTTCATGAGGAATTCACACAATATAGAGGGATGGTGCTGACAGCACATAAGGGCAACACTTCATTTAATGCATCAGTGCCTCAAATGAACATGACCCACAACTTTGCCCACACAAAGATATTTAAGATTTTTTAAAGGGTTGACTTGCTCTATCTAGTTCATTTTTAGGCTACATTCCTCAGTGTATTCATGCCTATGTGCTTCTCAACTCCTATCAACTCACTTAATAAAGGAAGAGCTACAGGAAACTTCCAGTTTCCTAGTCTGCTAATATGGGCTCACAGATAAACTGAGAATAGTGATGTTCAAAATGCACTTCAATTTCTTGCAGACCCCAAAAATAACGGGAAGGGAAAATTCCCACTATAAGAGCCTGTAGCAACAGAGCAAGGAGTAATGATTTTAAAGTGAAGGTGGGCAGGTTTAGCTCAGATATTTAGAAGAAATTATTTACTGATAGATTGGTGAGACATTGGAACAGGTTGCCCAGGGAGGTGACAGATGACCCATCCCTCAAGGACAGGTTGGATGGGGCATTGTACAACCTGCTCTGGTGGAAGTTGTCTCTGCCCATGGCAGGTGGAATGGACTAAAAGACCCTTAAAAGTCCCTTCCAACACAAACCATTCTATGGTTCTATAATCATGCTCTTATGCTGCGTTCTACTTTTGTCATCTTTTTGTGTCCTGAACAGCTAAATCTAGGCTTAGAAATTTTAACCTCCTTTTCATTCACCATTCCCTCATTCTGTAAAAGCCTTTTTCAAGCACCTTTCCTGCTGAATTTCACCGGATATGGGAAATATATAGTTGTGTTCAAACAAAAATTCCATGAGAGTTTAAAGCTGCTATTTAATTGGGAATATTAAATGGACAGTTGGAATTGAAATGGGAAAAGCACTTTCCATAAAGGATTAAACTCATTCCACATTCTAGCAACTCCCTTATCTTTTAGACTCTATCAATGAAAGGTGTTTGCAAAATGAAGTGATTAGCATGTAGGTGTGAGATTTCCACAAAATAAAGAGAGGAAATCTGGGACTGGTTTCAGTGTGCTCTTCTGTAACTGCATTGGTTTTTGATGCTCTAAATTCCTAATTTACAATTTGCATACTTGTGGGAGCCTAATAATGTATCTGTGTCCCTGACCGAAATCTTCCTTCTTGGACTTTTTCTCCAAAATAAGGAGAATAAGGAGAATAAGTCTTCAGGACTAGAAGACTTGAAGTTGGGGCACCATGACAGACTATATGCCAGAAAATATACCTTTTTTTTTTAATTTTTTTTTTATTTTTAATCAGGGGTTTTCCCTCTGTTCATGCAGTTATATGCTGATTCCTTTTAATTTTTTCCTCTAAGGATACAAAAGACACTCTAGAGAGCAGAATTTAATTCTGGGTTAGGATATTATTGCTGTTAATGGGCCTTTCCTGCATCTGCAAAGCACCATCCTGCTGTGCATTTTGCTGACAGACTAATCCTGCTGTGTGTGCTCTCCTGGGACATCTCCCTGGAGCGATGGCAGCGCACCTGGGTAAGGGCTGCAGCCTCTGCCTGCACCAGGGTTTAGTTCTCCGGAGCTGTTCTGCCGTGAAAGGAGGCACTGGCCAGCCAAACATCTGTCAGCGGGGAGAGGGGAGTGGCCCTCAAGGCAAACAGCTCCGAGTGAGGCATCTAGAGGAAGCACTCTGATTGTAGGGAGGAGATAATAATGGGCTGGACTGTAAGCACCCTGCAGTATTCCATTTAATGTTCTTTTCATTTAACAAGCCATTAAACTGGAGCTGATTTTATTATCATAAGTTTTTTCCACTGGCATCTGAAGAAGTTTTATGGCTTTCAATAAAGCCTTCACTCTACTGAGAATCCTGTTTGATTTTATTATAACATCTTCTAGTGAGATTTACATTCTTGTTTTGCTTAAGATTCACATTTTAATGTAATCATAAAAAAAAGTTAGATTTGCTTGTTTGAGGGAATCTTATTCAGTTAATTATCAGTCACCACATGACAAATCATTTAATTTGGCTTCTATTGTACAACAACTGTTACTTATCTTGACTTCACAATGAAGACAAGTCAGAGACAAACCAGAATGCAGTAGGAATCCACACAAGAAAGGTACCTATTTCAGAAAGGGGGATGTTTGTTTGGAAAAAATAAGGAGTCTCTCTCAAATTAGGAATTAATGCAACCATCCCAGATAATTTTAAAGTTAACTTTATGTTCTTTCTGTTTTAGATTTAAATTTCTTCTTCTTGGCAATAAAACCTCATGTGATATTCTCATGGCACTATGCACTTTAAAGCTTAAAACTTTGGTCATCCCAGAGATTTCCTTCCAAAATAGTGTTTGATTGTTTCCTAGGCTTCAGGCTTCCTTGCAGCCTAGATTTAAGGTTCCTATAACTATCTAAAAGATTCGACTAAATCTATTATGATTTTTAAAAAAAGAATATACAAATGTATATGTTCTTCCTAATGGGACAGAAAATATATTTGAGGGGTCTCAGTGATTCTTATAATCTCTTAGATTCACTTGATGAGTTCTAATGTCAAAAAAACCAAAGCAGGATCTCCATCCTACACACACACACAAGAGAACAAAAACAAAAACAAAAAGAAAAACAAAAAAACCCCTAGACTAAACCAAACAAACAAAAAAAATCCAAAAAACCCCAAAAAAACAAAAAAAAAACACAAAAAACCTCATTTCATTCTGCCATAAAGATAAAGCAAGTAATAATGAATGTTTTCATCAAGAGTCAAGCTAGCTTATGTCTGCCATTCTCTCTGAGAATACTAACAAGTGATATAAGTTTTAGAGTTGATAACAAGCTGATCGTCTGCTATCCTTCTCACTTGATGGTCAGCACTGACTCTTTCTGTGAATGAGAACCTCCTATTATGAAAGTGCATTGAGAATGTGGTATTCCACAGCTTTAGACTCCTTAATTTGTTCACCAGAAGTGTCACTGGATCTGGTTGTTTTGTTTTTTTTATTGCTTAGGTAATACTGGAGGATAGTTCCATAGGATAATAGTCTCTTATGTTAACCAAAGGAGGCCCTGGCAATAAGTCTGCATTTCAAGACAATCGCAAATCAAAAAACAGATGGGAGAAGATCAGGGCTTTTCTCATCAGATACAGACTGAAGTCACTATTTTCTCTCCAAAATTTTCAATGCTGGTGGCTGAAGGCTATCACCTTTGTATTGATCTTCCAATTAAAATGCAAAGACCTTTTTTAAATACTTGGTTTATGCATTTTTTTCATTATGAAAGAAACGTAACATTTTTGTGGGCATTTAATTGTCTTTGCATTTTGTTTTTGTTTTGGTTTTTATTATTATTGCTATTGTTAGTGGCATTCCAGTCTTTGCCAGCTCCGTATTATTTGCTATGTTACTGGCACAAGAAAGGGTCTAAGCTAGAAAAGAGATTTCCTTCATCTGAGTTCATTTTAGCACCATTGCAAATATTGTTAGTACAAATTTTGTTTAAAATATCAAAATTGAATTTAATTCAACTTTAAATATATGGTAATATACTTGTTAAAAAATAAACTGAACTTAATTTCAAAGCAAAAATAATTTTAAAATAATTTTGCAATTGCCTGGAATTTCAATTATTAGGCTTTAAAAAAAATTCCTCTCCATTCCACTGACTTCAAACTACTTCACAAAGTTGACATTAATTAATTAAACATGTCCATTGACCCAAATCTACTTATGTTGGATATAAAAAATATTTGGTCTAAAAGTTTCACCTTGCCCTATGGCTGAACTGCAGTGACTGTCAGTATGAGTTTTATCATCCTTAAAAAGTTGTGACAGTCATATTGTACCCTTGTGAGAAATTACTTAATTAGTGCCTTCCAATTATTGAGGTCACTGAATGGAAAATTCTGAAAGTGTAATATCATGCTGAATAGAAAGTGGAAGAGAAGACTAGAATTGATCATTGCTCCAATCAGATCTATCATGCTCTGACCTGGATCATGGTGTCCCCATGGACACCAAATGGTCCCAAACATTAAATTGCAGAGCACACCAAATTGCAACAGCTGGTGTCTGCCAAATGCCCTGATGAATGTGCTTTGGCAACTTGCTGTTTGGATTTCTTTTCATAAGTAACAAAATACGCAACTATAATCCCAATCATTCCCAGAACGCTGTCTTATTATCTCATCATTATGTCAGCATTATTATGTTCTCTCTGTCATCAGTATTAAATTTATGGTCCACATATTTCATCCTCCTCAAGATTTTTAGAAATAGGAAGATGTAGAATAAAATTTCTCCCATAAAGATTAGACCAGAATCACAGCTTCAGCTCTTAAGTATTTGCTAAATGGGTACCAAGCTCTCCAAGTAATGCACACAGGTGATGAGGTTCTGGTCCAGGTATAGCTACAATCCATTACATAAATGGGCAACCTGAGTATACAGAGTGAAGTGGTTTACACATTTCACTCAAGAAGTCAGAGGTAGAAGTTTTAGTAAAACGTAATACTCATGATTCTTAATATTCAGCTCATAAGGTATTCTGCAGTATGCTTTGCTAGAAATAAGTGCCTAAAGCAGATGAGGGAAATGACAAATCAGACAGGGCATGCACAATGAAGTGGAGGACTTCTAAAGCAGTTATATCAGCAGCATCTGCACAAAATTATTCCTCTTTTTTCTTTTGTTACTTTTGTCTTGATTTGTGTCTTCTTGTCATTAACTGTAAGAACATATTTAGAATTTAAAATTATGTTAATATCTAGAGGCCTCAGTCATCTAGATCGTCTAGACACTAAAAATTTTGTTTGGGGTTTTTTTAATTTAAATTACTGTGCCTAATCCAAAATGTTTCCTGCTCAATTCTCAAAAGTAGTTAATGTCTTGCTTCTGTTGAAATCGGAGTTTTATGCCTTGCAGGCCAGATGGAGAAGAGCTGTAGAGTCCAGGGAACAAGGCATAATAAAATAGTAGGGCAAGCAAGTGTAGGGAAAGTTTTATTTCCCTTCTTCCTTGCTCTTAATTTTCCTTAAGAATTTAGCAAAGCTTATTCTGTGACACTTTGGTCTCCTGTAACTGTAGTGCCAACCTGGGCTGTCTATGTGGGATATTAAGCGCTGGCTTTCATGGCTTTTTGCTGACTTACGTGAACTGGCAAAATTTATAATCGTAACACAGCTACTCAGGAAATTAACAGTCAATGAATATTTACTGGAACTGAAATGTTGTCTACCAAAGAAATATGTACTTCTGGCTGGTAGTATATCAGAAACCATTGGAGTCAGTTGATTCTGGTTTTGTCACGTGGCTGAGTATTTGTCTTAAAACTCTGATTCATTACATGGGCTCAGAGTATAACGTATCTGCTTATTGATAGCAGCCCTTTCTTTCACACATTTGTTACTTGGCATACAAGGAATATTTAAATGCTCATAAAAACGCGTTCTGGATCCCTTCCACCTCAGGAGTTTTAGAAGACCTAAAGGAAGATGAAAAATATTTCCAGGCATCCCACAAAGTTTGTGATATGAAAGAGAAACTGGAGAAGAAGAGATCTATAATATTCGAGGAAGAAATTCTTTGCATTGAGGGTGGCAGGGAACTGGAACAAGCTGCCCAGGGAGGTCATGGAGTCTCTGTCTCCAGAGGCACTAAAAACACACCTGGAGAAGCTTCTGTGTCACCTGCTTTAGATGGCCTCACCATGCCAGGTGGTTGGACTGGATATCTCCAGAGGGCCCTTCCAACTCTAAGGATTCTGTGCTTCTGTGATGTAGTAGGCTCAGACGTCTTGCCAACTTATGACAATACCATATGCGTCATAAACTACAAACTACTAGATAAGAAGTAAAATTTCCAAAAGTATCCAAGTTCCATTTTAAAATGAGACTTGAACATTTAAATTCCAAAATAGCATGGAAAACCAAAAGGTTTCAAGTCAGCAAATAGAACTTAGGCACCTGATTTACAAGGACAATGCAAAATATTTTTAAATTTTAGCCCTTTAATCGTTCTGAGAATACAAATATCCAGACATGACTCGATCTGGAAAAGCACAGCCTTTTTACATTACATACATAGTAGATTAGATGTTTGGTCTGAATTACAAACCCTACTGATTTAGCTTATGCTATATGTTGAGCTGAATGATTAACAGATTAATTAATGACAATACTATATAGATTGTAATTAATAGCTAAGTCAAAGCAAGTTTACTTGTAAAAATGTTTTGCCTCTGCGAGCTGTGGGTTCTTGCAAGGTTAATATGAACTGTGTTTCCCAAAGAGGTGCAATAACAAGCTGTGAGTGGCTTAATGTGTTCCACCACAAGACATCCATACCTAGGCATGAGATTCATTCAAAATTTAAGAAGTTTATGAGTGGATATCCACTGAATTAATCAGAAACTGGTCATGAGAGACAAATTTGTCTGTAGTGTTTGTGCAACCCAACAGTGGGACACACCGAAGAAGAATGCTCTTCCAGAAGTACATGTTTTTATTTTCAAAAAAATAGGCAGTTTAAGAGGGTTTTTGTTTTGGTGTGGGGGTTTGGGCTTTTTTTTTTTTTTTTTTTT
>VZTX01021292.1:685676-696003 GCA_013400915.1 Pardalotus punctatus | reverse complement strand
TTTTTTTTTTTTTTTTTTTTTTTTTCCGGGGGCTTATTTTGTATTTTTATTCCCAAGGATTATTTCCCTGCCTCTTTCTCCTATCTTTCTCCCACTCTCACACCCACACAGAGTAATCATTCTCCATTTTCCATACTTGCTTTGACACTTACAAAATGGTCTAGTGAACGTTGCAATGACTGCGAGGGAAAAGTCTATAGTTTCAAGCTTTAATAAGAACTCCAATACCATCTATGCATAGAGGCTCCTATACAATCAGTATGGATTAGGCACATAGGGATGTTAGAACAGCAATGTCCAATTCATGACCTACCAGAGAAATTACTCCAGCCCAAAGCTCAGTGTTAGCTATGCTTATCCTAGGGTTGCAGGACTAAAGGATGATGGTGGCTGAAGAGCGGCTGCTGCAGTCAGAAGGATGTAATTCTACTATCCCTGAGCAGGAGATGTTGTCCTTGGTGGGGAGCATGGAGCTGGCAGCCCTTCCCTGGCACTGGGATAGGCTGTGCAATCCACCTGGCAAGAATGACTGCACGCTCTCCATTTCCTGCTTATTGGCCCTGCGTGTTCATGTGGGGTCTGGGATGCGGTCCGGGCCAGCTCTTGCTTCTGAGTTGCCTAATGGCAGACACAAATATCAAACAAAGCCTTTTTCGTCCTTTATGGCTGTGGATTAATAGCAGCTCAGCTGCTCACTCACTCCAGTGGCATGGGGGAGAGAATTGAAGGTGTAAGAGTGAGAAAATGCATGGGTTGAGACAAAACCAGTATATTACTATTATTATTATTATTATTATCATCATCATCAACATCAACAACAATAATAATTATATTGTAAATAAAGGTTAAAAAAAACCAACAGAGACAATAAAAGCCAAGAAAAACAAGTGATACAAATAAAAGCAATCACTTTCCACCACATGATCGATGTCCAGCCAGGCCCTGAGCAGCAGGGCAGTGTGAGAAGCACAAAAGGCCTTGAATCTGTGTAAACACTGCTCAGCATCAATTAAATTATTCCTTTATAATCAACACTGCTTCCAGCACAAATCCAAAGCATAGCCCTGTACTAGGGCTATGTGCTATCTTTAATAGCTACTGTGAGGAAAATCAACTCTATTCCAGCCAAAACCAGCACACTGGTGAGCGTGGTTTCTGAGTTTGGTAAGCATACTTTTTTTCCTTCGTCATCAGCCACTAAAGTGCTGACAGCATTGAGCCAAAGAATATATCACTCATTGTATCTACTCACATTTGCCCGAGAATAATTTTTAGACATTCAAAGAATATGTTTTTCAATCCATAAGGCTTCTGAAAACACACCAGTAATTTCAGTAGAAGGAAAATGCCTGCGCCTGCTCAGGGCTTTCATTTTGTATATTATTTGTATGTAAATTGTTTATTTATAGAAAACGCCATGATATTTGCAGGAAATGATAATTTTGGGCATAGCGATCTGAATTTCTCTCTTTCTGACGCTAAAATCTAGCATTCTTTTCTTAGGAGTAAGAACAAACAAGATTTACAGTAATCAGTGACACTTTGACAAAACGGGGGCAAGATGAATTGGGAGTAAAGGAAGTGATATTTTAAGTGATATAGCATGTCATTTACCACTTGGCTTAGAGGTCCTATATGAATAATGGCAAAATGGAATAAATGTCTCAGTGCTTTGTTAGAGGTGATTCATCTCTTGATGAAGAATTTATATTGCCATGGTAAAATACTGCTAAAGACTGGACTTTTCCGAAGTAAGACTTTTGCTGTTTTACATAGAAGCTAGCTTTGACTGAAGTAATAGATTTTGTTCAGTCAAGTAAAAAAAGATGATAATAATGTGTGTTATTAGTTTTATACTGTGATAATGAAAAAATGGGAATATACAGAAAGGTCTCAAAAGCAGTGTTAATAGGGTTATTTTTTTATTCCTGCATGTTGTATTTATTTTCAACAGAAAGTAGCCAACATAGAAAATCCACTGGAAGGATTCATTAGAAGAGTAACCATCCATGAGAAATAACATTTAGAATCTTCGGTTTCTAGAGCTATCCTTACTTCAGGGGCAAATTTTAATGTTATGTTTTATTGCTTTATTTATTTGGCTGTTTACAATCAACATGCTGTCACTGCTCAGAAACTGAGCTGGCTTAGCTGTGCCTGCTTAGAGATGTCACACAGCACATACAGATTCATGATTGCCATCGGGCCAAGCTTTGATCCACAGGCTCTCTTAGACCTCTGTAAAGCACATGGATTTCAAGTGCCTTGATTTCATTAAAACCAATTACTTTTACTCCCTTCTTTTTAGAGGAAGACAAGTCTTAATAATAAAAGCTTCAGCACAGAGTCAAGGGATGTGTGGCTGAAAGTGAAACAACTTGGCCATGCATCTTCCTATCACAGAATAAAAAGGTTGTTTAAAATGCTGGGGCAGGAAGAGAGAAAAAGGAAGAGGGCAAGGAGGAAAAGTAGCTGTAAATGTAATTTTTAAGCAGCAGAAGAGAAGCAGAGCTTCTTAAAGCATGGAAATTGTCAGACGGACAAGACTGGAAACTGATCCATGACACTGTGATCAGGATGGTGATGTTCATTTTTTTTCTATTGAGAGTTGCAAGATCTTTCTCTAACTTTCTTTGAAAATAAAAAACCTGTATGAGAGGATCTTTCCTGTTTTATCAATTCCTAGGAAGCTGGAAATTGACAATAAGGAGCTTTACAAAGACAAGTTGCAAAGCAAAACATCTGCAGTGTATAGACTGGAGCTGATGAGGCGCCTCTCCATTTGCTGATGCTTGTGAAAGCAGCACCACTCGCTGCTTCCTGGAACCTCTGGCTCCTCTTGTAACAGGTGTGGAGTTTGATTCCAGGCTGCAAAAACATGCTCTGTCTGCATCCTTCTCTGTCTATGGGGCACTGTAGAATAATCTCCTTATTTCACCCTTACATTCTTCAGGAAATACAGGGTCCCTTGCAACACTTCCACCCATCTCCTAAATCTTGTACTTGAATCATGTAGGACAGGTTCCGAAATAAATGGGTTTTGGACAGTGTCATTCAATGACATCATCTGCAGCCACATTTTTTTATGTGACTGGAATGTATCCTTAGGACAAAATACAATTTTGAGTTTATCTAAGATGGATAGAGGGGCTGTTCTTATAGCAAGTCATGGACAATCATTAGACAGGAGAAGAGACTGGTTTGAAAAGTGTCTCATTGTATCTGGAGTTTAAAACTGTCAGTCTGGAAGATAAAGTCTGCCTTCTTTTGTTTTGGGTACTTTTACTCTTTGGGTACTGGTGACAGATAAAATGAGTTAGAATATCTTTTACAGGTGTCTGTTTAAGAAAACAAAGATCTGGCAACACCTTTATTATCGGGGAACTCACACATCCAAACATGCACACACACAGCTGCTCCAAGGCAAAAATAAATTTAAATACTTAACCTACCTAATAAAGCATATGGAAACTTTGGATTTTTTAAGGATGAAAATGTGAACAACAAATTTGTAGTTAAGGTTGTACTGAGATTTCCACAAGATTTAAATTATTCTGTTCAATACTTTCAGAAAATTGATCAAAAATTAATTAGATTTTGAAAAAGGCACAATGATTCTCCATTAGATATTTGAATTATCTGGGTAGCATTTTAGATGAAAAATTTCTACAACAAAAAATATTTAAAATCATATAATAATACATGCCCTGAAGTGGCTTAACTGGGGTTTTTTCCCAGTCCCATATATTAGTTTTAAAATCAAAAACTGTGTTTTATTCCATCATCTGCGTAACTCAACACTTGTATACTTGAAGAAATGCCTACATAAATATCACGTGTCCAAAATGTCATATTACTGCTTTTTTTTTTTTTTTTCTTCTAAATTCATGAGGATGCTACAGGGCTTTTAATCCCTAATTCAATGTGATTTTCCTCTTGTAAGTGTCCTCGGAGAATTATAAGGAAACAAAGAATTGCCTGGTGATGGTGCAGGAGATTTTCTTGAAAGGCACTGCTTTTCCAGTAACATTTAATTATTTAGCAAAATATGTCCTCAGTGTAATGCCCTTTATGTAATCTTAATAAAGTCACCATGATCAGCATAGCACATGCACCCTGTCTGAAAAGCTAATGTTTTTAGCTACTTTAAAGGCATATCAAAAGCTAAGGAAGCTCAGGAGGAAAAGGTTAAAAGAATTAAGTGTGCATAAAATAACTACAAACCAAGAAGGCAGAAGGAGGAAATCTGCCTGAAAATACTGGAAGGACAATATTAAAGAAATTAAAAATACTGCTTGTGAATATAGGAAAGAATGTATCTATGGAACAAAGAAAGGGGTAAAGCTAGAATTATTTGCCAAACAGAACGACAAATTACAGTGTTATCAACCTCTTAGGGGAAGCATTAGAAATCTCTTCACTCAAGCTGTTCAAATTTAGGCTTTGGCAAAGCATCAGGGGATATTCTGCAAAGAACAATGCTGCTCTGGTGAGGTGAACAGGCTGGAGAGAAGCTGATAAAGCGACAGTATTAGCATGGTGCACAGCTGTGTGAGAAAGACACAGTAAATGCTGAAATCAAAAGTAAGCAGTTTTGTTTGAAAAGGGCACAGGCAATTACTGGTGCTGAAATTTAAAAAGTCTTGGTGACATTCTACATGGTTAAAGAAACTGGAAACTTCTAACACTTTCTTCTATTACCTCTAGAATTGCCTTTTTTTGGTTTTTAATAATTTTAATAGCCATACCATCTTTCTTCATGGCTACAGAATGTGAGGCACTATGACAAACAATACTCCACACCCTAAGATATTCATTTAATACAATCAAAAATGTCATCTAAGCAAAACACAGATACTCTGGTTAGTGGGATGTGGTAAGAGCTGCTTCATATTCTGAGAAATAATCTAAGGATCATGGATGGATTTAACAATCTAAGGAAAATCTAGTAGTGATGTAGTTGGTTTTCTTGAGTCTCTCTTCTTGTGCCTTTTTTGTGAGCACACTGGCACAGCCAATATTTTTCTGTGTTCCTTGCCTGTGCCTCTTCCTCTGCTGTTATTTATCTGCTTTTATATTCTATAGTCATTTCAGGATGCCACTTTGCATTAAAGACGGAAAATGAAAGCTGTTCTGGGTTATTTTACTATTCATCATTTTCTATTATTTCATAAATTTCTTGTCAGATAAAACTTGTCAAGTTGTAGCTTATACCATATTTACCTTGTTTAGTTTTAGTTTTACAGTTTCAAAACCCAAGAGTTTTAAAATTGGTAGGATAACAGTAAGTTAAATATTTCAGCTAGTAACTCTCACATAACCTGGTGTTTGTATAAAGTAGGATAGGAAATACGTAAATAAACCCAAAAGTATTTAATAACCCTGTAATATTACTCTGTTTCTGTGGAGAAGATCAATACTTATTTGCTGCATGGCTACGGTAGTTCAGGATCTATTCCTTGCCATACAAGATATGAACAGCTTTAAGTATTCATTGGAAAGCCAGAGATGAAAGGCTTTGTGCAGACATTCCAGGAAAAGTACAAAATTAAATGAGTGAACAGGGCTAAGACAGAAGCAACTGTTTTCTATTTATTTTAAACACCAACTCACTCATGCAGTCAAACTTGACCAATACAACTTTCCAACTTTTGTGGGAGTACTAGTGATATTACAAATCTAGAGGCAAACATTTCCAATCCCTTATGCTAAGAGGAAGGTAGGATAATCTACCATCTACAAATGTAGGTCTGTTCAGATGCAAAGGATTTACAAAAGAAAAGCCAAAAGATTATCTTTTATAATAACACCACATTACTGAGCAATAGAGAATGCGAAATGGTTATTTTATGAGAAAATAAAACCCTTTGGAAATAATCTAGATAAAACATAATGTACAAAAAAAGCGTACTTCAAAGGAAATGCCTCATACTGGTAGTATGTGACTGTCAGTGACACAGGTGACAGATCCCATGACAGAACAGCACTTCATGAAACACATTCTGTAGGATTGTCTACAACAGGATAGAGTTTAGGACAGTAGATATACCACACAAACATATTGTACACAGTGGAAAGGCAGGTCTGTCCCCAAAGGGATGCTGCCCTTTGCTTCCTCAGCAAATATTTGCAAGCCATTACTGGGAAGTTTGATTTCCCAAGTGCCAGATATGCTGACCAGGAAATATCTCCTCACCTAGATGAAAATTCCCAATTCAGGGAATATTTAGCTCTTCTGAGAATAAATTCTAGACTGAAACTAATTTACAGACATATGAATGATCAGGGAATTAAAGGTGTTACACCCCACCATGAATCATAAAGTACCCTCAGTCTCAGTTCCTCAATAAGAGAATGAAAGATGTTAAAATAGATTTTTTGTTGTTCTGAAATCAGCTCAACGAATCTGATTTGTCCCACAGAACTAAGCGGCTACTTTTTGTCTGTCTCATGCCTCATGACCTCCACTTCGCTCAGCTCTCTGAAGCCAGATACTGTGCCCAGTTAGGTGCAGTCAGAGAAGTCACTTCTGATCTCAGCAAACCTCTGCTATTAGCATTATTTTTATCTCTAAAAACTGCTGGTATTAAACTCAAGCCTTTTATAGCAGCAGACTATTGGATAAAACTAAAATACTACCATTTTTCTAAATACTAACCATCTTAGTGAAGCCAGTAGGATTTTACTTAAATCACATACACACACGGTACACAGTCTGAATTGGTAACATCTGATGAACCTACATATGATAAATTTTTCTGCAGATCAGTATTGATGCTCCTCTTCTGTAGCCAATAGGGGTTAAATCAGCCCTGGACAATACCGTGGGATTAGGGTATTAGGAGTTCTGCAGACATGACTCTAATGCCAAAAAACAGTGAAGCACTATGAAGCACGGTGCAGTCATGGGTCACTTGAACACACTGACTTGAGAATCCTAGGATTTGATTATTCACTGCTTTTCAGCTTAGACAGTCACTTCTAACTAAGTGGAAAAATCAGTGTGAATGCTATAATTCTAATTTGACAGCCTTTTATGCCCTCTTTGCATGAATTTTGCAGAGATAGAAATGACTCCACAGGAATTGTGTCAGCAGCGAATATATAGACAGAGAATCCCAGTTTAAATATGTAGAAAATGGTGGTAGCAAAAAGGACAAAAATTGCACCAAATAATAAAAATAAAACCAACAAACCAAAAAACAAAGCACCAAACCTCAAAAGTAAGAAGAGATAACTGGACTGGAAGATCTGCAGCAGAAAACATCTAGGGATATTTCACTAAAATACATATAGATTTTAGACTTCCAGGGAAAGGGACATGCTTTAGATATGGAGGCATTTCAGCAACACTTGTTTACCAAGGGCTTTCCTTAATTGTTTATGATTTCAAAGGTTACCATGTTACTAAGAAAGTGATAACATGTCCCTGGATGACCAGCATTTCTGCAAGGAAATATATAGTAGCCAAAATTGAAACTTCATTCTAAAATGACAGAATAATCTTGATGTTCAGATGTTCTATGCCTTGCAGAGGAGTTTGTCATTGAAACACCAAAAGCTTTCTTTGGCTTTCCTGAAGTACAAAGAACAGTTTCAATAATTTACTCCTTGATTCCACAGCATATGTGTCTGAGGCAAGTGAGCTGCCTGAGAGTCATCTTCAGTCTTGATGCATGTATAAATCAACTTTAGAAAGAGATAAAAGACAGAGGTCACAAGCCCAAATAGATGACATGCCCTTATGTTATAAGCAGCTAAAGAAAGGGTCATAGCAGACACTCTCTGAGAGTGTTAGACTCTGCCTTGCAACCTTTATGCAAGAGAGCACTGCTCTTCTAATTCTATCACCTTATTAACTAAACTTTTATTTATGGGAGTCATCTAGAAGAATGATCAATGAATGACTGAATGGCTGCAAAATATCCACAAAGGTAAGATTAACACCTCCCTGCATCTTGGCTTGTCTTTTTTTTTTTTTTTGGGAGTTTTTATCCATGAGCTGCAAAAAGAATGGGTCAGGTTCATTCCTATTGTGCATACAGTGCTGGATTTGGCCCCAGATGACACAGAATAAGCAAAGAAACATAACCCTGACATGAACGTTCTCCTCTTTCATTCTTCGTGTGTTCCCAACCTTACTGTAATCTTTAAAGCAATCTGCAATAGGCTGGAAATGAGGCAAGTATTTAAGAATGGCAAAATTTATATGTAAATATATAATGCAAATGCACATACACAGAGGTTTCTTTACCCATTTATTTAATCAGAAAGATGCTCAGTTAAATACAGCCAGTCTCATTTAATGTGTTTCTGCTATGAATGAAAGCATTTGGCTATTGGCCAGTCCTATTCAGTACTTTTGTCAGGCTCCAGCATATTACATCCCATTTCATCTCCTCTTCCTAAAGAACCCCAGGATCTCCCCATGGTAATGGGGTTGCAGATATCGACAGAGTCAATGCCAGATCAAATACTCTCAGGCAGATTTCCTCCCAAAGTTGAGGAGATTATTTTAAACCATGCAATTAAAATACATAGGGGGGAAGGACTGTGGACAAGGCTGGTTTGATTGCTGTCCAAATTCATCTATTCTCATGCTTTTTTTTGCTCCCCTTGCCCTCATTTGGGCTGTCTCCCTCTGGGCCCAGTCCTCCCTTTCTCTGTAGCGCACAGACAAGAGCACTGAGCTGGCACACTGGAGGTCATGCACAAAAGAAACAATTTAAAGTTAGGCTTTTCTTCAGAAACCGAACCTAAGGGTGTTCCCATGCACACACACACACAGCTGGTGCTAAATTTTGTCTACCAAGAAAAGAGTGATTCAGGGCTACAGCATCAATATTATTCATCTCCCCTGTGGCCACTTTCTAGATTTTTGAAAAAAGTGTGAGTCTCACTGTCAGATCGTGTCCCTTTTTGTCCTGGAATAGGGATATGAGGTTAAACATGTGCAGACAACAAAGGAGAATGGCAGTTTGGAGAACTCAGCTGACTGCTTGTTCAAAGGGGAAATGGCAATTATGGATACTGGAACCCTTAAATCTGCTTATTTCCGCTTTCCAGACAGGTTTCACCCGTGTACATTATCATGCCCTTTGGCTCCAAAACAAGGCTGTAGAACACTGGCGCAAGTCTATTTAAATCATCAAGTATCCTGGAGGCAGCACTGATCACCAGCCACTTAAATGGAAATTTTACATGAGGGAGAGAGGAGCTGTGGAAGGAATGAATGATTTGTTTGGACTCCAGTGCCTATAATACAAATTTGCAAGAGACAGCTAAGGGTCAAGCGTGAATGTTCATCTCTTGCAGTGCCATAGCTGAGCACAATTCACAATCCTGTGCACATGAGAATCCACTGGGCTGGGCATTTAGACACCTATATGCTGAAATGTGGTGGTTTATACTTTGTATAGCATGCTAAGGCAGAAGTTAAGTGAAATAAATGAGCCACAGAGAAGTCACACATACGGATTTAGTTGGTTTTGTAACCGAGCAAGGACTACCTGTGGGCATGTTGCAGGTGCCGGAAGTTAAATGCATATTTCTTTATTCTCAGCAGTAAAATAATAATGTGGCACCATGCTCAGATCGTGGCCCTGGGGCTCAGCAAGAGCAGCAGAGGAAATGCAGAGCCCCAATTTAAACACTATTGATCATTGTCAAGTCCTGGAACACATTTTTGCAGTGGAAGGACTCCTGGTGCATGTTTGCTGAGTCAGCACAGCTGCATTCCCCTCTGTGGCTCTTGCATTGCTCTCTGAACAGCATGGACATAGATGGGAGAGGTGTTTGAGGCTGTCCCAACCCGTTAGCAAATGCTACCATGTATAACCAACATTTTCAGAACAAACTCTACCAGTTACTTCACAGAGCAGCATTGTATAAGTTTGTCCCTACTTTCCTTCGTGACCAGTTCTAGTGTATTAATTTTTAATGTGCTTATGTGGACACATTGTACAAAATACTCTTACTTTCAGCTTTTGGGTCAGCATCACACCAAAAGCAAGTGGTGTTTCCCTCTGCGGCTGTAGTGGAGGATTCACAACTCAGCAGAGCCCTCACAGATCCCTTTGGAGTTTGTTGGTAACCCCCGAGGCAGTACAGATGGAAAGGCTGAGCAGTGGACAAACTGAAGGAAAGAAGTAACTAGGAAATTTGATATGTTTTCATTTCTGCTTTAGAAATGTCTTAGCAGACATGTATGGAATCTGAAATGCTCTGCAAAAATAAGCTGAAGCTTTCTTTTTATCTTCCTGGGTTTTGGTTGTGTTGTTGCTGGGTTTCTTGGGGGGGGGGGGGGGGGTTTTAGTCTTTTTTTTTG
>VZTX01021292.1:579690-685659 GCA_013400915.1 Pardalotus punctatus | reverse complement strand
GGTCTTTGTTTGTTTTTTTGTTTGTTTATTATTTTTTGTTCTTTGAAAGAATGATTAAACAGGCAAGATAAAAGCAATGAATGAGAGACATTTTTAGGCCAGTTGTTCCAAAGGAGTCATTTGATGAATCAGAACAAATCCCCTTTAAAGCAAAGTGCTGTAGAGGTGGGAGAGCATAGACGTTAGGCAATTCCTTTCTTCATGATCAAAACAGTTATTCACAAATTCAAGGCCAACATGGGGAGGAGTTAACTCTCTTCTTCCTGCGCTTCTCTCCTGTCTTACCCTCCAATCCTTATAACTGCTTTCCAGCAAATATCCTTGGAGAGAGGTCACATTTTAAGAGACACGAAAAGGGAGATGAGAGGGACAAAAGATGTTTGTACTCTGTCTGAGCCTCTTGACTTTTCAAGCCTGCCCTGCAAATGCATTTCATTCTACAGACACCTTTGTTACAGCGAGGCTACAATTGCCCTTTAACATGATTTTATCACTCCTAGTCAAAGGATGATCCTCATCTTGGACTCCAAGAATAAAGGTATGCTCTCTCCCCTTCTCTCTGTGCTTTTCCATAAACACTAGCCTCTTGATGCTGTTCACATCTTTTTTCAGGACACATGGAGCCCCTTATAATTAACGCACAGCAAGATCTCTCAGGCTTTGGTATTGATCTCAGTCAAAGGATAGATGTAAATGGAACATACTGCCTTTCTTAGCTGAGCCATCTGTATCCCTACAACTATGAGAATCACTGTAGCTGTGTGGGTAACACAGACTTGTGGCTTGGGTTATTGGAAATTTGAATTCAGTAGATTTTATATAAACTTGCTAAAGACTTTGCGGTTGAAAGCATTGGCAACAATCTCACACATTACTGCAATAGGCAGGCATAGGGAAATGGAAGGTGAGACAAATTAATCATTCCACTCACTCCTCCATGCCTGCTGCATTTGGGCTCACAGGGTTCACCTCCTATCAGTAATTTTTGAAAACACTTTGAGTACACTCACACTCCAGGGGCCCAAATCACCAGTTCTGCTTTTGTGAGTGTTTCAAAAGTTGAGCCTTAGTAGTGAAACTAAGCCTTCCAAAGGAAAACTAAACCTATTCTTTCCCTTAGCTTACTATTCTTACTGCTCAGAATTTCTAAAGATACACTATGACCACACATGGAGTGTCCTCACACCTCAAAAGTAATGAAAAGTGGAGCAATTGCTCTCTGAAGCCATGCTACAACTTCTTCTGAGGCAGATGCTGAAAAAGTCATGATGCATAAAGTTGTTTGACTCCTCATGGCTAAAATCAAACAGTTTTTTTTTCCTGTTATTCTCCAATGGCTTATTCTGTGAAGACAATGGGGGGAAAATCCAGTTTGGAGAATGAGAAAAGGATATTTTTTGACATTTCCTGAATTCTTTTAAGAAGGTTACTGCTGCTTTGACAGAAAGGAAAATATTGCATAGCTGTTGCTCGCCAGCATGATTCTCTCTGGATTTCAAAGGCAAGATTTCTTTGTTTATTAAGAATTTGTTTTGATTGGCATACAGGAGTCTCAGAGCATCCAAGGTCTGTGCTAGCTGTGAAAAACCTAGAGAAGCCAAGTGAATCAGACTATAACCTTAAGCAGCTGTGGGACAGCCTTTGAATGAGCAGAGATAGCTCTCTTTGCTTTTGTATGTGTGTCTGATTCATTGGAATAACTTTCCAAGCACTGCAATAATAATCTGTGTGAGTTGGGATTTTTGGCATCTGATAGTTACATGTTCTAAAAGTGCCCAGAGGTATTACACAAAGAGCAAGAACGATAGAATGTTCTCCTTGGAAGGTTTGTTTGTGTGTGCTAAAAGGTAAACAACCCTTGATTTAGATTCCGGATGGGTTGTTTTATTTTCTGTTATTTCCCCTTGTTTTTCAAAAATTCCAGAAGCATCATTGTCTGCCTAGCTTGCAGATATTTATGCGACCCTTGTGACTTTGCAGCTAACATACAGACTGCTTAGATTCATCACCAAAGGAGAGCAAGAAAAATGTAGTACAGCTGTGCAGCATAGTGGGTAGCATGTATTGCTCAGGAGCAAGGCAAGGCTGGATTCAAATTCCTGAGCTAGGGGTGAGGTTTTGATTTGAATTTTTAAGCTACTAACTCTTTGATGTGAAAAACAGAAACTCCTCTGTGAGCAGGATGGTGAAAGACATTCTTGCTCAGATATTTAATGCAGATTTATCATAAAATGATTAATGTGAATTTTATGTTTGGCACAGTAGTACATACAAATAAATTGTGACATTTATGCTTACTGTTCTAGGAAAATGATTGTATTTAAACATTTCCATTACTGGATTTGGTGTGCTGTAACTTAAAAGCAATAGTTATGTATGAAGTGGTGAGTGAAAGTTGAACAAGCTACTTTGATTTTGACATCTGTGGCTTCTTGAGTGCCTCAGTATTCAGCATCAATATTGTCATAATGTGACATTTAAATAGTTACACAAAGGAATCAGGCTATGAAGTCATAGAGATAACTAAAGGGCTTTACAGTAGAACTAACCAACACTTAATTCTCCCAGGCTTACAGAACATAGTGGGCTTTTTCATGTGTTCAGAACCATGGCTTACCATTTCATTTTGAAGAGGTTATTTTGGGTGCAGCCTCAAGAGGGGCTCATTAAGTTTTGATGCTGCAGATCCTGATGTGTCAAGACATCAATATTATTTTCCATATTTACCACAGTTTCCTGGCAGTGCTCTCCTAATCACATAAACCATCCAGCCAGATCCTAACGGACTGTGACTCTGGCAGAGCTGTAGGATTCAGAGACATGCTAGAATATTTTAGAAAGTAGGACAAATTTTACTAGAGGAAAACACTATTATTACATGTAGCCTTATCAAAAAGAGAGCAATCATCATGTCAACTACTTTTCCTTTATATCACACCCTTCTTGTCCTCAGTTGATTTATTAGTTTATTGTCATTCTCCTTGAATAACAAGGTTCTTGGGAGAAAAAAAGAGAATTTAAATTTATGGATGTGTATGAACAACACTTGACAAACTGTGCTGTGGACAAATAGAAGCAAGAATAACAATATTTATAAAATTTTAAAATTCACTCTAAAACATGTCCATTGGGTAGGGTGTATCAAATTTAAGTCAGTGTTTTTTGGGAACAAAATGAAGAATTCAAGCCTCATTCAATTTTGGTCCAATGTGTTATGTTTTCCTCAGCTTGTCAAGACAAAGAGATATGGGTCACAGCTGAATGGAACTGTTTTTGTCAAAGAAAACCTGAAGTCAAATGTCATTGTCATTCTGTATAAATATTCAGCATGTGTGCAGTTCCTTCCAGGCAACTTTTCTTTCTCTTTCAGGGCACTGGCCTGAGTTAAATTTCTCAACAAAAAAGTAAAAATCAAAAGAAAGAAAGAAAAAAAAGGTAGAAATTACGTAAATGGTTCAAAAATGCATATTCACACACTTTCCCAGCTGAAGGCTTAAGAGTGTTCACTGAACAATTATTCACAGAGGACAGGTTACATTCACAATATTTTTGCCATCACAAGACAAGCTTTTTCTGAAACGTTAATGATGTTGTTCTGCTGAAGGAACTTTCACTACTTTTAAGGAAAAAAATAAATCAGATCTAAAGTAGCAGCAAAACTAGAAATACCTCAACAGTGAACCCACAGCCCACCACATGTAAGGATGGTTCCCCCTTTGCAGCTGTCACAACTCAAATAATCTGGTCTTGCTGGAATCCAGCTTCTCATCCCCAAGCACAGAAATGATGAAGGTGGCATGGCATGGAAACCACATCTGTGCCAGAGTTAACCCCCTGTTCTCTCAGCCACACTCATGCCTCTATGCAGCCTTCACAATCAAGAGACAAACATCAAGAAAATCAAGGTTTTTTTATTAATTTTAACTAGTAATGATTTCCTTTTTTTTGCCCCAGTATTCCTTGAGGACTCTTTCAAGAAACAGTTATTAAAGTCTGAGGTCCAATATAATGACAGTCTAATGATAAAAAATCCATGTGATTCCCATGGAAACTTGCAGGGTGTGTTCACAGTTCCTCTCCAATACGGGTGCACATTGCTGCATTTGGTGGCCTTTGTGCCCCGCAGTCTCAGACAGTCACCTTCTGGACCTCTGGGCATCCAACAGACACAGTCCCAGCTGCTGGATACCCCAGCTTCCAGGGCAAACTGCTGCTATTGCTGTGCATGGAGATGCTTTGGGCATGGTGAGGGAGTCCAGCTCTGAAGTAGTCTGTATTTCCTCCCCTTAGACTTTGATAGTAAGGGCCAGTTTACATCCAGCAACAACATAACAAATGTTCTAAATCCGTTGCTTAAGCTAAGCTGGTGAAGACGTTTGTATATTGGCCATTTGCAACGTCATCCATGTTGAGTGAGTCCTGTTTTTGTGCTAAGGGACCTTAACAGGTGGGAAGAGAAAATGAAAGCAAGTCAAAGAGAAGAGAATGTGAGAGCATTTCTCTCCCACTTTTCTTTTTCCTTCCCTATATGTACTTGTCATCACAAACCAAGTCTTCAGCTTTGACATTTAAATCAATCCTGCTGGTTTTCGGGCCTTAAAGAAGGTTAGTGATTAACAATTGTTCATCTCCATGCTGTCAGCTGAATCCTTAAGATTTCCACATACTGTTTCTACCTATCCAGGGGTACTGCCTTTTTTGTGNCATGCTGTCAGCTGAATCCTTAAGCTTTCCACATACTGTTTCTACCTTTTTTGTTTGTCTTTTACAGGCTGCATTTGCAGTTTGTATGTCCACCATGAGATGGCATTGTCAGTTCCTACATTTGTTCCACCATCCTGGTGCGGTCAGGAGCCAAAGCTGCAGCAGCACTTCTCATGGAAAAGTCACTGGTGTGTCAGCACTTATCCCACCAAAAACATGTGTAGCTGCTGGGATCACCAGAGGACAAGTGCAGTGTAACTAGGGAAAAAGACAAATTTTTTAAACCTTCTCCAAGAAAGTGTCAGGAATAAAAATATCTTCTTTAGCGATAAATGTAAAGATCAAAAGAAAAAACCTCTGTTCCCAGAGAGACTGATGCTCTGAAAATTATAATAAAGGCAATTTTAGTCTTCAGTTTGAAGTACTTCAGAATATGAAAAAAAACCAAAGTGAGAATTGGACATTTTAAAAAGGACTGCAAGGTATTTTGCTCAAAATTATGGCCTTGATCCTCAGTTAGAGCTGGAAAATGATCAGGGCAGCTAAGAACTGGGTGTCAGTTTTGACAGTAGCCTGTTCTGAGTTTATCTCCAAAACCAGAGTAGAACAGCCGTGTTTGCGACTTGAATGGACAGTTCTGAGACACAGACAATTGTGATGATCCAAATTCCAGTTACAGATGTCCCAGCCAAGCCACCTTCTCTGTCTGCCAGCTGCAAGGAGCTGGTTTGGCACAGGGACCTAAACTACCAAGGAACTCCAAAGCTTATCCCTTGCTCTGGAAGGTGAATTACAGGATAAGGATCTACACACAAAAGTATCATTTTTCCTGTTTACTAAAAGAGTATCATGCTTTCTCATCAATCCATGGCCTTAGATTAAAGGAACACGAATGATATAACCCAGCTATTGTGCAAATTACCAGAATCTTAATTCTTCAATATCTCTGCATCCTGTACTGTCTGCTCTGACTTGACAAAAATCTTCATATGTTCCTCATCATTCACAAGCAATGTTTGAATGGCTCCAATATGTTGAATCTGAACTAAAAGATTGTTACTGTTTTAATTTTTTCTTCTTCCTTATTTTTCATTTCTGTACCTTAATTCTGGATTTCATTAGTTAGATTTGGCTTCTTGCAGTATCGCCTTCCATTTTTCAGCAAGGACATTTATATCAGTATGCTTTGAGGCAATAACACAGGCCAGCTTATTGATCCCAGTGGGAACATTCATGTGATTCAAATCATTCATTTGCTTACATGTGTGTCTGAATTGATGTTTCTCAGCATTAAGTTCATCTGGAAAATTTGCATAAAGTTGAACTCACAGTCCTGGATTCATTAGTTTGACCAACAAGAAGAAAGTGTTTTTCTCAGTTGTCTTAGCCCCTTCAAATAATTTCAAATTCACTTGGGAATGTTTCTGAGAGGAATGGTCTATGCTGTAATGTAGACATGTTATGTAAGGTATGTAGCAGTATCTACATTTCTGGAAGCTTACAGAATTAACATTTATTTCTAAGCATCAAAAATTAAGAAAGCTAAGAAAAAAACATATTTATGCTGGTACATTCGGGCTCGTGGTCTCTTTAATTTAAAAGTGATTTTCTTTAATTATTTTGTCTTAGCTGGTTAGCCAGTGATGGAGATGTGAAACCAGTAAAGACACGCACATATACATGTAATTATTCTCCTATATTCCCCTGATAAAACCCAGCCTCATAAGGGTAGGCTTGGAATCCATCACAAATAAGGGGGCAAAAACTTTGGTAAGAAAGTGGTAACAAATAGCAGAGAGTCTCCTAACACAGTATTGCCCCAACAGAGAAAATTTCTGCTCAGTTCTTAAACCCTGCACACTCATCATCTGCTCTCCTCCTCCCCAAAGCCACTTCTTGCCTTCACCACGGAGGGTCCTCCCCCTCACTTTCACAAATGCTAATTAATTGCCATACATGAAGTCGCAGAGGTGAAGAAGGGAATGGGAATTTCTTAAAATGGCTACAAGAGATTAAAATGTTTGCCACTCATGAAAAATTACCACTATAGTCTAAAATAAAGTGTCATTACTTAGATAAAAAAAAGACAAATGCATCTAAGTCTGGCATTTGTGAAGTGTAAATAACACATCGATTTTTCTTACCCATCAGTGATTTTATTGTTGATTTTGACAATCACACTTGTATCTTGAGAAACCAATAAAAAGTCTCAATATATTTCACAAGGTTACTTCAAGTGATCAGATAGTATATTTTTTAAGTCTGCCTTCATTTGTATATTTTTTAAGTCTACCTTTATTACACAGTACTAACTAATAGCACATTCCTTTGATAAGTAATCAGGGTTACCAGAGGGAGCTTTGAGATGCAATCTCAATGTTTTAACCAAGCATTTTAGGTCTGAAAGTAATTTGTTAAAATACTTGAGTACAGTAAATTGAGTTTCATCTTTCTGGTTACATTTCCTTCTGGTACATCATCTCTGATGACTGTAGTGCAGATTCCTCATTCTGGATGTCACCATCTATAAGTCAAATCCTACAGATGATAGGTGCACACTAAAAGCATTAATCCATCATTTCTTTTTTCAAATTTGGATGGGTCGATCTAGGAACATATCAGTTAAAGGCACTTTTACCCCTTAATGACATTTTCATGTTCATTAGCTATTATTGCAGGTTATCAAATACAACTACCAGCTTATTCTAGCTTTCTTAGCCCATTTTATTTTTGAAGATACAGACAAATTTTCTGCGCCAAGAGTTTTTCATCTCTGATAGCAGAATAGACCAGCTGTGTATGATTTCTTTTTCTTGATTTTCTGAAGAAATGTTACCACTTTGGGAAAATAAGTTATTTATTCTGTATCTGAAATACTTTATCCACAGAATGGGATATTTTGTGCCATAGAGAAGTACTCAGAAGATGAAACACTTAAATATCTTTATGATTTATGTGGCAGTATGAGAATCAAGAGGAAGACAGACAGTTGTTTTTTCAGCCGGGAAGGAGAGCTCAGGAATACAAGTGACTGACAAATCTTCAGGAGCGTTTTGCTGAAATCTTTATTGGATATAAAATGTTTCAAGTAAAACATTTTGACCGATGTCTCTAGTGTGGAAATACACCTTGGTTCCTGGCCGGTTGCTGAGATCCTGTTGTACACAAAATGTAGGCACTGCAACTCCAAATACTGATCTGACATGCAAAGTCTAAAAGTGTTGCAAGAACCTTCCAGGGTCTGCAGATCCAGGTCATGCAAGCCAGTTGGAGGCAGAGGAGCCCAGCATTTCCAAGACACCCAATTTATGGGCAATCAACAAAAATCCAGAGTGCAGACTTAAAAAGATGTGCGGATCTGCACATGTTGACAGATACCAGAACAAAACTCCTGTGGTAGTGTTTAAATGCCTTGCTGCCTGGCTGAGGTCAGAGACCCTGACACTCAGGGTCAAGTTCTTCATTTTGTGTTTATTATCATCATCATATTTCGTCACTTGTGCTGTTAAGGCCTGTCCTTGTCCTGCTTTCTGTGGATACCCAAAGCCAGGTCAAAGAAAGTATGTGCAGAGCAGTTATCAGTGTGAATCCTGTTCTTAACCAGTACTGAACTTGAAAGCTTTTGTTTCAAGCAAGACACAGAAACGTGATGTTTCATGGTTAATATCTAAGATAGTTTCCGGTTCTTGTAGAGTTTAAGATATTTAATCTGAAATTTGACTCCTGATTTTCTAGAAAAATTATGCAACTTCAATCAGGTCTTTACCTCAAGCAGCCACAGTGTAATTTTGTGTGCTAGCACGGTGTGGCTATGAACACTGTGTGTGCAATTCCACCCCACTGACATTGAGAACTGCTGAATCTTGTTTAGAAACTGCAGGTGTGTCAGTCTGAGCGCTCAACCATGGGAGACTGTGAACATCAGAGTGTGGTGATCTCAAGCACCAAGTATTGATAAATGGATGTAACTCATTTTTACCTGACGGTGTTCCTGCTTTTTGCAGAAGGTTTGGACTAGATGACCTTTTAAAGGTCCCTCCCAACCCAAACCATTTAGGGATTCTGGGACTTTTCATCTTGCTGTTGCTACCTAACTCAATACATGATAATTTAAAAATAAATAAAGCCCTCAGTGAGCAGTTGTGATGACCTGATTATTCGAGGTCTTTTGAGCAGTTTTTTCCAAGTCAGTGGCAGAAGTCCATGATTCCAGAGGAAGGAGAAGGTACAGCTGAAATTGAAGAGAAATTTAGCTCAGGAGGAATCTGTCTGAAAGTTCTTTTGTAGTGTGATTGTGGCTCTCCTGGCAGTTATTTTGGTACCCTGCCAGACCCTTCCTCAAGGAAAGTCAAGTACAGGCAATAGGAGGAACAGTGTTTAAATAATCAGCGTTTGTGCTCAGAACTGTCCATTTGCAAATACAGCTCAGCAGAAAGCATAAAGTGGTGAGGAATAGGTGAGGTTTGCAAAAGATCAAGGAAATAGCCTGTTATGTGTCCTAAATGGCTTTCTTTGCCCAGTGCTTTAATGTGACAGATATGGGATTCATCCTGTCCTATTTTTGGAATTGTTTAATGGTCAGTTTGTACGTCTCAGACGGCTGGTTAAGAAATTAGGCTGAAACACTGGATGGCTATATTATCAGCCTGCAAACTCCATTTGTGAATGTTGATTTGATTTATAAATGACACTGTATCCTGGATTCTGTCCGGACATTCCTCCCTGCTGGATTGTGTGGTGTTAGCTTGAAAAGCACAGTCTGCTTCCCTGTCCTTGGCTAGCAAGTTAGCTGCAGTCTGTGTGGAATAGTTAGGATTTTAGTGGGCCACAACCAAACAAAAGTATCAGCTGGCTTGTGCTAGGGGCAGGAAGAAAGGTAACTAAGTGGGCTGAAACTTTACATAACAGTAACTTTAATAATAGGCATTTATGAGAAATGAGGAGGCTTGCTCAGGAAAATGAGGGAGGACCTGAAGGAATGAATAGAATGACTGAAAGAGGTAAAGCTGTTGAAAGACACTTTCATTTGACTGTGCATTTCTGTGACTGATCATATTATGTGTGGTGTCCATGTCTGAAGTATGATTATTTCAGAAGCCCCACCAAGATTATTCTCCAAGCCTTTCTTTATGTGTCACACCATTTTTAACTAGTGAGAAGCAAAGCCAAGTCCAGAATTTGGAGGATTGTGCTGTTGCTTCTGAAAAGACTCTTGAAGAATTGCACTGTTATGTGGACATGGACTGTCAGACTGTAGAGCACTAATATTCAGAAAAGAGCAAAAGTGAGAATATCTGAATACCAAAAAGCGTGATTAGAAGAGCTGAGTTTGTGAGATACCGTTGGAATCTCATTACTTCTTGCAATTTAAGGGCATGAGATATCCAGAGAATGAAGATTCTTGCTGAAGTCTGGTAAGAACCTTAGTAGAGTGTCTAACAGCGCTGTAGAAAAAATGCATCTAGGTTTTGTTGGTGCAATGCTGTTTTTTAACTTTGCTGTCCATGGAGCAAAGATTTTATTCCCCCCTCAATAAAAATACATCCTGTCTCCATGAGGGAACATTATGCATATTTAATGTCCTATCACTAAATGTCCTTGTAAAAAGTCCCTCTCCATCTTTCAGTAAAGAAGAAATTCTTTACTTCTCGGGTGGTGAGACGCTGGAACAGGCTGCCCAGAGAAGAGGTGGGTGCCCCATGTGCTGTGCATTTTCTAATCTGAGCAGCCACTTCCACTTAGTAGCAAAGAGAGGCTGATAGCAGCCTGCTGCTGCAGGGTTTGTGCAAACTGGCCTGCTGGAATCACAAAAGGTAAATTAAGGCTTCACAAGTGTTACAGAGGCATTGTTTTTTCTGTGTTTGGGGTTTTTTTCACTATTGACCAGCCCTTATTTATACTTGCTTTAATAACTGATGTTACTAAAATTCATGCCCTTATGCTTTTTTTCCTACTGTGCTTCCTTGGCTGTAAGTAAAATGGTAAAAGAGAAGAAAAGGCCAAGCAAAAGGCTAAGTTTTTAACAGACACCTCAAAAATAACCACTGTTTGGTCTTGTGGGTTTTTTGGTGTGGGTTTTTTAATTTTTTTAAAAAATTTAAATTATTCTGAGTATTTTTATTTCTGGTTTGCTAAGATCTCTGAATATAGCTGAAAGTAAAAGCTGCCAATCTGAAGGTCTGTTTACACTGGCATTTTGTATGTGGAATGTGAAGTCCTCATGTTTGTGAGGTTAACTAGCATAATATAGGCAGGAGATGAAGTGTTTATGTTATGAGCTGTTTATAAACATGTAACATTTGATATTATTTTGATGAAAGGCACACTGGAGGGAAGAAATTGAGATTATACTTTGTTTCTGTCTCTGCTTGATTATTTGGGAAGGCTTTCTCTAAATCCCTGACATTGATAAGAGACATTTGAGAAGTTCCCCTTAGCCACACCAAGCCTGGGCTCACGAGCACAATTCCATTATTTCATCTGGATTTTATTACTGCAAGCAGCTTACCCAGCTGCATAGCAAGAATGTTTAACCAGGAACAAGACAAACTTCCATAAGCTGCTTAATTCAGACTTGGGACTGTTCCTTCAAATCAATTGATATTGAAATAATTACTTCTCAGAATCTGTAGAGGAAAAGGATGTCAAAAGAAAATTAAAATCTAATTAAATGGAGGTAGAAAGCAGTGTCTGAGTAGACAAATCTTAAGCCTTAGCAAATTTTCAAAGGTTACATTATCCTTTTTGTCCCTAGAAATCTGCCTTTTTCCTTCTCTCCCCTCCTTTTGCACTTCTATCGCTATTTTTTAAGCAATGAGGAAAGCTTTTTATAAAAAATTATTTATATTTCTATATTAAATTCAGGTAAAATTATTTTTATGTAATTTTTTTGGTTTTTTAATATGTATAAAGAAAATGTGATCCAACAGAATCGACTGAGCTACCCTGACAGTGTCAATGTCCTGAACAGAAGAACATTATGCCGTTCTCCCAAGCACAAGGGTCTTTATTTGTAGTGTTTGCAGCTAAATTCCAGCTTAGGCAACTGTTCTGATTCCTCTAATTCCCTCTTTATAAACTGTGTAGTTGTTCTCCTCTTCACTATTAAACTTCAGGCCTTATTATAAATTCACTGTGGTGGATGAAGTAATTCTTTTATAGCATGGACTAAACTCCCTTCCTCTTTTCATTAATTTTATGCTAATTTAACTGCCCACCTCAGTGGAATTATAACGATGGAGAGCAGAGCTGATGATACTTTACTGAGGTAGAAAGAATAAAAAAGGTCCTGTTGAGAATGTATATATGTAATATAAATGTAAAAATACTAAAAGAGTTTTGCTTTGTCTTGGGGAGGGAGAGTTACATTTAAGGTAAGGTTGGTGCTCATTTTAAAAGGAAATGACACTGGAAATATGGAACCTTCTTTGTTTCAGCACAAGCCTAGATTGAAAGCACAGATATTGAAGTGCATGGGGTAGAAATTGGACTCTGACTTCCTTTGGGGTAAGTATTACAGGGCAGAGGGAGAGGAGAGTTTTATATTGGGGTCAGGGTGTTCAAAAGCACTTTTCTGAAGTGAAGCAGTTAATCACTAAAAGAACAAAAATGAACAGCGGCCATATACAAATACCTAAGGAAGAGTAAAACTGGGGCAGGAATGTACAAGGCTTAACGTGAGTGTGTGTGTGTTCTCTAAACCTCCTCCTTCAGTCAGTACAGGGGATTTTCCAGTTCTGTTTCAGTTTGTCTGCCTAGTAAAGCCAAATGTACCTATCCCCTAAGAATTTGTCCTTTTTCTCCTTGAACCCATATAAATATTTCTGTATTCACAACTTTCTTCAGCAAGGTATTCCTGTTTTATGCTACCCTGTGCCTTCCTTGCTACTTTGAACATGGCTCCCTATAGTTTCATTTATTGGACTTCCTCGAAAAGACCATCTATACCTACCCAGCCTTCCACATCATTTATGATTTTGCACACCTGTCATATTCTACCTAAATCCCTGCCACAGCCTGAAATATTTTGCCTGCCTGTTGGTCCCTCATAGGGAAGCCACTCATTTTTTTTACTGTTTTGACATTTTTTTATCCCTGTTGCCCCCTTCTGAAGGTTTTTGGTTTTCTAATAACAGATGATTTTCAAGCCAAGGGGTTCAGCCACACACACACCATTCTTATATATTTGTGTTCAGTAAGATGAATTATTGATTTGAACAGAGGCATAGTGACCTGTTCTGTTTATCTTTCTTTTGCTAGTTCCAAATGTTTCCTTATTTTTTTCTCTGCTATTGAGTGTTTGCTTGTTACTTTGTCAAACCAACTACAGGGACCTCCAATTCTTTCTCTGGTAATGGCCATCATTTCATGTATAAAACTAGGATTCATTTTCTTTGCTTTATGCTTATTTCTACTGGATTTTACCTGCCATTTTATTGAATGGTTTTGTGAGGTCCTTCAGGTTTCACAGTCCTTTCTCATCCTTATTCCTCTGAATGCTCTTTCTATCACTGGCACACTTCCTTACCTTACCACTAACACTGCTTTCTAGGTTAAGATTTAATAAAATGAATAGCACATACTCAAGAGTTTCTACCAATTACTTTCCTCCACTGCAATACTGACCAATTATCTATATCATACCTCCTCTACCTTCCATCTTTTAGCCACTTCCTTACTCATTCTTGGACATAGACTTACTTCACTGCTGCTCATTTGTTTTAAAATCCTGTGGTAAGAGAGTTTGTAAAAAAAAAACAAACCAACAGATCAAACCTTTTGGTTATATAACTGCTTTTCTGTTCTCGATTTCTTCAAATACTTCAATAATTTGATGAAATACTAGACTTCCCTCTATAAAGCCTGTGCTGGTATCTGTGTCTGATACACAGATCTAAGGAGGTCATTATCTTTGTAGTTGCCCACTAATTCTACCTAGTGGAAATTCCTTTCTGTTTCTCATTTGATTTTCACACTTTGTCCTGTGATTTGCAATTTTTGCATTTGCATTTGTGTAGCTACTCTGAAAAGTGTGTTCTTTGCATTCATTTGGCTTTCTCTCACTCACCAGTTTCAAAGTTCACGCATTGTCTGTGTTTGAAGTGCTGCAGCTTGGTCCCCTTGCAGTTCAGATGAAGTCCATCCCTCTTGTGCAGGCTTTTTTTCAGACATGTACCTAGGTACTGTTACAAATTGAAGAAAATAGACTTGAAGTTTCGTGCTTCAGATAAATTTGTACTGGTTTCACACTGCATCTATATCAAATAAACATCTCAAAGGAAAAGACACATTTTAATCACAAAAGCCTGACATTTGCCTTAACACTAGGAAGAGATAAGTTGTCGCAGTTGAAAACCTTTGAAAGTGGGTTTTGTGTTTAATATTTTGCTGAAGAGCTCTCATACAGCAAAAACATCTTCAATTCTATGTTAATTTGCTTGTGGAAACATTGGATATTTTTTTCTTCTCAAAAATAGGATGATAATGGGCCAACAAATGTATCCAACTTCTGCTTCTGAATATTCCAAATATTAACTAATATGTTGAGCTGATGATGGGGTTAGTGATGCATTGTAGAAATGTTAAAATTTCATATAGTCTTGCTTCATTCCTATAGCTATAATGAAGAAGGCTGTAGTGTGGATAATTTAGATAATCTGCAGGGGAACTAAAGCAATGACTGTGAAGGAGAATGTGGCATGTCGTCCCCCTAGGCCATGGAGCACTCCATTTGCTGGAATAGCTTCTAACTGCTATTTAGTGGGCAGCTAGTGGAAAATAAAATTGCCTCAGGCAAGTGCGAATCTTATTCTGTATTATTAATGTTTGCAGTCTGGGTGAGGAATAGGGTAAACTAACTCCATTTCTAATAAGGGGAGAAAACTCAAGGCTAAAGGAAAGGGAGGAAAAGATCAATATCTCCTTTTAGAAAGATTTCTTTTGAAGGATTGTTTGTGCTGTGCTGAGTTTTTGTTGAGGGTGGAGGGAGGTAGGAGTAGTAGGTTAGATACCCGTAGCTGCTTCTGGAGACAGTGATTTCTGTTATCTAGTGGTCATCCACAAGTGACTTGTTGGTGAAGATGGTAATCTCTGGTTTGCAGAAAATCAGGCATTTCTGAAAAACTGAAAGTAAGAGAAGAGCATTATGTGAGAGAAACATTTCACACCCTGAAAGTTGGAGGAGTTCACCATAGTGTGCTGAAATCCTCTGGGGAAATGGGAATGTAGATTCCGTAGGCCTACAGTTTATGAGATTAACAGGATAGGCTTCCACTAAGGAAAACTGAAAGATTTCAAATTCTCTGGGTTTGTGTTTTGTTTGTTTACTGGGCTTTGGTTTGTTTAGTTTGTTTGGTTTGGTTTTGAGTAAATAAGCTAAAGTAAAGCCAGCTTTATGGTATTGAGATGATGAAATATTATTAATCTACATAAATTGGATCCAGAGGAACTTGTTCATCTGGGAATCTGTGTGTCCATTTATGCCAAAAACTATTGGAGTCTAGGAGGGCTGTGGAAGAAGCCCATCAGAAAACCTTTTCTTCCAAATTTTCCACATACTAGCCCTGGAGGAGACTTTCATCTCTTATAAAGTAGATTTCCCAAAATGGTGTCATCTGTGAACTGGCTGCCCTAAGGATACAGAGAGGAATGCTTCAGAGACTATACAATGTTTTCAGCAAGATGGTATGATGATCTTGCCTCAGGCAAGATTTTCTTTTCCTTCCTACTCGAACTTTCTGTCAACTCTTTTCTCAGGGAGCCACCTGCTCTCCTGCAGACTGGATGTTAGACATAGGAAGTGCATGCGGTATATCTCCTCTGGGAAATATCTTCCAGACTGTGCACGGCTTTCTTTCCCAACGCCTCCTAGTTCTTGATCAGGTTGAGTAAGGGTGTGTATGACTTCATCAAGAAGAGAAAGTAGTGCGTTCCAGAACACATGGGCTAAAACATGCATGTGGCATGTGAGTGAGGGCGAGTGAACTGCTCAGTACTCCATTCTAACATGCAGATAAACTCTAATATCCATATTCAGTACTTGCATTTCTTTCCTGAAGAAAGAAATCCTGCTGTAATCACTGTGTTAGATTGGTTGGTGGTGCCTCTTTGCATGCAAAAAAAATCACACATCTGGCAGGCCAGATGTCAGAGTTTTGCAGAATCAGCATAAATCTTTGGAGATCTTGTTGATCATTGTGTCTGGAGTCAATCCATAACGGCCAAGTGTAGAGCTGATTTCTAAATTCTATAAAATTCATTTTTATTTTAAATAAATAGTGCATTGACCGGACATGTGCAAATGTTGAAATTCCTATTAGGGAGTCAGAAAACATGAAATGAAGGTTACTAGGCCATGAACTGGTGCTGACCCTTTGCACAACAATGGGGATCTGTGGCCCAGCCAGGTGATGGGCACTGGGAGGTACACAGGGGCTGATGGCTCAGATGGAATACCTCAGACTATTGCATGCTTAGACTGGGAGGGTACAAAAACCCAGGCTTTCTTCTGTGGAGGCATCAGCTCAAGCTGTTCCTCTTGCTACACCATGATAAAATTGCTTAAAGAAACCCAGACCGAGTTGGAGACCCTGCTACAGGAAACCCAGGGTTGGGCTGGTGAGGACACCTTGTCTGACTGTGAGCGTGGGGCGTGCAGGGAGTCAGGCAGGGCTCCTGTTGGGTCACTGGAGCTGCCCATTGTGAAGGGACCGGCGGTGAAAGTGTCTGGTGGTGGGAGTGTGACTGCCAGAGTGCTCCCAACAGGGCAGTTTCCCTAACAGTGCTTCATAAAAACATATCCCTTGCTTCCCTGTACTTGAATTTTGTCCATCAGTATCCTGAATACTCCCACATCCTGAATCTTCACTGTGTCTGGCAGATGTAATGGGACTGTACTGAACCCTTCTGTTCTCAAGATAAGTCTCAGTGTAGGCTGGAATGAAGGGAAGTTAGGGTGATTTTAATTTTGTGGTAGCCCACAAGGAATGCAAGGGAGGATTTGTACTTTGTGGATAACAAAGACTTTGTAGGCTGACTGCCAGTTTTACCATCCTCTCTGGGAGAGGTTTTTAAATTCTGACTGATGAAAAATGTCCTGTCTTACATGAGTTCCTTTTTGTGATATCCTGAGAAGTGCTGTCTATCTGAGCTTATGAATGCCCAATGCAAGCTCAGTTCTGGGATGGAAAATCACAAGTTTTAGAACTACAAATTGCCCCCTGCCCTTCCCTCAGATCCATACCCTCATTTTTAATATGCCAGTGCTCAAATGCAGTACATTTTCACAGAGCCCCCAAAAGCAGGCCATTTTCACCCCTACTTCTAAAGGGATGCAGCAAATGCACCTCTTACATGTCTCCTCATCTAGTGGGCCAGGTTTTGATAAACATAGATCTTACTTTTGGTTTCTAAATGGTTAATGCTGAAGGTCTCACCTGGAGATTTCCCTATCAATCATAAGAGGAATATTCTGATGAAATAAAAGTTCTGGTGTTAGTAAAATCAAATATGTTTTGACAAAAATCATTAATATTTCCTCCCTCCCACAAGGGATTGGTTTTCTTGTTAGCTTAAACAATGAAGGGGAGAGGGAACAACGGAGAAGAAACACCATTTTAGCTTATTTTGTCACAATTTTTTTTACCCAATGATTTCAGCACAAAATAGGACATAAGGCATTACAAGGAGCCACATCTCATTAAGCATCACTGACATGGTGATTACATAGAAGCTTAAATATTCTTCTCTTAATCCATAGTGTTAAGTGGTATTTAGTGTGGGTTGGTTTTGTTTATTTTTTTATTTAAATTTTTTTTTTAAATTTTTTATTTTAATTTTTATGCATCCCCTGGTTATAAGATTAGAAATTAGATTTGTTCAGCTGCCACAAAGTGATTAAAAAATAGCCTGACTTGGATTAGGAATAACATTGTCATCGGGTTGAGGAAGGTGTTGTCCTCTCTGCTCAGCACTGGTGAAGCCTCATCTGGAGTGCTGCTCTGGGTTCTGGGTGCCCCAGCACAAGACAGGACTTCCTGGGGGATGTCCAGGAAGGGATCACTAAGATAGCAAAGGGACTGCATCACCTCACATGAAGAAAGGCTGAGAGAGCTGGGACTCTTCAGCCTGAGGAGTAGTTTTGGCAGAGTAAGGTGTATAAAAGTCCAATAAGAGGGCTTAAAAATGGAGTCATAGCTGTCTCAGAGGTGCCACAAGGGAAAACCAGAGGCAATGGGTGCAAAATGATGCACGTGGAATTCCATATGAGCACAGAAGAATAATATTTTTACTGCAAAGGTGGTCAGACACTAAAACATCACCTGTAAAGACTCCACCCTCAGAGATATTCATAATCTTACTGCACACTGTTCTGGACAACCTGTTCCAGCTTCCTTTTCTTGAGGGAGGGAGGCTGCACTAGGCAGTCCCAAGAGGTTTGTTCCAATCTCACCTATTCTGTGATTCTATGAAAAGAGAGAATGGCTAATAAATACCTGACATGAGTGAAGGTGTTCTTTGCCCATCTAACATCGAACTTGTGATTTAGAAGTTTAAAGGAAAACCTCAGTTTTCAATTTAAAACAAAACCACAAAACAAAAAATTCTTTGCAAGTTAACCTATAAAATGAAAGCCAAGGAAAGTCAATAGCCAGGTTGTTTATTTCCCTTTCTCCACTGCAGTTAATGTCTCTTGTGGGTTCTGGAGGCTGCTGCTGGGGACAGAGACAATCCTCTCTGGTCAGAAAGGTCACATATAGGTTTGTGGCTAAAAGGACAGGACCCACCAACACTCCTCCATCAATATCAGCTGAACAGGATCCTTGCCTCTGCATCTTGACTTTTAGCCATGATTTTAGCTATGCTGCAGGCCATATAACCTACCTCAAGAGGCCTGGAGACCCAGCAGGAAGTTCAGCATCAGACTTTGAAACAACTTCTTCATTTGCCAAGAAGCAGCAAAGCCCCTTCCTGTTCTCACTGCAAATTAGAGCCAAGGGATAGTCAGTGTTCATCCATCAGCAACCACTGTGTCCATCAGCACTGAGCCTACACATTCACAGCAATCTGCTCTTGGGGACACAGTGGCTTCAAGAACATCTGAGACCAACCTTTCCCTGAAAAAAAAGGATGAGGTAAACTTTATCCTGGGCTCCCACCACCCAAATATCAACCTGCAGCTGGAACTGCACCTGCACACCCAGCTATCTTCGTTAAATGTGTTCCTCAACAGCGTGGTATGTAAACTTTGAGTGCATTCTTTCTTTTTGTTGCTTAAATGGTGCCTAAGAACACCTCTCCCAAGGTACAATTGTTCCTTCTTGGTAGGGTTACCAACTCTTTTACTCTGCAATATGGGATGTGCAGTCTCCTAGTTAGAAAGAACAGTACCATCATTAAAGGACGATCATACAGGAAAATTATGCAAGAGCAGTTCCAAGCAGACAGTGTCCCGGTACAGTGCTGTGCTCCTGTTAGAGTTTCTTAAGCTCTTACATACAGAATACTATCACTGCATCAACAAAAACATCAGAAAAAAACTCTTTAAAATGTTATCCTCCAGAAGAGCCTTGCTGAGAGCAGGTAACAGCCAAGAGACTTTGGCTAGATGATCTGTTACTTTTAGGCAGCATGCAGTCACTAATCCACTGGGCTTTATGGGTCTATTTAAATTAGATATATTCAGGCAGTGCATTATTTATAACCAAAAGCATGAATAATTCAACATGCCCACTCTCAGCAGGTATCCAGCTTGTGCCAGAAGCCTGCACTAGATGCTTGCTCTCAGAATAATGAAGAGACTATTAGATAAGTCTCTTTTGCTTGTATGCTCCAGTTTGCTCCGTCTGCTCTTCCTTTTGTATCTTTCTAGTTTGGCTCTTTTGTCTGGGAAGCAGAACAGATGATGTATTCTCTACATTATTCCCTTCATCTGGAGATGACATGCTATGTCTAAAAGAAATTATGTAAATCCGTTTAGCATTAATTTCATTTCTGTTTCATTGTGATGGAGTCAGTGGCATGTACAAGACAAGGGACTTAAAGGGAGCATGGCACAGGGAAAGTACAATGTTCCTGGCCTAACAAACCTGGTCTGCTACACTCCACTGCACAGCTTGGGCTCAGCTGTGTCCTGAGACTAGTTGTGGCCACTGAGCCTTGTTGGAAAGTGTCTGTTGTAGCACCCTTACTCTCAAATCCAGAGGCTGGAAAGGAATTCATACTGCCTACTCTCTGGCTGTCTTGTTTTGTTATAGTCAGTGATCTGAGTTAGGGCCTTCTAGTAGGAGGATGGCTGCTGCTTTCTCTTCTCTGAAATTTGGACACCGAGTCTGCAGCAACAATACCATTATATTAAATTTGTCTGTCCATTCTGAGTCTGAGCTTCTCTGAAAGAGTTTAAAAGGCTGTTACTTGTTTCTGTCCAAGCCCAAGAGTAACTAGGTGTTACACTCAGATTTTCAAACACCAGACAACCTGAATAAACTTGGGAAGAAATAAAAATTCTTCAGAACACCTGACATGCTGGGTTGTTTCACACACAAATCAGTGCAGGAGAGAGCTCCAAGTTCCCAACGGCTGAAAATGGAATGCAAGTGCTTTAGCTGCAAGCTTTGTTATTAAATCCTTAGTGGACTGTTACTGAATCATTGAAGAATAGTTGAGGAATTTTTCTAGGAAGTAAAATATATCAGTTCAAGCTCTCTCTGTCTGTGTGACTGCAGATGAGTCATTGTTTTCTGTTTCTCAGGTCCTCATTTATATATCTGCAATAATAATAGCTCCCTAATCACAGCAGTAATGTGAAGGGGAAAATGCACCAAAGGTAGTGAGAGACTTGAGAATCATGGCTTGGAAGGCAAGTAGAGTTAGCTAAATATTATAAATACAGTTCTTCTCCTGCAATAGCCCCAGAGAGACTGCTTCTGTAGTCACCAAAATACAGCAGTTACAGAGTCCAGCCAGTTTACAGTAGCATATAGCAGTATTGCACAAATTTAGGTCTAAACCATGATTAAAATGTCCTGCAAAATTGCTGCTTAGAATTCTTAGGCTAGATGATTATAGCAGCTCTGTGTGGAAAATTGCAAGTCTTCAAATCTTGAGGTACATCATAGGCTCTTCAATCACATAAAATCTTCATAAAGTATTTAACTGGATAATGTTCTTGGGTGTTGTTGCTTCAGAAATAAGAAACAGAAAAAACATGCTGTGATCAGATATCAAAGCACTGACCTTAGCCAAGCAGCTTCACAGAAAAGAATCTAATCAAATCACAGAAACAGTAGAAAGTCCATAAATGAAAAAAAAGATACTCTCTAACAATCCCTTAACTGGGATTAAACAGTAAGATCTATTTCAAATCCTGTGTAAAAAATTCAAACTAGTGTGAATTCTTTTGGATATATTGTTCTTGGTTTAGCTTCTTAATGACTGCTTATAATTCCCCTGTGAATGTATAGTCATTCAATGACAGAATCATTTCACAATATCCCATTGTTTTATTCCATCAGGAAAGACAGGTTTTGTGCTCCAACAGGAGGACAGACTTTATTGCGGCAAAAAACCCTCAGAGGATAAAAGTCTCACATGAATTGCAGTATGATCTCTAGACAAAATTTTTAATGATGGTATTTGGCTAAGAAGGGGAAATTCTTCCCAAATGTAATAAATTATCAAGAACTATGTCCACTTCATAATGTGTGATTTGAAGGTGAGGTGGGACATGTGCATAAAAGGTTTACAATAGGGAGGAGAAATAAAGGGTGCAGCAAATAGTTTTGATTGGTCATCAGTGACCTCAGTGGTTTTACTCTTGGTTCTGCTGTGAGATCCCCTTTTGTCCTGCCAGGTGAGCCAATATGGGGAGAAATTCTAACCCAATGATAGCTTGCATGTGAAATGTATGATCTGAGAAGCAGAGTGTGTGAAAGCCTTCAATGGAGGAGAGCTTGAGCTTTCATTAGGCCTGTTACAAGTTCATGATGGCCAGCCACAGCTGAAAACATTGGTGTGAGATTCTTTGCTCACATAGGTCTGTGATCATAAAAGAGCTCTGGAAGTCAAATCTCAGGTAACTCCAAACTTAATTTTCATCTGTTGCTAGTTTTCTTTTAAGGTACTCATAGAAAACTTAAAATATAAGTCATATACAACTGATGAAGGAATTGGAATCTCAAAGTTGTTTTGTGTACAGCCACTCTCCACAAACTTTGCTGTCTGCATCACAGCTAGTGCCTGTTCATTACCTGTTTGTAGGGGAGAGAGAGTGCTTTTCTCAAGCTGTATTAGCGAGATATTTACTGCTCAAACTCCTACTTCTTACAGGTACTGGGACCCCAGTAGCAAACTGTGTTGGATTTGTATGCCAATGCTGCCACCATAAATCCAGAATAAAGTGGTATAAGGAAGTGAGAAGGGAAGAGATTAGAAATTAAATGTATGTACGCATTGGTTTGGTTTAGGCCAGGTTCATTTAGCTTTCTCTGATCATTACAGAATCAAAATAGTTTTTAAATAATGGGGTATTTATTCTCATAAAATCCTATCTGTAGAAGTGAGATAGTACTCCTCTGTTCATCTGGGGAACCAAGGCATAGAAAGATTGATGCAGAATTTCCCTGGATGTAAAGAGGCTGATTTTAACATGTGCTTCCAGGACAGGCTTCTCAGTATCTAGAAGACATTGCAGGGAGAGATTTGTATGAGGCCCAGTAAAAATCAGGCACCAACTTCTGCAACTTTTGCCATTGGTCAGATTACAATTGAGAGTAAGCAAGTTGAAAGGTACGTCTTCCTAAACGTAAATGAAAGAGGAATGGTATCTAGATAATTAAGAACTTGAGTAAATATTTTATAATGAAAACACCGCCAATTTGAGAAACACTGGGAGGGAAAAACAGAAGAAAACTCTCCAAAAGGCTGCTATCAGTTTTGAGTAGCATTAATTGTTCATCCAAGAAACTGTTGGGTACCTCTCAAGAGCAGAGAGGACACACACAAACCTCTTCTGCCTGTGCCCATCAGTGACCCTTGGCTGGCCACAGGGTTTGCGAGAGCTTTGCTGATCTCATTGTATATGCTACTTCCACCTTTAAAAAGGGGATATAATCTCTTCAGTGCTGCAGAGTATGGGTGCCACCAGTAATTCCCTTGAGGGCTTAGAAAATAGGGCAAGGTAGAGGACCGATTTCCATTCATTTAATGCATTGCTGATCTGCAGTTTGCAGGACCACGTCTCAGATTCTGCAATTTGACTTAAAAATCTGTTGCTGGATTGAAGGCAGCAACTTTGTTTTGAAGTCAGAGCAGGGCCACCTATTCCCCACTACCTTCACTGCAGCTCTGTGAGTGCACCAGGGATGATAATTTTGCTCAATTTCCAGTAGAGTAGAATATCAAAGAGACCATTTGTTGACAGATGCTGCAGAGATAGAGGCCTTGAATTCCTTCTTCAGCCTTAAATATCTTCCATCAGGACTTCCAAAGAAATGCAGAAGGTCTGCAATTACACCATCTCTGGCATATCTTCCTCTTTGATAAATTTAGGGCTTCATTTCTCAGAGCTATCAATTTTGCAGCTTCTTACCCAGTGCTAAATTTACTGAAGGTTGAAGGAAGTTTCTAACCATAATATTTGGATTTAGGGACTCTTTTCTTGTAAGACGTGTTCTCCTGGAATATCATGGACTAGGAAATAAGTTAAATGAAGATGTAGTCCTGCAGCATGTCAAGCACTGTCCTGTGGTGTGTTGCCTTCCTTTCTGGAACAGTGCACAGGCTGGACCTGATCTTAGTTGGGCAAGGGCACGGAGCTTCAGCCTGAACTTTCTTTCATGTGTTCATCCCCAGTTTCAATACCCAACCACCCAAGCCCCAATATATATTCATTCCTTTCATTCCTTGCAGTTTTTCACCCAACCACCTACTTTTCAATCCTTATGATGCTTTAAGGCTGAACAAGTTTCCCTTGGACCAGCGATAGCCTCAGAACCTCTTTTGCTGCAGTTCACCCTCTGTGTGTGGGACCATGGATCCTTCTACATAGCCCAGTGATTCAGTAAAGTTTTTGCATCTGATTTCTTTGTTGACAAGCAGAACTGGTTCACAAGTATAGGATGAGAAAGCCAGAGATTTCAGATATTACTGTGTCAGATATTCCTGTATCAAACTGAGACTTATTTGAAGTTTTTTAATAAAAAAATCTAAAGCAAAATATCAGCTGAAACCAAATATTTTATTTAAACTTTAACTGCTTCAGTTTTAAAGTCATCACTGAGACCAAATGAAAGAGAATCCTTCATTTTCAAAAATGTCAGAGGAGTGTTTTGTTTACTTTGAAATGCTTTTAAGATGTATATTTAAAATAAAACATTGAAGTGCAGCCTTCCTCACAACAAAACCAAACAACCAACCAACCAACAACAGACCCACAAAGAACCTCTGGAAATCAATGAGATTAAGGAAAGCATTTTATGGAAACAATTTCTGACCAGCATTATGAAACTTTAGCTCTCCTCACTTTCTCCTGTGATGCTAATCCTGGACCAGTATAACCATCTAGCTTCAGTTATGCCTGATTAATTCCATTCTGCAACAAACTCCATGGATGAACCACATCAGGTGCATTGATGCAGCTCAGAAGAGGCCAAGCATAGCTGCCCATGCCGGTACAGAAAGAGCAGCAGAGCTGTGTTAGTGCTGAGCTGTGCTGTGCTCTGCTCTGCTCTGCTCTGCTTGCTGAGCTCAGAGCACAGTTTGGGTAGAGAGCCAAGCTAACAAAGGGAGGGTGCTCCTGATACCCCAGCTGGGTTATTTAAAACCAGGTGATGTGCAGGTACTGAATACTGGGTTGTTCAGTGTCAGTAAACCCTTTCTTTGTGCAGTGGAACACTGCTGAATCACAGCTTTGTGTGATCACAGGTATGAGGAAAGTCTGAACTGAAATCAAATACGGCTCTGGCTTCCTGCATTTCAACAGGCATTCTGCTTAGCATAATTGAGTTTCTTGATATATGTCAGACAGAACAGACAATTCTATTTCCCTGTTCTGCCAAGTATTATGTAGGCTCCCAGTACTGTAACAACCGTGCTCAACAGACAGAGAAAACATAACTTTAAATGAAGAAATACTGTCTCGCCCTTTGAGAGAAGTTCTGGGGAACCACCACCTCGGAGGCAGCAGGGACCAAGTGGAATAGAACAGAACAATTGTTATTTAGCAAATATCAAAGACTAATTCTGCACTTGCTACAGAAAAAAAGCCATGCGGAGGTAGCTGTCAGCACTGGGTCCTTGGAGGGCAGCACTACACTAGGAGGACAGGGGCCATTTCCAGTAGAGTTTGCAGTGTCAGAAAAAAGTGTAGTAGGCTGCAGTGAAATACATTTTTGCTGTGAGCTGAATTCTGACTGGACTACTAAAATGAAGCATTATTTTCCAGTATTTAGACAGACGGAAGCATCTCACCAAATGACCAAAAGGGAGGAAGGCAAGATGCTGAGGACAGTGCCAGGGTCGAAGTGCTGCACAGCAGTGACTGTGCTTGTTGGAAGGCATAGAGACATTACACAAAGCTTGCGCTAATGTCTGTTTCTCTGCAGCAAGAGTGCTCCACTATTCCAGTCACCTTAGCTGACTGGTATTTGTTGGACTATAAGGATTTTTTTTTGGGGGGTGGTCTTTTTTGCTGCACTTTGATGCCAAATACCTCTTGGCTTTGCACAGCAAGCTGTCTGGCAGAACCTCTGTCTCCTGGTGTTGTGCTTTTCTCTTGTGAAGTAAGGTGGGAAGAATGGGGCACTGGAAAAAGGAATAACCTTAAAATCAATTGGAAGGTGATGTCAAAAAAAAAAAGTCATTATTTGATACATTCTCCTTCTATTTGTTCCTTCCATTTCTCCTGTGTTCTCTCCTACTAGTGGAGGCACACTGGCATAAACCGAAAGTAGATTAAACTGAGGTTTACCTACTTATATGCAAAGTTTCTTTGCTTTAAATAGAGATTTTGTCACAAGGAGGCTTATTCTTGTCCATTTGGCCCTCAAAGTAGGCCCCCTGCAGCTCACTGATATCTCCTATCGCTCTTATACTAAAGTGAATTTATTTTACATATTAAGCCTGGTAATACAACAGTTTTTCTTCATTGGGATACCCACAGGATGCAGTACCAGGTGCTCAGTATCTCGTCGGTCAGGCAGTGTTAGGCACTGACACTGGGTTGAAATGACTAAAGACTGGACTATAGTCCAAAACCACATCTCTTTCTCTGTTACCATTGCTCTACTTGGACTAAGATATGTACCAAAGTACCTGGTGGAAGGGATGAGATGAAGGCAAGCAGGGGTGGAAATGAGGAAAATTACTGATTTTCCTTTTTTGTTTCCTTTTTTTTGTTTCCCTGGCTTTATTTGTGATTCCAGGCCTGTGCAGGGAGAAGACACAGAGGCCCATGTAAATGGTTATGTAACAAACATGATTTCATTTCACAGCTTCCTTCAGTTACATTAACCCATAGTTCAAAAAGAGTCAAAATGATGTCTTATTACTATGACTTAGCAATTTTTGCATGGCTTTATGTAGTGATGCTGCCCACTGTTCAGATGAGCACTACCCTTGTCCTTAGGCTCAAGCCCTGGGAAGAGTGATGATGGAAATGCCAGTACTGCCTCAATAATGTCACTTCACATTGGTCTCTTGAGACAAGAAGGCCACTTGTTTCCAGAAAGGCACAATAATTTGTGTCAGCTCGTTAAGCTGGCATACTGCTGATTCGGCACTGAACTCTAACAGAGCACTTTGTCCCAGCTCCGTAATGGCCTGTCCCTTATATTGCCTTGGGGATAACTGGGATAAGTTCCTGGAGGGAAAGGTCAAAGAACTCAGGAAAGATTGTTATTGTCAATCCAAATTAAAACTGATGCTGGAAATATAAGATTTGAATAGTGCTTTGAATAACTGGAAGGAAAAAATCTCTTGGAGAGCATGTGTGTTAAACTCCAGACAGAATAGAGTTGCTGCCTGTATATAAGTCCCTGAAAAGGAAGGAAGGATTTAATAGATTAGGAATGGAACATGGTCACAGCTTTATTAATTCATTTCTAAGATGGAGAGAAGAAATCTTTATCAAAAATACCATAAGGAGAAAACATTAAGTGGCCAATGCAAGATAGGCCAAATAATTTTGCAAGAGGCAGCAGGTAGTACAAGAAGAGATTATTCAAGGAGGTCAAATAGAACAAGTTTTTGGAGGATTTGTCTGTGGTTTTGGGCAATGGGCAATATTAAGTGGTTTCTGACAAAAATATTTAGGGCAGATGTTTGGGACAGTGGATCCTGGAGTGTACTTCTTTATGGAACTAAGACTGGGTGCAGTGTTTTTTTGCACTTTGTATCTGCTTGGGTTGATTTAATCTGGTTGCTTTTCAGAATCCTGCTAAGGCAGTGTCAGAAGTGAGAGAGCAAGCTCATTCCTTCTGTGCTGAAACAGCAGATAAGAAATCTGAACAAGGCTGCTCGATTTTGCAGAGGGGTCATTTTTGGGGGGGAGGGAGGACAGGGGGAGATTTGTTTTACAATTAAATTCCTTTTGATCTCTTGATATTAAGTAGACTATTTTTTTCAGATGAAATCTGCAGCACCAGTGTATGTGCTTAATAGGATGAAGGACTTTAATACAGCTGTAATTTTTATAATCTCTCTCCCATGCATGATTCACCAGCTTCTTCACCTGCCTTTCCTTTGTACTTTAAACAGTTACAAATATTGGTAGATAACCTGAAAATGCTCTCACCATTCAGTCTTCCTATTAATTGGCAAACGAGAAAACTTTCATTTTCTGTGTGCTGTATTTTGATGACTGCTTGTTTTGATTTGGTAATTTAAAAACATCTATGTAAAACCCTATTTTGATTTGCCTAGGATGAAACTATCAAGTCACACTTCTATTCTCCTATGTCAAACAAAAAGCTGAGGGGGTCGAAAAACATTGGGTTTTAGGAAACCAATTTGAAAAACATGCTTTTCTGAGGAAATTAAAATTCTATTGCAGAATCTTGCAAAAAGTGTAGTTGAAACTGAGTAACCAGTTCAGGCAAAGATATAGACCTCTTGCTCAAATTTTCAAAACAAATCTGAATTAATTTTATTTTTGAGGTATGTGGTCCCCCACTTCTACTTTCTGTGACAGCAGCCATCACCATGATTTCACTTACACCTACAAGATGTCAAGCCTAATTCTTCTGGGACCAGAAAATACAAAACACCATCAGAAAATATGACCTTGATAAAATTTTCCAACTTCTTGACTGAGATACACATAAAGTTTGGGATTTCTAAACCAATGTATCCCCAAAATCACTAATGTGAGATTTTATGGTTAATTGCTCTAAAAACACACATGAAAGTGGCAGTTATCACCCTCTGTCTTGAAATATTGATAAATTTTATGTTTACCATATGAAAGTTTGGATATAGTCCTAAACAGGATTTTTATCTTGGTCTTCACAACCAGAAAGAATTGCTTTCAGTAGACCTTGATTGCCAGAGCAGCATCATTAAATCTTCTTCAGATTATCTCTGGCAGCAATATTGGATACTGAAAGGGCTTCCAAGTGCTGTAAATTTTCTTAGAGTGAATGCAGCTGGAATCCCTGAAGAAATGCAATGCTGTTTAAACCTCTTTTTGATTCCTACCACAATCTCTTTCTCTCCCCACTTCTCAACATAAGAATCAACTCAGATGTTTCCCACACATTTTATATTTAAAAGCTATTAGTGACATTTCTTATATAGTTAATTTAGATGCTGTTTTATACAGCAACTTCTGGCTTGGCAAAGGGAAGATGGCGCAGTGAACTTTCAGTAATAATGAAGTCAGTGATAGGGGTGTCTGCTAGTATATTTTCTAGGCCTTTGCGTATTTATCTGCATTAAGTAGGTTCGTTTAATAGATGTTTTCAACACTTTGTTTCTGAATGAACCAAATTCGTCATTCTGCTGTTCTTCCTTTTAACTCTGTTCTTTATTTTTCAGTAGTGTACATCTATATAAGCCCTCAAGTAGCATTCAATTGTTGCAGCAGTTTATGGAGAGCTTCTAATAAGTTTGTGCTAGTTTTTAGTCCTTGAATTCAGGCACAAAGTGGTCTTAATGAGCGGATTCTGAAAAGGGATGTAAGCCCAGTGAATACTGACTGCCCTCAGCAAAGTGACAAGGGAGGCCCCCCAGTCCTAGCACCAACTTCTACTGAAACAAGCCAGTTTTCACCAAAATGTCTTGAGGAAAGGGAATATGTTACACTTCACAAAATCTGTTGGAAGTGGTGCTACTGCATGCCTAATGTCATAATCAAAAAAATGCCTACAAAACAGTGTTGTGTGCACTACAGAAGAAGTATATACTAACCATGGTTTTCTCCCCAGTAATTGCAGTGATTGGAGAAACCAGGAGAAGGTTACAAATGAAGAGGGTTTTATAATAGGTTTTCTGGCTCTCAAACTGTTCTGGCATTTATTTATTTATTTATTTATGCATAATTTTTTTCTTTTCTTTCTCCCTCCCATTTTCATTTGAGATGACCAATCTTTATGCTTTGCTTATAGACAAAAATATTTTCAAATGTCTTTTAAACTCTGTTATATTTATTTCAAGCTGTAAGGTAGTTGTCAAGCGATCTCATGTAGCACATTTTGATCTGTCTATAAATCAGTGTACATTAGCATGTTCTAAAGGTTGGGCAGGATTTTGCTGGGACAGAAGCATCTGCTCCTCATTCCATGGAGCTGTAATCACAGTTTCAAGTAACTGAGTCTAATAGATGTGTTGCTGTGGAAGACTACAAAGACATTTCACTCAGGCCATTCTCTAAATTTCTTTCTAGCTGGGGTTGAATTATTTAGTAATGAGATTAAAACCATTCATAAAGCCTTGCAATGGGAAATAATTTATGTTCAGACACTGGATATAAGATAACTTTAATTATGTTATAATGGACATTATAACATACTTTATGCAGTGTTACTCTGTTGAAAGGTAGTCAGCATCTGACAGAATTTCTCTTCTGTCTCATTTTGAGAATTCTTCTCCTAAGGGGAGATGTTTATGGAAGCCTGCCAGTGATAGACAATATGCACATCTCAATTCTGTCACATATGGATTTGTTACAGTGGCAAAGGTATCAACAGTTTGGTTTTAGCCACAAAATTGGCTTGCAGTTCCAGATGATAGCCCAAACCAATGTGTCTGGGCAGGGTACTCTATCTAAAACTATATTTGAGTGTGGCTGAGCATTCCTGAAAAGGGCTGGAATTATTATTAGCAGGAACATAGGCCATTAATGCGGGTAGTGTGCATAAAATCTACTTTCTAAATCACATGTGCCTATGTAAAATAAAATATCATCATGTCCCACTGCCACATTCCTCATTTTCCTAGAGTGAAATCAGAAGGATAAATACATATAATTAAGACATCAGAGAAAGGAATAACTGGTTTTGCTAGTGCAAATTAGTTTGAAAGCAAAGAGCTTCCTTTATTCTATTTGATTGTTAGGATAGACAGATTGATTTTATAATTTCCTTGAGACATAGAACTAACATTGCTTTTAAGAGGGGAGTGGGACACAGAGTGTGTAGTAGCTACATATCCAATAGGTATAAAATGTTCTGCTGGAATGGGGAGAAAAGAACTTATTAAAGGGGAGGTATTTTGGAGGCTGAGGGAAAATATACACCATATCTGAGCAGAATTGCTGAGTTTCTTTCTCCATGGGCTAAATAAGATCTAGTCATGTAGAGTTCCTCAGGGTTGCTCATTTATTTTTGAAGCTATGAGTGTTTTGTATGAAACTCTTTTTTTGTGTGAAACATTGCTCCTCACATGCCCTCAGCTTTGTCAGATTTGAGATGGGAAAGACACAGTGCAATTGAAATTCAAATAAATTGGATGTGTGGCTCTGACTTTAAGCCTCATTCTCAACGCAATGCTCAGAAGTAGAGGAATTAAAGTGAGTTTTTTCCCCCCTGATTTTTTTCTACAGATTAGTATTGTTCAAATGTTGGTGGTATTACACAGTCCCCAGAGATTTTAAAAGAATCAAACAAAGCTTTGGGTTTATCCTCCATCTACATTCTAAGATTTAACTGGATTTTAAATGTACTGAGACATCCAGTATCTCCTGGGTTCTCAGCTGGTGCTTGTAGCAATGCAGCCTTCATGGCAGAGGGTGGGGAGGGGAGGTTCGGCATGGGAGCCCAGAGAAAATACCAAATTCTGTAGTCTCTGGTGGCACAAATAAGCATTTGCTGCAGAGGGGCTGTGATGCCTTGGGGACTGAGGATTTCGTGCATTAGAAAACTCTTCTTGAAAACAAATATTCTCCATCAGATGTCAGGCCCTGTTTTTCTTCAGGTCAAATAAGAACTACAAAACTAACTTTTGCCCATATCTTTTTGCTGCTGAGCTTGCCTAGCAATTTTGAATAACAAAAGCAACGAAACTTGAGCGAGATGAAATAGCTACAAATCAAGATTGTGCTCTGCAATGTGGAAAATAACATCAAGATTTTGATTGTTTTATTTATTTATTTATTTGTATATTTATGCAAATTATGAGAAACACTTGGTTTGCACAGCTTTATCATTAGAATAATGCTACTTAGTCATGCAGACATGTCATTTTACAGTGACTGTGGGAGCTTCATTTTTAATGTAAGCCTATTAAGGGCTCAGGGTAAGTTTTCAGGGTATCATAAGGAAGGCAGCATACTGATGGAGTTCACAAGAACTGGAAAATTCACCAGGAGCCTTTCTAATAATTTTTTCTTGAACCACTCTTTCCAGACGAAGGCATCCAACCTCAGGGTTCAGGGAAATATCCCACCCAACTTCATAGCCTTTTCAACAAATAAAAAAGAGAGATGTGCACCAGGACTACACTTATATTTAACAGCTTACATGTAAAGCATACATATTGTTGGTGAGAGAGAAAAATTAAATTTTTTCTCTCCTTAATTTCATACAAAGATAGATGCATTACCCACCCAGGGGACAGTATCCTGCCCCAAAATATCTTATAGTCACTAGCAAAGTCTGTCTCTAGATTGATTTGACAAGATGCAAAAAGTCAAGAATATTTCACTCTAGTACAGCTGTTCCAAGACTTGTTTGGAAGATCCTCTTTCTTATCAGTCCCCCTTTCAGAATTTTATGGCCAGCAAAAGAACTTCTACAGAAAGTGTTGAGATCCCAACTGAATATTCCAAAACTCAGAGTACACTGGGAGAAGAACCAGCCTCACATCTTTACATGAGGCTGGGCAGGCTTGTACTTGTGTCTCCTGTGTGGAAAAGGAAAATGTTCTATTTCAATACTAAGTTTAAGGTGGGGCACTTTATTTCCCTGCTGCCTATGAAGGTAAGATGTTCTCTGAGAATGCCAAAAATTGCAGAGAAATGTGACACATTGCACACTCCTACCAGCACTTAGCAGCAAGATGAGAGCCTCTCAATTTGTGTCATGCTGTGTGGCCCCTATCAAAAAGAAAGAAAATGAGGGACATAGGGGCATATAGGACCAGCGAAAAAGAAAATTGCTGTGGTACCTAACATAAGAGCTTTGTCATTTGCAGCCGTAGTCCTGCGTACTTTTCCTCTGTTCTCTTCTTTTTGTAAGCATATCTAAAAGTGGATCTTTGTGTTGGATTTTAAATTACAGGACCCCCTCTGTACTGTAAACTCTTGCTAGCGTGGGGTTTTGCTATCTAAAACTGGCCATGTTGTATGCAACTGAGAGTTGTGTTAGCAACAAAACCCTAATACTTCTGCTTCTTATTTGGAAAAGAAAAAAAGGTAGACCACAAGTTCCTATTACTTGTCCTTCACTTGAAATATGGTAAGAGTTCCAGGGTTATCAAAAAAGTCTGTGTTTGGGAAGGAACTTAATTATGCATGCTGTACTTTCATTTGAGATTTTTGTGGCTACAACAAACTGACAGATACTACAATATTTCACTTAGGCTGAGTTAATTAAATTGAATTAAAAAATGCTTATTTCTAAATGATTGTATATATGACTGTCCAGTATGTACTAAATGCAAAGTTTGGAAATTCAGCTTGGCTCTCCCTTTAGTTTCCCCATAAAGAAATTACCTCTGTTGTTCTGTGTTAGAGTGGTCATCAAAAAACAACTACTATAATAAATAAAATTAATTATAAAGCTAGAGAATTAATGAAAGCTGGACTTTCTACAAGGGCCTGTAGTGACAAGACAAGGGGGAATGGCCTTCAACTGAAAGAGAGTGGGTTTGGATTAGATATAATAAAGAAATTCTTCATTCTAGAGTGGTGAGACACCGGAAAAGGTTGCCCAAAGAACTTGTGGATGCCCCATCCCTGGAACTGTTCAAGGCCAGGTTGGATGGTCTAGGGGAAGGTGTCCCTGCCCATGGCAGTGGGATTGGAACTGGGTCTTTAAGGTACCATCTAACCCAAACTTTTCTATGTTTCTACGATAATAAAAGAGCCGAACTAGATATCTGGGCTCCTGACCAGAAGTTCATGCTTCTTTCCTAGTTTGTGGGCATACTTGGCAAAGTAGGCATCATCTAATCAGAAAACAAATGCAAATGCAAATTAAAAATAAAAAAATCTAAAAGAGGAAAATGTATGATCAATGTACACTTTGATTTTGTTTTCCCAAATAATTTCTCTGAAAGTATTCTTTAGGAAAACTGCTATGACATGGAGCAAAATTACTGTTATGGCATAAGTGTGTATTGTTATAGGAGCAGGAATACAGTTGTGTGTATGCAACCTGATTTGAGATTTCATCTAGTTATGATTCAGCTGTGCCACTTAATTACTGCATTCCTGGGTCTTCTGTAATAGATGTGTTTTCTTAACCTCCAACCTCCAAGCCTCCAAGCTGCTAGACCAAGAATTCTTTTATAATTGAAAAGCTATTTGGGAATACTCCAATCTTTTTTTGAAGTGAAAACCACAGCACAGCATACTAAGAAAGCAATTTATTCGAAGTCAGAGGGGCAGGTCGCTCTGTTTCAGATTGTCAGTGTGGTTTCAGTAGGTTTGGGTCTTTTTGATTAGGACTGGGGCAGGAGGGGACTTGATTGGACTTTGTTGGATAGACTCCAGGTTGCGAGCTATTTCCTCTGAAATACTTTTCACACAGCAGTTGATTTGCAGCATGGAAGGCACTCCTCATACAGAATCCATATAATCTAAACATTAAGATAAATCAGAAAGTGTTGTGCATTGTGATCTGCCTCTTCTGAAAGTCAAGAAAACCCTGAAAAACAGTTTGCATGCCCTTGGGGTATGAATTCACTACTCTTGTCTAAAAGCATTATCAAACCTGTAGCTTTGGGAAAGGCACTCTATCATATAAACAGGTTTTATGTTCCTTTCACCCCTTAGACTTCCAAGCAAGAATCTATAAAATTCAATACTGTTATTCTTTCCTTTCTTAAACAATGAAAGCTTTACTTTTTTAAACAATGAAATCCATGTAAGTACAATTTAACCTGCACAAATGGTTCCTACACTAATTAGAAGGAAACCCAATCCTTACCTGGGCAAATTCCAAATTTGATTTACAAAATATATTGTGTCAAATGCAGTAGAGCTACAGTATGCATGATAGACACTTTAAATAGAATATAATGATATGCCTGTTTAATTAGAATAAGGAAAACCAGAAATTTTGCCAGGCTTGCTTAGTGATTTCCATCCTAGCAGGTAATGGTTGGATCTGTTTTCCTTGAGCTCTCTGGATATTGTCACTGCCTATTGCAAGTGGCTAGGCATCATAAACTCAAAGAATCATTAAGGCTGGAAATGACCTCTCAGATCATTGAATCCAAATGTTAACGTAGCACCGCTGTGTTCACCACTAAACCATTTCCCAAGTACCACATGCACATGCCTTTTCAACACTTCAGGGAAGGGATTTCCCCCACTTCCCTGGGCAGCCTGTCCCAATGCCTAACCACCCTTTTCGTGAAATTGGTCCTGACAAAACTTTCTGGGGCTTGTGGCTTTTAGCCGTCTCTAAAGCGTTAGGCTGTTCAGGAGTGCTTTACGGCTGGCAAATTGAAAGCAGTGGGGTTTGAAGCAGCTGCTGTATGGACTGAGCATCTTCATGTGACTGAGATGCAGACTTTCCTTTTCTCATCGAGTGTCTTCATCCTAACAAAAATTGTTCCAAGTATAAAATATGCAAATCAGCTGTGCTGTTAAAAGACCATGGGACAGAAGAGGAGACATGTAGGACAGCTCCAAAACACAGTCCTCACTGACATCCCAGCCTAGGTGCTGTTCAGGAGCAGAAATGATCTTGCATATGGGGCTGTACGCCTTGAGGAGGGCAAGGTATGAAGAGGGTATGAATAGAAATGGTCTTGAGAATGGGACAAAGGTAAAACACGCTGACTTTCATAACCGCTGGCCACAATGGGAAAAAATCTGAAGACTAGTGATTGATACTATTTTTTGACAGAAAGGTGACCAGTTCTGTTTACCAAATTGTGCAGGTGATGGAGGTATTGGGGAAAAGGAGACGTCCCAACTAGCACATGTTTTCTGGGGAATCAAAGGCAGGTGGAGTAGTTGAACTACAAATGTCTAATTGGGTCATTTTTTTTCAAGCCAGGAGGAGAAATGTCTGGGGTAGAGGATACCCAGGCACTACACACCAAGCAGCTTTATCACCACTAGAACTCATTGTGCCTGTCTAGTGGAAAATACAAAGTGGCACATGATTTAGTTATCTCCAGAGTGACAGCTGGGCAGGGGCGTTGAAGATCTCAGCCGTGGATTTATGTCTTTAAAGTGATACTTAAATAGTTGAGTCTCTGTGTGAATCTAGCTGATAATACATTACACACTTTGGAAATGTTCACATTACAGCATTGATAGTTCAGCATTTGACATAATTTTTTCTTCTAACTGAACTAGTTTTATATGCTAGGGAAGCAGACAAATAAATAATGTGTGGAGACCATTTTTTCCCCCCTTAAATTAACTTCTCTGTTATCCCCTTATTTATAAAAATTTAACAAAAGCATGGTGTAATTTATTTTTATAAGTTATGACAATCATTATGTGATTTTACATTCAGTTTGCCTCGTTTCCTATTTATACAGTGAAAGGAGAGATTAAGTATTGTCACTAGAACTTCCAACTGGGCTCTGGAATTACAGCTGTCCAGCTGGCTCTGACTCATTTTGACAAATAAAAGTGCTAAAACCTGAAGTCTAATAAGCTATGTTCCTGCTGCATGTAAGACGGAGGGGGCTGCCCATCTTGCATTTTTTTTTACCTGTAACCTCCAGCTTCTCAGCAGTCAAACAAATTTTCCTAGCTGGCAGGAACAAAGTTAATCTGAATAGATAAAGGACTGCCGCCATGTAAAACTGGAGAGAGATTTGAGATTAATCCTGGGTCTGCATATTCTGTGATTCCAAGAGTTCTAAACACAACTAGAAAATAATTTGATTATCCAACACCTGGAAAGATGTGAGAAGTGCAGGTTTAAAAAATATATACCTGTACATACTCATTATGGATATTTCTGAGGAATTGTTACAATAATGATTTATATTAATTTGTCTTTGTGACAGTAGGTTTTTGAAACAACAATCTAATGACAAAAATGTAGTACCTTTTGTTATGAAAGAAATGGGAATTAACTAAAGTTTTTTGTTTAGTGAAAAGTTTTATGATCTCTAAATAATTTATTTTCTTATATTTTCAAACAAAAGAAGACATTTTAGGTTTCCTGTAAAATAAAATTCATGCAGGGAAGCTCTGAGGTCTTGAGAAAATTATTTTGGCTTTGATTAAAACCAAAACCTGTCACCCTAATTTGAACTCTTTTGAATTTCATGAAACTTTAAAAATTATTTTGATTTGGAGATGTTGTTTTGGACCAAAATCAAAATGTTCTCTTCTCAAAAATGTCAAACAAGATGCTTCAAATGTTTCTCCTGTGTTTCCAAAATGAAATTTCTTTGAAATAGCTCAAACGTAAAGATAGATGAAAATGTTTTCCATATGCAAAACAAAGCTGGCAAATTTTTAAACCAGTTCTCTTTAGAAATAAAGCTTTGACCTTACACTATTCTTCAGCACATTTTTAAGGTCACATCTAACACCACAGGGAACAAAAAAATAATGTGAGGGTTGGGAATTCGGACTCAGTAAAACAGTTCCACAGCAAAACTAAAACCTGTGATACATTTCAAAGAATTTTTAGTATGTGTGAGAGCGCATTTTCAAGGCTTTTCATCATCTAGGCAAAAAATAATTTTGCCTCTTTGTCTATGAGCCCATCTACTACAGGCTAGAAACATTCAGTTTGGCAGTGATGACAGGGTGATCTCCAGGAATGGGAGGTAAGCATCTCTACCTGCCCTACACCCCTCCTTGTAACCCACAGAACTTCACTGGTGGGAATGTTTACAGTAGGATTTCCATCCCAGGGATAACAACCTGAGCTGCTGGCATAAGCCCATGGACAACTTGCATTCCATTGACAGGTAACACAGAATTACTGTGGATGGAAGGAACTTCTGGAGATTCTCTATTTCAACCATTCCTGACTTAATCAGGGCCAATTAGAGCAAGCTGCCCAAGACCTTGTCCGTGGGTTTTGAATATCTCCAAGAATGAAGACTCCACTGTCTCTCAGCATGAACTGTTATAGAATCACAGAATCCTGGAATGGTTTGTAATGATTCTGTTATTATCATTAAAATAACCTTTCTTCAAAGTTTAAAACAGCACAAAAAATAAAAATTAAAAAAAAAATCAGTCAACCTGATCAGAAAATCTGAGTGCACAGTCACATTGGGACTTTGATATCAGTGCATGCAAAGGCAATAACCTAATATCAAATCTTTGCTTAAACAGACTGAGCCACCAATTACCACATACAGCTCAAATACCAGATTTAACATCAAATTAGGGCCCACACACTTTTAAAGGAGTTTAAATCCAGGTATTCCTTATTCTTTTATATTTCAGAACAGAGATAAAATCAGATTGCTAGTTTTGGCTCTAATTAAACTAGAATTGGCTAGAATTAAACATAATTTGTCCTCCTGCCTGCCCATTATATTTCCTCTCTTTCCCCTAGAAGCCAAAGTCTGCCTTGAACCAAACTGATTTTCAGATACATTTTTTAAATGCAAATGGCCTGAAATAAAAATGGATCCATTGCTAAACACTTCCTCAGGATTGTTCTGAAAATGTTCGTAGGTATAGGATCCAAATCCAGTCTGAATGTTTTCAATGTTGGTGGAAGTGTGGGCTCAGTTGTAGGACTGAAGGGTGATTTAAAATGTAGCTTAGCCCACTGGTAACACAAACCTAACTTGAGAGGTTTTGGTCTGAGCTACAGTTTCCAGCTTATAAATTCATTTTCTTTTCACCATCTAAGATTGTTTGTGGCTTACTCTAGCAGTACCAAGGTTGACTCACAAACTTGCACCAAAACCATAAAACTTTATGGTTTATTGTGAAGACCTTTCCTGAAATCCAAACCATACTGCTTTGAGCTGAGTTTTATTTTGGATTTGGAAATTCAGGCAGAATACATTTGAGATAACTGCTCCTGGTGTGAGGACAGTAGCTCAAAAACAAAGGAAGAACTGCATAAGGAGGGGAAAATACCTTTTAAGTATGAAGTTAATTCTGTGGAAAAAAAACTATGAAGTGCAAATAAGTAATATGCACAACGTGATTCAAATTGTATTTGACAAATTATGTTATCATATCTATATGGAGATAGACATTAAATTATATTATTAAAATTTTCTATCATTTACAGAGTTTTGCCACCAAGAAAAAAAACCCAAAATCTAGAAAAATAGCATCATTAAACAAGTAAATGCAATTTTGATGTATTTCCAACTGCAAATCAATTTGAGGCATACTGAAACAAAGTAGAGTGGCTCATTTTTCTGTGGAAGAATCAGCCCATGAGATAATACCACACTAATAAGACAAAGTGAAAGACATTCTTCTGAGCTGACAGGGGACAGACGGAGCCAGAACTGTTTGCAGCTGCCAGAACAAAGCTATATCATTGCATCTGAGGCTTGGGACACTGATCCTCATGCAGTGCTTTGTGTTGACTCCATTTCACATATGAAATCATCATGGCTGCTTCAGAAGACTAATTAAGTTGTGGGTTTCTTTCCTGTCTTTTTCAGTGGCTGTGGTTTTGGATTTGGGGGCTTTTTTCCAGTATATCTGTGCTACCTTAACTTGAGCTGTTCCTAGTGTGGGAAGAAAAGAAGGGATTTTATTATGAACTATGGATACTGATACAGTCATAGAAAACTCTATTATAGGAACACGTTAGTCCTACAAATAACTTCTCCTGATTTAGTCACTATGTTGTTGCAATTATGATAATCAAGTTGGCAATTTAAACACTGTGGATCACTAATAATTAATGGCAATATTTATAATTAATAATTTTTTTTCCAGTTGTCAAGGTCCAATCAGTCATCAACTCCTAAGAATATTTTTGAAACAGTGGATCTTGGGCCAGATTTAGACCAATTCTCATGAGCTTTTTAATTTTTAGATTTTTGACGAAGTTGCAAAATACAAGAGCAGATTCTCTGAAGGCAGGGTGCATACAATGGTCACTTTCTAGAACATATCAGAAGAAATTCCATGTCCTCCCAGCATTTCGTTTTGCTATAAGTCTCCCCAAATTCTGATATTTTCATCCTAAGTAGCAGCTCATATTACTGTATTCTCTGGGAGATGTTTATAATCCAGCCAGGGAATTAGGCACAGCTGGATCACTCCTAATTTCCCTGGCCAAACAGTTAATTTGTGAGCGTGGGCAATTCACTGAGAAGCTCACGTGTGAGGCTGGAAGGGTTTGGCCAATCTGATTGAGAATTTTTAACCAGATTAGCACACATTCCCCAGGGAATCTATGGGCAGTGTGGTTCTCTAGTAAAAAAATTGTTGATGATAATGATAAAGGTGAGACAATAGACTGAAATTACCTTGAGTGAGGCTGGACAGAAACCACAGTGTAGAATATTGAATAAATGGCAGGTCAGAAGCACAGTCATGCTTCATGAGGACAGTTCTGCCACAGTGTCACACACACAGTCATATTCAGGCAAAGTGTTTCTGACTTCTCAGATGAGGGCTGTAGATGTCTCCTCCCATACAGTGACCCTTGCTTGGATTTCTGTTTCTAGATCTGTTTGAGGTTTTTATTTGTTTTGTTTTGGGTTGTTTCGGTTTTTTTCCCAGTGACTAAGCATTTAAATTGAATCAGCTGTGGGAGAGGAGAGGATTGAAGGTAAAGTAGTGCTTTTTATTATTCAGGTTGTTGTTAATTGCTGTTTTCAGTTCACAACATTTAAATGAAATATTCACGCAATTGGGCCGGTTGTAATTCAATCAGAAACCTATCCAACTACCCTGAGGAATCCCATCAGGGCTCCTTACGCAGCAAGAAAGAATTTTAATTAGAAATTTGAAATAAGCTTTCCTCCAGTTTTGCCAGGAACAAAATGGGCTGGTGCTTAGTGCCTCCATTTGGGGAATTAAAGCCTTTGCAAAAAAAATCAGCATTTAAAGAAACATATAGAACTTGAGAGTGTGATAAACGGGTCTATATTTGCACTTTCTGGCAAGTCCCTGTGAAGAATATGATGTCTTGCAAACACATTTCTAGGTGTGAAGTACACTACTACCTCTGCTGTATCTGTATTCTTCAAAGTACTATCTTATACTAAAAAATGAATTATTTAGTTGCACAAAGCTATCTTTGAAAATGCAACTGATAAAAAATAGGAAGTAGAGAGTATTTTTAATGGCAAATTACTATTTAGGCATTTTAAATAAGTCACATGGTATTAGACATGAGAGGTGTTGTGAATTGTTAGAAGAATTGCATAAGATGCTCGCTTCAACCACTGGGTAACAGGTGTCGCAACAGATCAGTTCCTACCATTCAGAAATCATGATTCTTAAACCAGTCAGTAATTTTGAAGTGTATGTCTCAAGTCTAATAAATAGGGGAGGGTAGCAGGGGGAAGTTAGTTGACTCTGCCTTAAGTTGCTATGAAGTCAATCAGGCTTTCTAACCTTTAGTAATTTTTAGAGCTGAAGAGCAGTTCTGGTACCCATGCAGCATTTGGCATCTACTGGAAATGAGAGAACTGCAGCAGGTTTGACTCCATTACAGCAGAATTTAGCACCCTACTCTTAAACCAGAGTAATACTGTCATTAGGTGGCAGATAAATAGTAAGGTGGGGGATTTGGGGTTATGTTAATTGTTTTTTTGTTTTTTGCTTGTTTTCTATGGTTTGGTTGGGGGTGTTTGCCTGTTTTGCAATTTTTTTTGCATTTTAAGGTGTTTTTGTATGTTTTGGGTTGTGGGTTTTTTGGGGGGTGGTCTGGTTTTTTTTTCTTTTTGGTTGTTTGGTGGGGTTTAGGATGACATTTAGGTTTTAATTGTTTGTTTGGGAGGGTAGAGTTTTTGATTTGTTTTGGTGAGTTTTTTGCTCTTGTTTAACTTTTTTTACAGAGCTTATAGCCACCTCACCTTAAACTTCTTTTCCTTTTGTCTCCTAACCCTTATGTCCGTAATTTGTTTTCCTTCTGCTAATCTCTTACTTAAAAACTCCTTTCAAAACATACAAGGCTGAACACAGAAGTCTTTCCCTCAGCATAAAATGTGGAAGCCTAAAACTGACACTTGCAGATATGGCCCAGCTCATTTTGACATGTTTTTCCTAGTTTTGCCAGGCTGGAAACATAGTGCTTTGTGTTTCTATCCTTTGCATTTAATTAGAGGGACAAGCGCATTTTGGAGGCTTCCAGAAGCCATTTGCTGAAGGCTGTTCAGTTTGCCAGTGGGATCAGGATTTGCACCTCACTATTCTACACCTGCACCAAAGCCAGTTGCTTCAGACCCTTGGGAAGGGCAAGTGGGAGAGAAGAATACAGAACTGTAGGCAGCGTCCTTAATTTATCTAGATCGGCAGCAGCTCCAGTGTCTGGACTTACACTACCAGCTGATGATCCATGATATTTACATGCTGTCCTAATAAGAAATATCCTGCTGTCCCAGTCTTTCCCCTAAGGCAAGAGTTTTTCTCTGTGCTCCAAAAGAGTTACATGTACAAAACCAAGCTTCCACTTTCAAAGTTTTTGTTCGGCTGCTTAAAATCCCTAGAGCTCAGCTAGGGATAAGATGAGCCTGATTATACACAGGGTGAGTCTGAACATACATCAAAATAAAAAAAGTCATAGTGCTATTTAGTTCAGCATACTTAAGAGCTTGAAAATAATATTTCTGCTGCATTTTTGGCATGGGTTTTTTTCTAAATTAGCATTCTAAGACTTGGGACATGTGTCTTAATGAAATTCAGGAGCAAGATTTTGTGTTAAAGCATGAGCTACATCTTGTTTTCATTTAGAAAGAGGACTGTCTAAAATAACTGCATAACCAATCTGGCTATATGTTACATACATTTTTTTTCTGACTAAAAGTATTCTCATTTCACAAGGATTATGCAATTTGGTTTTGCATGGAAACAATTTTAGCTAGAAAACAGTTAATCTCTTGACATAGGAAATTAATGTATTTGTATGGCAAAAACATTTATTAAGAGAATAAATTTTCCTTCAGGGACATCTCACTGATTTTACAACCAGTTTCACATTTAATTCCAGTTCTTTGGAGCATGATATCTCAGATATTTCACGCAAATGACTGCAAAATGTTTAGCAAGTAGTGCTTGCAAATAAACATGTTTAGTTTACCTCATTTCAAAAAGACTTATGATCATGTTTAAACTGTAGTTAAAGTATAACATTCTTTATACCACTCTGAACTAGATCAAGTGTCCCAGTTCAGTATGCAGAGCAGAAGATCAGGCTGTAATCACCATCATACTCCAAAGGTTAGTTTTAATTTACAAGAGCAAAGTGATTTTAATGAAAAGGGGAAAGTTTATTTAAACAAAAGCTCTTACTTTAAAAAGGGTTCAGACACTATAATCCCAAGGGAGTTCTACTTAAAGGTTCTTGAGGAAATAATGAAGAGAAGAACAAAAGGTTGAGGGTTTAAGAAAATCTGCTGAAATTTAAGTCAGTAGAAGAAAAGAAGTTATAGTCATGGAAATGGAAGTTCTCTACCTGTTCTCTCTTGGCTGAGGGCCTCTTTGGCTGTTCTGTCTACCGAGCATCTTTGTGTTGCCTGCAGGGGCTCTCCAGATTGTGTGGAACGGGAATTCAATTACCACAGTCTGCCATCATAACAGTCAGTCGCTGTCTGTTATACTGGTGATTTAAGGAAAAAATAATCCGTACAAATGACCTCTGACTGAGGGAATTCAACATTCAGCTGAAAGAAAAGACAACTCTCATCACTCTGAAACTATAATGTTCGTCTTTTTTCCTTAACCTGTTTAGCTACATATGAAATGATAATACACACAATGCTGCAGTTAAAAACACTATAGCTTCCACCAGTATTGTATCAGTTTGCTCTTCACCCTCTGACATCAATGATTTTTCTTTCCTACAACAGGGATAGATTCAAAGTTTAGCCTGTATTTGAAGCTACATGATACAACTATAAAAAAGGTAAACATTATTGCCTCTCTTGGATCACTGCTTATCTTCAGATAATACGATGGGACAAGTGCTTTCTTTATAAGCAGAGAAAATGCCATTTGAAGTCTCTATCAACATACTAATTCTGGATTGGACATTAGCTGCAGTAGCAAAAATATCTTTTAGGCTGAATATGAAATCTTTTCTCTTGTCTGCTTAAGCAGGGAGTAGGTTGTCAGTTCATGCTTTCCTCAATATATGCAAAGTAATAACAGTGATATGCCTAGAGATTATCATACAGAGTTTTCTCTGACAGCTGGGAGCAGCTGCACCATAAACAAAGAGGTGCAGAAATAAGGCTGCCTAGCCAGACCAGTGCACATTGTGTGTTCCCCGGAGAAACTAATCTCTTCTGCTACTTCCCATTGCTCAGCTTACCCAGCATGTCTCAAGCCACTTCTAATTAGCATTTCTACCTTCACTCAGTCCAAAGAGACATTATTATATCAGACAAAATATGCATCCTATTTCTGTGTTAGTCATGTGTTACTTCTCCCTTTCCCTTTCCACCTGAGCTTTTACCAAATCTGTTCCTTCAGCTGTACCTTACTTGACTCAGAGCTTTACATGCGAATACACATTTCCAACTCACTGAAGTGACCTTTGGTGCTTCCTGATGCTTTTTTACAACTCATAGAATACATTTACTGTTTAAGTTTCTGTTATTTCTTGCTACTTTATCTTTTTATATTATCTATGCTTTTTTTTTTTCCCTACTGGTTTACAGACACTGTAGGCATGAAAACTTGATCTTATCCATTTCTCTTGGAACTATGCTATTTATGTGTGGCCTGTATAGGTGTATACAACAGCCCTTATGACAGAGGAAACATGATGAGTAGGTATCCAAGTCAATTTAAATAACACAAAGTATTATTTTTCTGGTTATACTGTAGTTACTAAACCATTTCATCTTCGCAAAGCAGTATATTTGTTTTTTCAAAAATGCTTGTTTGAGAACTTGCTGATGTGGAGGACAGCACAAGGCTGGGATAACTGGGGTTTGAGCTCTTGAGCCACCAAAGCTAATCTAGTTACTGCTTCTATACAAACTTCCAGTTATTTCCTGTGAGTGTAATATATGCACAGGAGGGAGCACCTCTTTGCATGTCAACTGCTTTGAATCATTCTGGCACTTGGCCTGAGCCACCTTTCATCATTGTGAATTCTAAGTTGGCAAATCTGAAACTTTAAAGACAGGAAGAAAAAGTTCTGTCATTGTCATTGAACAGGAGTGGTCATTATTCTTTTCCTTTAGAATTCCAGAAGTACCTTTAATATTCTGTTTTAGTTGTAGCTGGGAGAGAAGGCAGTAAGGAGTATCAAGAAGAAAGTGGAATGAAAATAATTTTATGATTTCAAAGAGCCACTGACCCTGTAAAGATTTTGCTCTGACTTACTACCAGGAGGCAAATCCATAATGTATAATAAAAGTACCAGATCTCCCACATTGAAGTATCTCCTATGTTCTCCATATCCAATGTTTTCTGAAAAATGAAAAGTGAACATGCTTATAATGAATTTTTTAGGATGTGAGCCTCCTTTCCTGAAGCACATTAAGCATCCAGCAAAATATGGAAGAAACCTTTTGGCCTTTTCAAGGAATTAAGAGTTTCATTTAGTTCAGTACTATAACATTTAACTGTAAGAGATCTCTAGATTGAAAATAATAAAATTAAAATCTTCAATAAAATCAAAAAAGCTAGATATTATTGTTGGTTTCTAGCAAATTTTTACTGCAGTCTGATTAGCTCTCAGTGGTTCTTGGGTGTCAGAATGTTTCAATCCAAGGAAAGCGAAGATCAAGCATGCCAGTTTCTTATGTATGACAGCTTTGGCTCAGCAGCTGTTCACAGTTTCCATTTTGCATATTAGTGTATGGATTAGTCACAGGGATGGCAATTCTGTTCTTTCAGTCCCATTTGGATATGATATTTCCTTAAAATATTATCTCAGAGACAGGGACTCTATCTTGCCCGTCATGGAAGAGTGTGAAATGTTTGCTGATTTGAGAAATTTTAGAAAACTTGTAAACGTGTACTTTTCACTTACCTTAATATTCAAGGAGTGTCTTGACGTGATCTAGTTGGTGAGAATGAAATTGATGATGGATACCTGATTTCCAAAGATGGCTGTTCTTTAAGGTACAGTTGATTTCAAAAAGGATGGTAGTAGCTGAGATCTTGAATAATCCCTTGAAAGGAAGGGAAACCAACAGAAACAGGGTAAGGTAAATAGATTATTTTCGAGGTGGATGCATATCCCCATTGAGGCCAAAGTGGTTAAAATAACATGTGATATTAAAGACAGATGGTGGAGGCCCATGCTGGTTCTGGCAGTCCCTAGATGGAACCAAATTAGTAAAGCTTTAGAAGGGCATGTAGATACGGAGTTTATATGTTGTCTAAACTTTAAAAAACAGTTGCTTCTTTCCTCATTGCTAAGGGTTGCCCCTTCAGTTTTCATAAGATTATTTTTTTTAAAAAGTAGAAAGAATTAAAGCAAATAACAAAGTTCTGCCTTTAGTGGGTGCCATAGGACTATACAGTATTTGCAGGCCTGTGCTTTTCTCTAAGCAAATGCATTCTCTGTGCCATTCCCCTTCATAGCACCACAGGTTCTCTCTGGCTGTGGAGGACAAAATTCTAGAAAATTTTCACTGGGGGAAGGTGGAGGTTGTTTTAAGCATAAGATTTGAGTTTGATTTGGTTTATTCATTTTGGTTATGCAGACTATTCAGTCCCTACCACTAGCTATGCATTATAACAGAAGTAATTTTTTTTCTTGAATTCTGACTAGATTATATAGATACATTAATTTTGTGATTCAAACACCCAGGTAAAGATGTGTAGTTGGCCCTCTACTCCCCAGTATCTTAAATATTTTAATAACAAGCAACAAAAGACACAGCCAGCAGGAAAGGTTTATGGACTACAAGGTAGTACAATGTCTACAGCAAATATACTGCATTACAGTTTGTTTCCCCAACCCAGGAATAAATAGGAGATGAAAACTTACAACTATTCTTTTCATGTTATTGTACTTCCTTCTGTGTCCTGTAAAGCTGTAGATGGGCCTGTTTAGTTTTAGTTTGACAAGATTAACTGTTTTTATTTTTTAATTTTGTGGTTACTAGGTGTGTAAAAGAAGTAGGCAATTCCTCAGAATCCAGTTGTTCTAACTGACAACGACAAAATCTTAGTAACAAATACTTTGACTGATTTAAACATTACTTCCTACTGGAGTAGCCTGGAAATTAAGCACAGCCTTTTTTGTGTGTGTTTCCGGTTGCTGACTGTTGGTGCTGCTGATTAACCAGTAAGATAAGGACATTTCATGAGTACATCTACAAATCACTCCTGTGTCAGTCAATAAACACAGGGAAAGCTGGGAAAAGCCCTGCCGAAGCGGAAGTCTCTTCAAGGAAATGAAATAGAGAGGTATCTTGACGTAGAAAAGATATAGAAATATGCATGGTATAGAAACCTCACTTTGGATGAGGATATGTAAGATTTTTCAGGGTACACTCAGGAGCTATTCCAATTCCTCTCCTTTCCTGTCTCAATTGATTACCTGTCCTTTGAAGCAAAGTAAACCTGGGGTGAGCTTCCATTAATAGGTGTTGCTGAAATGAGCAACTCTTGGACCAAACAGCTGTCTTCAGCACATACTTGAAGGTAATATTTTAATTCCTTACTTAACTTTATGGATTAAAAACAAAATGTCTACAACAACAAGATTTAGAGAAACTCATTCCTTTTTCATCTGAAATTTGTTCAAACACCTTCTATTTTTTTTCCCCAAAACTTGATTATAAAGTAAATTTGATAGGCATTCGACAGCACAGTTTGGGTCTTCCTCTGCACTAAGAAGATGCATTTGGTGTCACAGTTTCCTGCTCTAGAAAGAAGAGTCAATTACAGAAGGAAATTAGAAGCTGACATAAAGGTCAGAGAGTAGGTGAACAAGGGAAGGGAAGTTCTGAAATTACACAGCTATTGCAATTAAGGTCTGATAGTCCTTCTTCCATGGGTCATGGGATCTGTGGCAGTTTTGATAAATGTTTTAACTTTTATAACAGATCTATCAAGGATAGCAGTGGCAGAGGAAAAAGTTCTCTTTACAAAACCGCTTACAAGAAATGAGTAAAAAAAGTTCCTCCAGCTTCCTTAACCTTACTGAATCTGGGTAATTCTACTGCCACTTTCAGTCTCGAAGTTCTTATTCTAGCAGCACAAATATTTGCCAAACTGCTGGCTGAATCTATATATATTTACTGTCACATCTGACAGAAGATTTAAAGTTTCAGATTTCAGCATAAGTAACCTTTGATTTAGGATGCAAAATCATGAAAGAATATATCACATTAGGTTTCACCTATGACAGATTTAATGAAGATTGAACCCTATTGAAATTCTAAGCATACTTCATATTCAAAATCCACATATTTCAAGAGTTTGCTGAGTAAAATATTCTCTGAGATTAAAAAAAAAAATACTGGTTTTGCTCTGTTTGGAAGCCAGTAAAGTGATATCAAAAGAGAAAACTGCTATGATGGTAAACAAGACAGTGAGACCAAAAGCCTGAAGAATAAAAAGGAGTCAAAAATAACAGCAATCTTACACTATCAGGATGGTCATAATAACCCTCTGTGTTAACCTTCTTATTCTGCATTCATATTACTACTGAAAGGAACTAGTTGCTGGATCATACAAGGAATTATGTTTTTGCATTATTACAAAGCTCCCAACTGAAACTGAACTCGGGAGTTCTTTGAATGACAAGAAGAAGCAAGAAGTGGGAAAAAAGGATTACAGTCAAAGAAGTCCTCTGTTTTCCTTGTAGCTGAACAGAATAATCAGAGCGTTTTTATAATAGCTGTATTCACTGTTGCATGATTGGTGAGTGGAAGATCACCTCCTTACAGCATTAGAGAAAACTACAACACATCAAATTCTAGGTCTGGATTTGTGTAAATCAGTTAACAAATAAAAACTAAAAAAGTAAATCCTGTCAAGCCCAGATAAAGCATGGAGTGTATTTTAAGAACAGCTAAGGAAAAAATCCTGACTACAAGGACAGAGAGGGCACAGAGTGGTTGCAGTAGGTTTTTTCTTAGGGAGCGGAAGGCAGAGTCAGAAGAAAAGTTATAAAATGAAACCAGAAAGTCTTTAGAAAACACGAAGGATGAAAGGTAATGGCTGCTTTGAATAAGTAGGTAAGATTCCTGAACACAGGGACAACTCATCCCCCACCCAGAAAAACCCTACAGAGCAGGAGAAATTGGATCCATAAGAGCATAAACTTGGAGGAGAAGCCCAACTGAAAACTTTGCTGCCTCCAAGAAAAAATGTTTTAGGCAAACAAGAATTTGGGACAAGTGCAGAGTCCATTTCCTGACTATACAGGTCAAGTCCATTTTGTAGACATCTCCTGTGGCTGACACCAGATCAGAATTCAAGAAGCAGCACTTAATAAAAAATGTATGACTTTAGGAGTATTACTACCATTTTTAACCTAGATTTTTCATATAGTTCCCCACTAATGCATTTACACATGTACTGTAAGAAGAAATAATGAAGAATTAATCCTATAGCTTTATAAGACTATCATCTCAAGTGAGTATGTGTAAAAGTAATTGGGCATCATTGTTTTAGAAAAAATTAGGTATTTGGCTTGGTTATTATTTCCCTCCACTTTTTAGTGTGTCTTTACATGCCTATGGCACAAGCAGAACACTTAACTCATCCTCATCTAGATGATCTATCTATATTTTTTCTTACATCTATCTTATACTCAGATGTGTACACTGATATATTAAAAAAATATATAAGACCTCGAAGAAAAATCTTTCCTTTGACCTATAAGCATTCATAAGATGTACAATGAATACATAAAAGAATAATCTCTCTTGAAATTTAGTAATTATTTTCAATTATTATTTAGTCATTATATCTAATTTTAAGTAAAAGCACACTACATGTTTTACTTTCAAGAAAACAAACAGCAAACAGCAATGACAACAAAAACCCCAAACCCAAATAATCAAAAAACATTTATCTAAGCAAGATGCATCAAGACTTGTCGAACTGTAATCAATGCTCATACCTTTGTGGTTATATTCTGTGGTTAAATGGGACTGCAATAAGGTCACTGTCCCACCAGTTGGATGCTATATGCACCTTTCTTTTTCTTACGGTCTGATAACCTCTACACTGACACTGTCCTTTCACTGGGCCCCTCTCTGTGCCCCTGCTGGGGCTGTCACAGGGGAACACCCTGCAATATTTTACACAGAAATTATGGACCATCCACCAGAACAATCTAGATGCATTGTCTTTGCCAAGGAGCCTTGAGACTGATCATTTTAATTCTGGAATCTGTTTCAAAACTGTGTGATCCTCCATGGAAGAGATTTTTTGTATGTTTACACATAAAGAACGCTCTGCTCTGAAGCAGAGTCTCTGAGCTGATTAAACCCAAGTGCCCCAATTCCCTGAATGTCCCTGACAACTCCATTTTCCCCATACCTTCCACAGAAGTCAGCAGAAGGCAGAGAGAGTGCTCGTCTTCATGAGCAGTTACCATTTTAAATTCCGACACACGGAAGAGCTAAAAAGCACTTTACAGCTCATTCAGAAGTTCAGCTGTCAAGTCTGTGGAGACTCTTGCTGCTTATTATAACTTCTTGGTGTTTTTCTTCTTTGACAGGCAGCACAAAGTATCTAAAAGCATCCTCTGTCTCGCCATCAGCCTAGCACGTCTCCCCCTGGAGCCCTCTCCCCTCAGGAAGATGGCAACAGCTTGCTGAAGCCCGCAGACCACGTCAGGGAAGGGGAGATTAAATAAACCCAGTGCGTGATAGAGCCAGGGGCAGGAGGAGGGCACCTTCTGTCAGTGGAGCCTGCAGAGTGTTCTAATAAGAGTTCAAACTGGGAAGTAACACAAGGAACAAACCCTCTCATTTCACTGAGACTCACAGAGATAGTAACAGCTGCAAACACCTCGGAGAAGGAGGCACAGCAGAGGCAGACTTTGCTGTAAAAATTAAATTGAGCTCTAGGGGACAGATTGGACCAAAAGGCATTTGTGATCCAACATCTTAGATAAAAGCAAAATATCAGGGTAGAATAAATATTCACAGGACTTCCCCCTCTCCCCAACACACACATGGACACATGCAAAGACATCTAAGTTATGCAATGAAAAATTAGAGGGGAGTTTCAGAACCAGATTAGCAAGATCATATCCCAAACTCCTGCTGTAGACAGATATGCTTATTGTAACAGGGATGTGGAGGCATGAGAGAAAGTACTACAAAGGCACAGCTGAAATCACGTCGAGTGAATAGGTCAGATTTCCTGTGAGGGTAAGTCAGGTATTTTTCCTTCTGCGCTGGAATAAAACAATTTCTGTACAAAGTCTTAATCCCACATTTTACTATTTATCTTGGCCATGGTATCTCAGCCACCAAACTTGTCAAGACATTAAACATTTCTCCAGCATCATCTACACCAGAAGATTACAGAGATTCACTGGGTACCAAGTACTTCTTTCTGCAGTTCCCCAGCATCTGCATCAGCATCGTGCAAAATGTGTTTAAATACCTAGCTCCTCGTTTGGGATGTATCCTTTTCCAAGAGTTAAGTCTGAAAAGAAGTTCTTAAGTACTATGTAGACAGAAGAAATAAGCATTTAAATAAAATGCACTTTTCTACCCCATCACTTTCTCTCACACTCCCCCGGCCCCTTACTTGTATTTAATTTTAACTTTGAAGTATGACAATCTTATTTCAAACTTTAAAGCACCGATCCTGTGCAATTAGAAATGGTTAAACAGCACTGATTGCTTTGCTGGCCCAGGACCAGAGAGTCACTTCTCATCCCAGCTGAGTACAGACTAGCACAGTTTTTTCAGCTCTGTAATTTCAATTAAGATTTATAGATATTAGTGACAATAGGAATAGGATGAGGGGACAAAAGTACTCAAACTACTGCAGGATCCTCTTAACCAAGCTCTAAATATACCCAGGCTCACATAAAAGTATTTAATTTACTGATTAAATTAGTTTTCATATATGGTGCTAAATTCTGATTCAAAAAATGCTTCCAGAGAGGAAGAACTGGAAATGCTTCGTGGACTCTGCATTCTACAGAGGTGGGAAACCTGCTGAGGTCTGTCCAAAGCACTTAGCCTTACCAGGAATCAAGCTGCTTTGTTTGGTGATATTGGCTGTCCTCCAGTTTTAGATGGGAGCAGTATATATTTTCCTCAAAAATTTGGAATTTCAATCAATAGAAAACATGGGCTTGATCATGACTACATTGCAGTAACAATAAAATTTTCCATGAGTAATACAAAAGAGAGAACTTCTATATTGAAAGAACAAACGTAGGAAAGAAAAAGCAATGTGGAGCAAAAATATTTTGTTCTTTGGTTAGAAGTAATATCATTGTGCATCCAAGTGCTCGCAATGGGGGAAAGTAGCAGAATAGACAGGTGTAGTTGAGACAATGTAATATTTGATTAGCACTGCAATTCCAAATGAATGAAACAATAAAAACTATTAAACTCGTTACAGTGGATCAGGAGCCAGCAAAAATAATGTACAAACACAGTTTTATGAATACTGGCAGGAATCCATAACTTGTACATTTCTTGCTGTTCATGGATGTGACAAATCTGTGATGAGGCCTACCCCAAATAAATGTTATGAAACTCATTCTGTATTAAAAAAAAAAAAAGTCTCTCTGAAAAGAAGGAGCATAAGGAGACTGATACACATTCTTGGGAATAACGTCTAGCATGCCATGAAAATATGAAAGCAGACCAAGGCGCTATGGTCAATAAGTAAGTGATACACGAAGAAAAGGGAGGAGAGTGAAAGTGCAAGAACTGTGAGCACCACAGCAACCATGTTCTGCAGTAGAAGGGGAATAAAAGAGGAACAACGTTACATGTCTAGCTGCACCTTGGACCCATTCAGTCTCTCAAGCACACCAGCCAGGTAACAGCCAGAGCTTCTGTGCCCCCCTTGCCTGACAACCTTGTCCTGCTGCATTTGTCAAATGTTAAGATCTGGCCAGCAAGACAGTACATACAACACACTGAAACCTCTTTTTATGGGAACCTGTAGTGTTACCTGAGCAAAAATTCAGCTTCCATTCGAAGACAAAGTCTGTTCAGTGATAAAAAGGATCCTTAAATTCTGGATGCTAGCTTAACACAAAGGACCTTTATAAAAATTTTATATAGAAACTCAGTCTAATGGTAATTTGGGTAAGACTTCCATCATGGGGTCGAGTCAGGCACTTCCTGTCTTTGTATTTCTTTACCAGCTTTAATTTGCTCATAACCTGTTTTCCTACCTTCTTGCTGCAGTCACCATTTTTATCACTAGGATCCCTCCAGCCTGGGGTTCCATGTAGATATCATGCAAAGTCAGGAAAGGCTGTTCCAAATCAATACTTCTCCTGTTGTATTCTAGAGCCTTGCTGTGCATTTCCTTGTGATTTTCCATTGTAGCTCCTGTCATCCAACGTGATAACCAAGAGAGAATGAGATACACACACGGTCTTAAGCATATATAACTTACTTTCCCTGTAGAGGTCAAAAAGCATGGACAGTAACACACCAAACATGCTGGCAGCAGGGCAGAGTGTAGGTTTCTATATACTCTGAAGAAAATAAGCATTTAAACTTGCAACTGTTAAGCATATCAAAATTCTCTTCCCTACAATGTTGTTAAAACCCATCCACCTTAGTGGCATTTGCTTGGGGAGTGAGATGTTATTTTGTCAAGCTTAACAAAACTCCACACTTTCTCAGCTGGGGCTCTTAAAAGGAAGCATTAAGTGGATTTTGGCATGTAGAGTTTTATGAAGAGTGGCTCTCTTTGCAATCCCATTTAGCACACATCAGTTGTTCTGAATACCACTGGGATTATACTGACTTCCAGAAGTGTTTCAATAGGAACTGTATGATTGTTTGCAGCAGAGTGACTGGTGCAAAATCTCCCCTTTTTTTGGTGTGAAGGAACCACCTAAAACAGAAACAAAAAAACACCAATAACAACAACAACTGAAGTTATTAATAACAAAAAAAGAGAGCAAATAAATATAAAAATATAGAAAAAATTCCAAACCAATAAATGCCAGAGAAAATATCATTCACTGTGACATTTGCTGGTGTAAAAATCTTGCAAGTTATATAGGCAAAACCAAAGTCACTCCTCCTTCATTCAAAAATTGTGGTCAGCTGTTAGCCATCCGGAGATACTGTCTGAAAACAGAAGCAGTATTCAATATTCAAAGAAAGAGCAAAAAATCTTTGTCAACTTTGCATTTCTTGGTGAAGAAAATTAGCTTTTGAGACAATTAGCTACAGACAACTGCCTTAGAACAGGAGTCACCAAGACTACAACAAGTCTTTTGAAGAAACAAAGGAACAGCACAAATACTTCAGTACTAAAATCTGAACTGGCATAACCCTGAAAAAAGGCTGGTCTTTAAACAAAAGTGGAACAGTGTCATTGGAGTAGCTGCTAGCATCTACTGTCTACATCATGCTAGGTACCAAATTAACATTATTAATCAGAGTAAAAATCTGTGCAAACTGGAAATAGAACTTGTATCAGTACCATTTAGGAGAAGCATTTAACCAGAAACACTTTTGGCTGAATTTAAAAAAAATAATTTTTAAAAAATCAAACCATTGAGAATAAGATGAACTCCCTCCTCTGTTTAGACGCTTCAAAGAGTGAGAAATGGATGTTCTTATATAGAGAACAATATGAAGCAGGGACCAGTACTGTTCAGGGAAAAACATTTATTGATTAGCTGTTATTTTTTGTACATGATTCAAGCTTTTGGTTTATCTAGCTTGATGTCCTATAGCTGAGAAACAGCAACACCAAACATCAAAGAAAGAAGATTAAAAATAATATAAAAATCTTAGTAACCAGATATAAGATTATCCATCCCTGATGCAATTCTCAGCCTACTCCTTAATAATTAGAACAGGTTTAGACTAAATACCAGCTACAGGGTCTCACTGCTTGACAATCAGCAATGGGAACAGCAGAAACCTAAGCATGAATCGAAGCCTTTTGTCTTTGCTCTACTTCTCCCAAATCCTCTATTCTCTTTTTATTTACAGCATATTATGGATACAGCAATAAAATGCCCTGCTCGACAGGCTGTCCAGGTTTCTTTTTTTTTCCTTGAACTGATATTTTTAATTTCGGCTCCTGTAAGAAACACTAATAGTAGGTCACAGATCTGAGAATCATCATGCAAACACAAAGCTCTGAAGAAAATAATTTACAGCACATCTATTATCACAGTTGTATAAGTCCCAGGTCTGCAAGAAACTGAAAATGTCGTCAGCATTTTGTCCATGAATCATGCAAGGGCCATCCCTGCAAACATTTATCCACTTTAACCATAATCTACATACAACAAATCATAGTTTCTCTCTTCTTAACTGTAAAAATGTGACAGTAGGATCATTGCTTAGACATCATTCTGGTTTCATGATTAATTCTGGCAAGCAGGTTATAATGGAATACTTATATACAATTCACACCACACGAAGATAGGCAGCAGAACAGTTAAGATTAATTATGGCATCTACTCCATGTTCTGTCAGTCTGAAATTCTCTCCAACCATCTATCCAGTCCCATTAGATTCAATTTTAACTGAAATTAGACCAAAATGCCAAACATCCACCTTTTCTAAGACTGTTTTAGATTTTGATTCAACAGATAAAATTTTCAAATTTTCTCATTAAGTGGAAGGGGACAAGGCAGGGAAGGGTGTGTGTGCTGGTTGTTCATTTATTTGTTAATTTAAGGGGGTCTTAGGAATACAGTGGCTGTGAATACATAAGAAAAATACCTCTGTATCATTAAGACTTTAATTTTGATGATAAACTTTTACTGAGATCTGCTTACTATTTTTCCTTTCTTATTGTTCCCTATCAAAATGACAGAAGCCTAACTTTTGTAAATAGGTAGAACTGATGGATACTGTGAATTGTTGGGCAATTTTGCTGAAATACAAAATGTGAAGTTTTCTTGTTTTCCTCAGTAACTTAAGAGAGAAACTGCAATTTACTGAGGAGTTGAAATTATATTAGAAATTACATTAGTTGATCAGCAGACTTCTCTCTGATATTGCAAAATTGCAAAACTGCTCTCAAAGTGGGGAAAGAAGAATAAAACAGTGTGAAGTCAGAGGCAGTAATTACCAAAAGGAGAGTAATTAAAATAGACCTGAGGCTGATTGAAGTATGAATAGATTGTCCAGAACAGGTCCACTATAGCAGATTCATTCTAATAAGGGTTAACAAATGGGGCAGAGAGGAGGGAGGGAGCCTGGGAGGAAAGCTCACCACTGACATGAAAAATCTGCTGTTGGAGAGAAGGAAATTGAAGGGTTAGGTGTACAATGTGTTCTGATTTATGAGCACAAACAGTTGTGGATAAACTCCAGCATCTAATCTAATTATGACCAGGTCTTAGGACCATTTAGTAAATCATTCTCACTTGACTCATAACAAAGAAGAGAGAGAAAAAAATTATTTAATAAAATATTTGCCATCCACTTCCCAGTAATTTTAGATGATAGACTCCTCTAGAGAGGGGAGAGCCAGGGTCTGTCCCATTACAGACCATCCACCATCTCTAAATATTCATAGAGTTTTCTACATAGCACCAACTCACCCTGCTGGTCCAGGTCAGGCTTTCCGAGTGTGTCATTTAGATGTACAAGATTCTTGCCTCAGAAGGGACGGAGAGTTAAAATGAAATAGTGAATGAATGAATAAATAAATTAAGTTCATGGGAGATTAAAGGTTCCACAGTATTTCCAAAAAGTAGCTCTGCTGAAGAATTTCCCTTCCTTGTCTGCATGTTGCCTGCATGCTGCTCTCGAGACAGATTTTATTGGCAGTATATAGAGATGCACATCCTGATGCATTATGCCAAGGCATTTCTTATCTCAGGCCTTAGGTGCTTGAGATGCTATAGGAAGGTTAGGAAGGTAAAAATAAAAACTCCAGAAGCTTTAGTTCAAAAAATGCACTACATTGTCCACAGACAATGCACTACAGAAGATATGTCTTGTACTGCTTATGCCTCAGTTTCACCAAAATCAAATAACCTCTTACCAACCTTGCAAAATAGGAAAAATATCCACTAATATTTCCATGCTGGACATGATTCTGTGAGGAGACAGGCTTAGCTTTTAGATGTATTTTCTTTGTGTAGTAACTATTAGGCTTATTGATTTTAGTGCACTGATTTTAGTGATTTTTAGGCTTATCCATTTTAGGCTACCACTGGCTTCTATTGTGATACCAATTCAAAGCCAATACAGCTAAAGGAGTTAAATTAAAGTGAGTTCTTTTTCACCCTAAATCAATATGGTCATTTGCTTTCAGGCAATGGAGTGACACTGGTGTACCACTGATGTTGCTTTTACTAGCAAAAAAAGAGTCTTTTCAGAGTATCAGAGTTTTTAAGTTTGTTCTAAATCTCTACTGCATTGATAGCAATATATATTTTCCACAGAAGAACTATTGAAAATTAATACTAGACAACCTGTGGATTTCTCTCAGCTAGCTAAATACACCTGAACTGGTAACCACTTTGTCTACTTGGAGCTTTTAACATAAACAAAAATTAAGTGAAAATAGGAGAAAACCCCATAGCTGCTCAACCAATGTACACATATCTTCAGAGGGTCTAAATCTGGGGCAGTATGCCTTTGTAACAGGTGGAAGCTAGAGAAAAGGTTCAGCTTGAACATTCAAAGAAACAGCAGGACAATGAACCTTCTTTTACTTCTAAACTGAGCTAATTTTTTTTTTTTTAGGAATAAGAGACAAGGAAAGTTTAAAGCCCTTCTAGCTTCTTTTCAGAGCACAGCCAAACTTTGCAGTTTCCTCCAGAGAACCTATACACAGAAAATATGATGTGGCCTGGGGTGGCAAGTCACCCTGCCTTGACACTGTGGGATTATTCTGTGACTGTCACAGCAGGTCTCTCACTGACACAGCCCTGCTTTTCCAAGGAATGTTTAAGGCTGCCCCACAACAGCAGCAGGGACTGTTGCTGCCCCATTTGCATGCCCATTCTGAGCACCAGCAGGAGAAGAAAACCTGATTGATTCTCCAAGACCCTCCTGTGGAATTTCATCGTACAATCCCTCTTTGCAGGGGAAGCAAAAATTGTGGAAAAAAGGAGAACCCCCACACCGCAACTCTCACGGACCTTCCTGCTCATTCCTCCTTATCAAATTCCATACAAGCTATTATTAACATTTTGACTTACCAATAAAATCATAGAACAGTTTGGGTTGGAAGGAATATTAAATCCATCTCATTGCAGCCCCTCTGCCATGGGCTTTGCTCATTCCTAGCATCCTGCTGTAATCTCCTAACTCTGTCTCCTGAGTAAAACTCCTGTGGTCTTCCAGCTGTCCTTCCCTGCTCCCAGATCCTGCATCTGCCCTGAGCACTGCTAAGCCCTCCCTGCCTCTCCTCCACCCAGCCTCAGCATCCCCCTCCCCAGCTGCCCTTGGCATGGCAAACCTGAGTGTTGCTGACCCTAACAAAAAACTTTGTGCCCACTCTGGCCTCATCCTATCCACATTTCTTCTTTAAAAATTAAATAACTATATGTATTTCTTTATCTAAGTCTCTTAAGGTCGAAGGACAGCTGCAGAAGGCAATGTTTTTTTAATGAAGGGTAGAAAATTGACAAACAATCTGAAAATACAGCTACAACAAATATTTTACTTTTTGCCTCACAGTAACCCTAGCATAGTTTATTTTACATCTATGTACTCAGTAATACATCAAATAGAAGGAATTATCTCTCAGAGAAACACATATTAAAAATGGAATTAATTAAATTAGTGCAAATTTAAAAATCTTTCTCTCCACACTATTTATATGAAAGGAAGAGAGGATAAAGATACAAAGAAACCTGCATTTTATGGAAGGGCAAATGGAATATGGAAGAGCAGAAGCAGTCCCTAGACTGTAGCTGTCCTCAAGCCAGTTCTTTCCATTTTTGTAGATTAGTTTAGCCTCCTGGAATTCAGTAGAGACCACATCTACTTGCATCAGCTGCAGATTTGGTCCCTGATTTCTGTGCTAAGCCAGACTCCCTTCACAATTGTACCAGCATAACTGTTAACTTTATTGGAAACACATTTCTGTGGCTGAGCATACTAGTGGTGCTACCACATTTATTTTTCCACCATGAGAAAAATATTTCTATTTATTCCCTCAAGTATTTTTTCAAAGCTATTTTGTTTTCATTGTTATTTTCTTCCCAGTTATCTAGCTAGAACATGAGGTTCCAAATGTAACTTGGCTCCACTTCATAGGTGCATGGTGAGCCTCTGGTTGCGTCCAAGGGTTTTGGAACGGAACTAAAGTGCTTTATCCAGCTCTCACATTTACCTGTCAGCAATCACCTGCTTACTTTTGACTATATTGTAAAAACCATGTTCAAATATAAAATTGTGTCTTATTTTAAATACAGAAAGAAACAACACATGAGAAAAACAGAAGTTACTGGGCTGCTGCCTGTTGTCCTGGGCCAAGCAGAGCACACTCCCATTTGATTAGATACACAAATGTAGCTAATGGGGAGTTGGTGCATGAACTTAAAAGCTGATCATAATTAGATCTGCCACACAATACAGCTCCACAGTTATCCTCCTGCTGCATGAGAGCTCAGCCTAGTCACAAGACAGTGCAGGACTTTGATGGAGATACATATGGGGACAGTTGATGCTAATTTCTTGCCTTCCCTATGGACTAAATCAGGCTTGGAAATTCACTTGTGCAGAAGACAGATTTGCTATTCATTATAAATAAATATTTAAGAGAGCAAAACATTTCCTTTTAAGTTATCCTGCCTCCTCCCTGTGGGGCCCATGCCCTGATAGGTTTCCCTTTCAGAGCGCAGGCCCCAGCAGTGAGTGGTTATGTTCTCACTGATTAACCGGATTTGCAATAGAGGAGGAGTTAAGATGAACGGCTGCTTTCCTGCCACCGTCACTCAATCATCTGGAAATCTAATTTGGATCTTATTTGGCAGGCAAGCAGCCATCTGCTCGAAGGATATGCTCCAAGGGCAGTTGCCAAATACAGAACAGGCTTTCTGCCATGGGGAAAACTAATTGCCTTTATTGGACTAATACAGGTTGAAAGCTAATGATATAGGATGTTTCTCCACAAAAGAAATAAAATTATGGGTTTTTAGATATAGTTTCCATTAACTTCCGTAAAAGCTGTCTTTCAAATGAGCAACATCCACTCACATGGGTTTGTGACTCAGAGTTATATGGGCCAGGGCAGCAAATGAGAAGGTTGTCAGTCCCACAGGACTATTTCTGCCCTATAAAAGGTAACACATGTGTGCAGAGGCATCCTGCTTAATCTGCAGCCATGATGCCAATGGAAATGGATTAGTTGCACACAGAACAAGCAGCTTGAAAACATCACATCCCACCAGAGCATTATGTAGTCTACGTCACACATCACCTTCTTTCAGGATTTCCAGCCTCAACCAGATGAGAGAGAGAAATATTCTTGGCATTGCAAGGCCATTTTTTGAGGTTTTTAAAGTGGATGGTACTAGACCTTTAAAAAGGAGAGGAAAAGGTGGGTGGGTGGTAGAGGAAAATTCTCTAAATTAGTCAACACATATTGTCATATGCACTGAGCATGCAAAACTCAAGCAATTATTCTAGTCAGTTCTCTCAAACCCTCCCCACAATTCATCCCAGTTTTGAAAATATTCTTGGTAAGTTTGATCAGAACTGATATATTCCCAGAAATTTCTGCTTGTGATGACTGGAATATTTTTTCAAGGAAACTGCAGGGAGAAGCAGGAGAGGGGAAAGGACACAGGGGAAATAGCCAGTTTTAATCACAACACAAACAATCCTGTCTGTGTATGTTTAGGGAAGATACCCTGAGGTCGCTTGCCACTGCTTTTCCTGCAAATGCTGCTTCATTGCTTACATGTCATCAGCCTTCCCCTCCCTGCTTTTTCCAAACACAGCAACCACTGCCCTCATGACTCAGGAGCTGGTGAGATAAATCCAATCTAACAAGCAGGATAACTGAAAAGCATTTCTCTGCATTTGCTTAGGTGTGACTGGTGCAGCTTGGAATAAATAGGGACCAAATTACAGAGTAAACTGTTTACAAAACACCCTGCACTCTGATCATTCCTCCCATATTAATACTGCCCAAAGACCTGGGTAGGCAGTTCTAGGATCTGCCTTCCTTTACTCATCCATGGCAAGAAATACAACACAGTTATTTGTTCTACACTTGCAAAATATATGGGCAACTTGTAGCCAGAGAAACAGACACCAACATAAAAAGAACACCATTCATTTCACATGTCCATTGCGATTTGGCCTGACTTTTAAAAGAGACCAGGGATGTCCCTTGTGGCAAATCTAATCCCAGCCATTTCTGTCCAGAAAGAGCAAGACAGGGTATCATCCTCTTTCCTGCACAGGTCCTATAAGCTTTACCAGCAGATTTTCTGTCTTGCTGACCTGAAGTAAGTTTGAAGCTTACAAATAAAGGAATCATCCTATATATCTTTCCCCTAATTCTCTCAAAGATCTAGATGCACCACACGATAGAAGGGCTACTAAACCTCAGAACTCTAATTACAAGTTTTAGATGTATAAGCACAGACTCTATTGGTATGATTCCATCCTAACACAGTCCGTGTTCATCTATCACCTTTGGTTCTTCACTGAGAGAGGATAACTAAATGTTATCTGACAATATAATATATCTCTACATGATATTTTCCTTTACTGAAATAATGAAAAGAAAGGTGTGGGAAGGAAGGCAAAAGGGTAATGGTGGAGAGAAGCGAAAATCCTGAAGTGATTAAATTCCCCACAAAATTATTTGCCAGGAATAGGTTTGGATAAATAGGCAGAAGGGAAGAAGGAGGAGGATTGGTGAGAGTTACGGCAACATGCTGTGCAATTCCAAGGGTGCAAATAAAAATCACTCTCAAGGAAAGGATTCCTATTCTCCATTTTAACATGCCTATATAGTGTCCCAAGTCCTTTGTTGATTAGTATGCATATATCTGGACATGAGGTGTTGTGGTGGGCTAGACAGTTAAACCCCCCACAGCCACTCACTCATTCGCTCACTCCCCACAAGAAGGATATGTGAGAGAATCTGAAGGCCAACAGTGAGAAGTTTTGGGGGTTGAGATAAAAACACTTTAATATGTGAGGCAAATGTGTGCATGCAAGCAATGCAAAAAAAGGAATTTATTCACTATTTCCCACTAGTGGGCAGACACCTTGCTAGAAAGCAAGGCCTGGGCACGTGTAACAACAACTTGAGGGGGAAAATCCACTTTTCCTCCTCCTTTCTCTGATATTTTATTGCTAAGCACAGCGTCATATGGTCTGGAACACCCCTCTGGCCAGCTCGAGCCAGCTGTCATGGCAATGTACTCTCCCAGCTCCTTGTGCACTCCCAGTCCACTCACTGGTAGGGCAGCACGAGAAACAGAGAAGGGCTCAATGAGAAGTGCCGCTCAGCAGTAGCTGGGTGTGTGTCCTGCTCATGCCCATATCAAGCTTACAAAGATGGTACAGACACAAGTGGTCATCATTGTCATTTGATGCTGATTTGAATATCCGCCTTTTGCAGAAGGAGAATTTCTGCTCAGAGGAGATTGAAGTAACATAGGAAGGTCACACATAGTCTAGCAGCAGCACAAAGTAGCTGATATTAGTGGGAAACACGAAACCAGAGATGGAAAGGCTATAAAGTTTTAAGAAGCCTTAAGGATGTCAGATAGTTGTTGATACCAACAAGTGTTGGAAATGTGCAGAGGATGATCTTCTCTTGCGCTAAAGATTTCTCTCAATGGCAATGACACCAGAACCTCATGGAGGATAGTTTTGTTTTAACAACAAGGCACTGACAGGTAAAGGCATGCACTCCAGCAAACACAGAACAGAAAAGCTGGAAAAGACCAGACCACAAGTTGAGAAGGAAGGAATAAAACAAGAGCTCTGAAACCGATAAGAAAGCAGGCAATAGCATTCTGCTGGTGACTGTTTTTTCTGTATACACACTTGGCAGAAAACTTATATCCACACCTACTAATATTTTTTTTCAGCTGGTTTCCTCCATCACAGTGACCTTTTCCTTGTACATATTTACTATTGTAAACATGGGAATACAGGATTATCATTACATCACCCCAAGATATTAGGTTAATTTCATCCCAAGGTCCTTTAGTGGAGGAAGACATTGCAGCTACAACATGAAAGAATTACTTTCTTAAATAACTTCCCAATGTTGCAAGCCACATGACAAAAAGTCATGAGCAAGATTCCCTCAAATGATCACTAAATTTAATTTAGGGTTCTTATTTGTAGCCTGCATTTTTTTTCTTCAGTATGCCATATTGTCAACTCATATCAAACAGTTTACATTAAATAAAAAAACCCTAAAAACATACCCGATTATTATACATTTCCATGCCTCAATTAAAATGTCACATTTACTGCCAAAATATTGTGAAAAAGTAATACTAAAAGTTATTTCTATTTTTGTGAATTTCTATTTTTCATAATATATAGATGAAATCCAAAATCCAAAACTTTGGATTCTCATTCCTCTATTTTCTCCTTGGAATTTGCTTTCCACTGTTCATCTTCACAAAGCCCTTTATCCCAGTCTTTCTAGATTTTAGCCTACAGAAGAATTAATTTGTGTTACATATGTGTTCTGTTTAAATGAAGGAGTATAAAGACACCAAAGTAACAACAAGCATTTCATACACTCTTATTGCTGTTTTTCTTATCTGCTCAGGGCCTTTGGTGGGGGCTAAAATGTGGGATGTATTTCCTAGTCTTGTTTTCCCTTATACTAGATGTACTTAAACCCTAAAACCTCAGGGCACTTCACTCTCTTTGCCATGGCTCTGCAAGACTCAATGGATGGTTCTTGAAAAACTCAGTGCAGGATCAGGGATCAAATTATAAATCCCTTTGAGTAATGATCTGGAAGTGTCTGTGAAATGCCATATGTCTTCTGTAGCACTCACGATAAAAATAAAACCACTGCTCAGAAAAGGCAAGTATCAGCTATCTCTCGGAAGCAGCTGATATCTCAGTCTCAGAAAAGGTTAAGTAAGGATACAGGTTAAAAAAAAATAACAAACAACAGTAAATGTCACAGCGGTATTTCCTGGAAGAGTCATGTAAATGTTATTTATTGTGCCAGATACATTTCCAAAGCATATGTCTTCCACAATCTATTTTACTCAGCTAGATCAAATCAAAATAGTTGCAGTTTCAGCCTTCTAGGCAGCATTACCATTCACAGACCTCTGTAAGGCCAGTTCATCCCAGCATGAGAAGAGCAATTCAGATTGTTCCTCGGCACTGCCCTTCAGCCTTCACTGGGCTGTACTACCTACACTATTGCAGAGCGTGGCTCTTTGGGGCACTTGAATGGCACATCCTGACCGACACCTGACCTAGGCACAGACTTCTCTAAAATGTTTGTCACCCTAGACTCTCCAGTCAGAGGTACTCGGGGTTGCTTTGCCTTTTCCTTCAGTGTTTCCATCCCTGTTTTGTTTGTAGGCAAGCTTTGGAGAGTTTGGGGTTTGGGTTCAGGCCCAAAAGCTTTGGCATTGTATTTGGGTTTCCATGGCAAGGTTTTGGTAGCAGGGAGGCTACGGGGGTGGTTTCTGTGAGAAGCTGCCAGAAACATCCCCTATATCAAACAGAGCCAACACCAGCTGGCTCCAAGGGGGACCTACTTCTGTCAGGGCTGAGCCCACCAGCAACAGCAGTAGCACCTCTGGGATAACAGAGTTAAGGGAAAAAACATTATTGTGCACAACCAAATTGCAGCCAGAAAGGAGAGAAGTGAGAATATGTGAGATGAACAGCCCTGCAGACACCAAGGTTTGTAAAAAAGGAGCAGAGATTCCCTTGAAGGCCATGGTGCAGACCATGGTGCAGAAACTGTGCCCCTGCAGCCCATGCAGGAGCCCCACGCTGAAGCAGGTGGATGCCCAAAGGAGCCCATGGGAAGCCTGTGCTGGAGCAGGCTCCTGGCAAGACCGCTGAACTCCTGGGGAAAGGAGCCCATGATGGGGCAGGTGGGCTGGCAGGACTGGGATCCAATGGAGGACACACACTGGAGCAGCTCATGAAGATCTGCAGCCCTTGGGAGGGACCCCTGAGGAGGAAGGAGTAGTAGAGACAACGTGTGATGAACTGATCATAAACCCCATTCCCCATCCCTCTGGGCTGCTGGCGGGGCGAAGGTAAAAAATCGGAAATAAGATTAAGCCTGGGAAGAAGGGAGGGGTGGGGGGAAGGCATTTTTAAGATTTGTTTTTTTTTTCTCATTACCTCACTCTGATTGATTGGTAGTAAATAAAATTAATTTCCCCATGTTGAGTCTGTTTTGCCAGTGACGGTAACTGCTGAGAGATCTCTCCCTGCCCTTATCTCGACCCTGTGGCCTTTTGTTTTATTTTTTTTCCCCTGCCCAGCTGAACATGGGCATGACGGAGTGGTTTTGGTGGGCACCTGGCATCCAGCCAGGGTCAACCCACCACAGGCATCATGTAGAAATTTGTCAAAACAATGCAAAACTTCAAATAGAAGTGATTTCTTTATCTGAAAAAGATGTGACAGATTAATTTCTTTGCAAGTGATTCCTTTTAGCCTCTACCATTTATCTAATTATATATTTAGACTGTGTTGATCTTACAACAGGGATTTGCACAATTTGACCATTTTTACAGGGCCCTGAGGTTGCTATATTTGAGTAACAGAGCAAGCTAAAAAATTTTTCAGTAAAAAAATTTCTTTTGGGAAATTTTATGTGAGAACATTTTGAAAGGTACACAGATCTATAACTTTCCTTCAGTAAAGCATAAACAAAAAAATCTGAGCCAAGCTGATACAAAACAAAAAGACTTTGATTTTTTTCAAATAAAATCAGCTATTCAGTTTTGGATGAGTTCAACATTAATTTACATTTGTTTGAACATGCTCCCTCAGTGGCAGATGACCTTAGCCATCTTAGGGCCCTGTTTCTTCCCTGCTTCCCAGAAATCTTGCACATCTCCTATTCCCCTTCCCTCCCAAGCAAGTACAAGATAAAAGGCAGATGCCAGTTACAGGGCACCCCTTTGGAGGTGATGACTAACTACTGAGACCAAACTTTAGAGCCGAGAGAGCTCAATCAGCTGAATACCAAACCCTTGATACTTTACATTTCAAGTTGGCCAAAGAGTCAAAAAGTAAAACCAAACCCCTAAAACTAATCTCTCACCAAGAATGCAACTTAATTTATAAATAGTTCTTTTATACCAATGATGAAGCTACAGGATCTCACTTGGCAGAACATGTTACTGCCTGGTATAACATTAATACATTAATACATTACAGCCTCTCAACTTCTGATGTTTGCCTTTTTGCCTGAAATCCAGTTGGTACATACATCTAAAACCCATTAAGCTTTGAAATTGAGTTCAGACAGCACCACCAATAATAATAAGAAGTTCGTTTGCCCAGAGCTAAGAAGCTTCAAGATGTGTGGCATTTGCAAGAGCCTGAGCTGAACTGGGCACCAGTCAATAACCTCTTAATCTGAATAAAGGTGCTCGTGGCCAATGTCAGCACACAGGCAGGCGCTGGGACAGCACCAGAGAGCACCAGCGCCCAGGGGTCTGTGGGGTTCTTTACCACGTTAACACAGCTCCTTTGACCCACAAGGCTGAGAAAGGGAGGAGTAGGTCTGCTGGACTGCCTGGGAGTGGCCTCTATCACCTATTCTCAAAGATTAGAGTCCTCTTGCCTCTCCCCACCCCTCCCCTATTTTTTAAACCCAATAGCAGCCCATACGCAGTACAATGAATCCCAGCACAGCAAGGCACACAACTAGATCTTATTAACTGTATGTAGCACTGGCTACAAAGTCTCCTGCAATCTGATTAGAATGTTTTTCAATCTTTGCCCTGCAAATGTCTCCTCTCTATTTTTATATTTTTCTCTTCAGTTTTGCTCAAACCTATTAGTTTACACTACGATTTCCAAAACATAAAATATACCATGAGTTTAGCTTTAGGGAAAGATTAATGGCTTCAGAGACTCACTCCCTGTGTTTAGAGTCTGAGCTACACAACTGCATAACACTCACACACAGGGCTTCTCACAAGTGCATTGGAGCTCCTGTTGAAGAGGGCAAAAAGAGAGGAGAAGAGAACAAAAGTTTTTTCTACAGGCAGTTCAGTCCTTTAGGGGTGTTGCACTTGAGATTTCTGGGTTTTAAAGAGGTTTTTGTAATACAGTCTCCACTGCTGCCCCAGTAAGGCTCAAATTATCCAATCATTTCACAGATACCACTGAGTTGCCATCACAAGGCAGTATAGATATACTTAAAAGTGCTGGTATGCATCATGCTAATAGAGCACGTTCATTGATTTAAAATGTCATCAGGAACAGCTCATTTCAGTTCAGTTGGAAGGGCACTGACTGCAGCACATCAGTCATAACAAAACAGCAAAGAAAATTTCCCACCCCCTCCCAAAACCTGGTTAGTTGCTTCTAGTTCTCTCTTCCATTTTATTAATGAAATTAATTTATTTCTATTTCTTAAGTGCTAAAAGGCCTTATTTAATTTCACGATCCTGCACATAACATGCATGGCTAGAAGCTGAATATGTGATTTTTAGATGAGTAAGAAGTGGCAACAGAATCCCTCTGAACATCTTTTCTTGCTTGCCTCCAATTTAGCTGCATGTTTCACATCAAGACAGTACAAGAAAGATGTGTCTCCAGATGTCTCAGAGCTTGTTCCTCACAATCACTGATCTGGCATGCTGTTAGGAAGGACTTAGGGATGTCCTTGCATTGTCACTCAGGTGGTTTGTCACCACAAGCAAACTGACTTAAGTTTTCCAATACCTGAGCATTCTGAAATTTGCATCTCCGTGCTGTGCCTAGCCTGTGCAAAGTAAACACAAAGGTTTAAATCAGTGATCTGTATGGAGCATTGTACTCCTCCTTCATGCAAAAGAAAATTTTGCCAACGTCTTTCAAGAAACACTTGTTTTCCAAGAACACCAAGGTATTTATCATCAATTAAGAGAGAGAAAAATATCAAGAATGGTGTAGTATTGAGTCTGTAACTACAACAAAGAGAGGGCTTCAGATATAGTTTTGGAAAGACAAAATATGGCCTTGTCTTCGAATTCCCCTTGCAAGATGAAAGTGTTTGGATGATTTTATAAAGCAGTGAAATTTCTATAGATCTGCTGCTAACCGGTTCCACAAAACTCAGATTTGAATAAATTTGCTCAGGCTGAACAAATTACCTTCATTACATTACAGGCTAAAGTCAAACTCCACAGTACTTAAACAAGAAGTTGAGTAGATATGGACCTACCACCCTACCACCCGTCTTTCACAAGGAGTTCCACAGAAGAAAGAAGAAACTCCACTGAAGAAGGATTTTCTATTGCACAGGATCTCGCCCATCATTAATAGAATGGGCTAAAAGAATAACAGAACAATCCAGTTCACAGCCACTCTCAGAAAATAGACCAAGTGAAAGCATTATATGCTTTTGTCAAATCAATACAGACAGTGGTGGGATGCTGATGTTCCTCACTACAGTGTTTCCCGAATTGGACTGGCCATGAATTCTGCAAGGGTATCCACAGCTAAGCTATTATCCTCAGGAGTTTTCAGGCAGAACCATGACTAGGGCATGCAGACAACTGAGTATGATCTGAGTTAGCAGTTTCCCAGGAAGAGGTAAAAGAATGTCAGTGTCTGTCACAAAGTAATCATCCTTTGTCAACAAAGTGTGTGCTTGCAGCCTCCCTAAAACTTGAGGGACTACCATTGCTCCAAGGATGTGAGAGAATACGAAAGAAGAATAGGTAGCAACAATTCACTTGCAAAAATAAGAGCTTTAACACTGCTTCCCTCCCTGTTGGGGTTGTATTGAAGCTATTTTAGAACTTCACTGTCTTAATTAGTTAATAAAGGATTACTAAGAATCACAATAAATGGCTCCAGCTCAGTCACATCAATGACAGCAACTAAATACAGATAGCAGATAATTAAATGAAGAAGGAAAATATTCTATTTACCTAGTGAGACTCAGGCTATGTTCTGTTAGAAGTGTTCTACCCAAGATTTGCAAAATTCCCTACGAGTGGACACAGATCTGATCTCCTGAAGAAGCATTTGGGAGTGTTTGCATAAGCAGAGGATCAACTCAGCCTTCCACTTGAATTGCATCTGCTTCTACGATGTTCATGCTTCTGGATGTCAGAAGCACCACTGGGAAGTCTAATGTATTTATCAGAGAAAAATGTTAATCTTTATATTATTTGTGTCCAGTCTGTCTTGGCATCTGGGTCTGAGAAAGGTAACTGCTGCTCTAAAAGAGGCAGTAAGACACCTTTAAGACTATGTCCTTCATTTTTCCTTGCCCCTGTTTTCACAGCTCAAACCTTATTCCTCTTGACATTGATGATGACAATTAATGCAACCGTTTCTCTAGCAGCTTAGTGCAATCTTGTTAATGAGTCTGACAGTGCCAAGGCTTGATAGTGCCTGACCACCACAACAAACTATCCAGAACCCTGAACCAATGCACTGTTTCACTTGATGGGGTTTAATACAAATTGGACATCAGAATTTGTGGATAACATTTTACATAAGTCCATTTCTTATGCCAGCTTTGAGAAAATAATCACTTGGACTCAGACACCAAGAATTAAACAGCAAAAGGTTTTAACCACAGAACAAAGTATTACAAGGATTCTTGTAAATTCTTGATGAGGGGTTAAGAACCACAGTGCACCCCCTGCACAGCCTGTCAACACAAAACCAAAAACCTGCTGGAAAGAGATGACAGTAGTCACCGTTTTTTATTTCAGGTATTCATTAGAATTACTGAGCCTCTGAGTCAGGTGTTGACTAGGAGCCAAATGCTTTTCAGAATATGGGAAGCAGACAATGGATATGATATTTGATGTGTTTATACTGACTAACCAATACTGAAGATTTATTTTCTAGTAAAGAATACTACTCATATATGAAAGAGGTACACATCATAGCTTCACTATGTTGAAAGAAGCTGCAACATGGTAAATTATATCTTCATCAGCATTCAATCTAGTGTGAGAATTTTGGTTTAGTCAGCTTACATGGGAAATCTCAAAAGAATAAAACCAAAACACATCCACACCCTATAGTGCAAGACATGGGGATGGCAATTCACTAGGGAAGCTATTTTTCTTTGAATACTCAATCTGTTTCCCATGGAAGTCACTGGCTGATGAAGTTCATGCTGTTGTACCTGTTTTCTGACCATTCAATAAAGATATTTAAGGTTTCCCTGGGAAGGTAAGGAAAATCTGCCTGAAGGGCTGCACAGACACCTAGGCTACTTACAGCTTTATTACAAGTAGGGCTGGGTCCAACTTATTTCAAGATTACCTGAGCCTTCCTTTTGCCTTGGAATCACCAGAATCCAATTACTTGACTTGAAGCATTTTTTTCCCCTTGAGCTGAATTATTTTGGAAGTTTTCAGTCACAGTATTTCATCCATTTCTGAAAACACCACCAGTGGAAGAGCTGTTTGGCTCCTATTAAAATCCAAGATGAGATACAAATGCAAATTGTGCTTTCCTGTATCACTGAAAAGAGCCTGCAAGACACACAAAGTTATCTTTCTATTGCACTGAGCATTGATAGGAGGTCATTAGGAATATTTCATTTGGGGGAAGACACTTCTAGAGTAATAAAATTCAGTCCAAAAACATGCAGGTGAGAGAAATGAAAATGATAGAAAGCCAAAACACGTGACCTAGAAAAAACAGATTGGAGTGATAAGCACCATACAGCCTTAAAAGGCTGAGGGAAGCCAAAAGTCTTCAAATATGTAAAAGGCTGCTACCAAAATATAAACCAAACCCCAACAACACCCTTACAATACTATAATCTTAATGTTCTCTTAAGCTTGTTTGTCTTGTCATATCCATTATTGCAAGACGAATATTCAAGATAAAGCACTTGGATTTTTAAATTTTTTTTTAAAGAACACTGCAATAGCATGCTTAAACTGCTTGCTTGGAGGATTTATCACCCCAGGTTTTAAGAAAGACTTAGACAAACATCTCTAAGACTCATAAAGGTATAGTCAAGTCCACCATGTGATGCAAGGCAACTTTCATTTTCTTGCATTTTATCTGTCTGTAGAGCTAGTTCTAGCTACACCTTTACATAGTCAGCATTTCTGCAAGTCAAGTTATAGGTGACAAACACACAAAACTATTAATCACCTCAGATAAAGCATCATTGAAAGGAAAGGCTTTGTATAACACAGAAACAGGAGTTGAATTTTGTTGCCCGGGACAGATTTTAAATCATGGAATCATAGAATTGTTTGGGTTGGAAGGGATACTTAACGGTCTTTTACTCTTAATTTCTTTAATTTAAAATCTCTGCCCCTTGTTCTATTGCAACAGGCCCTGCTAAACTGTTTGTCCCTATTTTTTTTTTTTTTGTAGGCTCCCTTTAGGTACTGAAAGGTCTCCCTGGAGCCTTCTCGTCTCCAGGCTCAACAACCCCAAACCTCCCAGCCTGTCTTCCCAGGAGAGGTGTTCCAGCCTTCAGATCACCTTCCTGGTCCTCCTCTAGACTCTCTCCCACAGGTCCTCACCCTTCCTACACTGGAGAGCGCACAGCTGGCTGCAGTACTCCAGATGGAGTCCCAAGAACAGAGCAGAGGGGGAGAATCACCTCCCTTGACCTGCTGCCCACCCGCTGGCTTCTTTAGGTGCAGCCCAGGACACAATTGGCTTTCTGGGCTGTCAGTGTACATTGCCAGCTCACGTCCAGCTTTTCATCCACCAGTACCACCAAAGTCCTTCTTGGCAGGGCTGCTCTCAATCCCTTTAACCCCCAGCCTGTATCAATACCAGGGCTTTCCCTGACCCAGCATTCAGCATCATGCACTTAGCCTTGTTGAACCCCATGAGGTTCCCATGGTCCCACTTCCTGCTTTCTTGAGTTTGTCCAGGTCACTTTGGATGGCATCCCATCCATCCCAGCCCCACCACTCAGCTTGGGGTCATCTGCAAATCTGCTGAGGGTGCCCTCGATGCCACTCTCTGTGTCATTGCTGAAATATTAAACAGTGCTGGTCCCGAGACACACCCTTATATTTGTCCATTCTGTTTGCCCACAGCAGCAGCGCTCCTTGCCTGTGCTCCTGGTTCATCCCTCTGCTAGAGAGCTGCTGTGCACAGGCTGATGCAGTACCATGCTGGGCAACAACAGATAAGAAATGCAATTAAAGATTGCATTGTGAAGGATACATGCTTGCAGATGAATTAAGGCTGCATAGCCATGCTTCATGCTGGAAATACTCCTGACAGGCTTGGCCGTGCAACCTTAATGATATTAATTAACTGGGCTGCATGTTTGAGCTACTTAACGTTAATTAACTAGCTGCATGTTTCAGCTACTGTTACCATGCAGCAAATCCGCTGTTCCTGCCCTTCTCTGACTGACTCGAGAATTTCTAATTCTGGTGGAAGAGACAGAAATTCATCTGCTTCCCAACTTCATGATTATTTGCTTGAAGGGTAACCTGGCCTCTCTTGTGGCCCGTTCTTTACTGAGGAGCACAGATGATACCCAGAGAATTGTCTTGGCAATACTCAGTTGTTTATAGGATTTCACAAGATTTTACACAGGGATTTCCTGTCCTTTCCAGTAAAGTTATTGATTTCTCCTCCCTCTCCTCCTTCACAGAGGGATTTGAGAGAACAATTTCTGAAAGGGGTTAGGCTGAGCTTCTCCATTTTTGAGAACACAGTTTGCTTAAGACAGAGATGAAATACTCACCTCAGAAACCAGATGCAAATGAAAACAACAGCCTTTACACCTCTGACACACATAAAAGAGCTGGGACTACAGGTTTTTCTGATAGAGAAGGGATCTAACTCTGCTTTCATTTATGGAAGAATCTTTGCAAAGCCCAGCAAACAAAAGGGACAAGTGAAAACGGGGCAGTGGGAGAGAGAGACTGAATGATGGAAGGATCAAGGAGAGATAAGTTGTGTCAGACACAAGGACATCAACAAGGGAGTTAGCTACCTAGCAGGAGCTGGCTAGAGCTGAAAAGAGGCTGAGGCTTAAACAGTGAAGCCAGTTGTCAGCAATGCTGGGACAGAAGCAGAGACAACCACAGCAATAACAAGCTCAAGACGCGTTGCTGCCCCAGAGACAGCATTGCAGAGGCACCCCAACACCATTGCCATTGCCAGGAATGGGTTCCATTACAAATATCCACAGATTTCTCTTAGATGGGCACCCTAAAGAAGCTAAAAACCCAGGAATGATACATCTAGCTCTCTATTGGACAGCTTCCTCCAGACAAAGCAAGACTGAACTGCAAATGCTATAGCCCCAATCACTGTAGGATTTGGGGTAAGGTGGGGGTTACAGGTGATAACAACAAAAACAAATAGGAGCACAATTATTTTTTTATCAATAATTTGAGTTGTTATTTGCAATTCATTAAGAGCAAGAATCAATATATTCTAAAGGTCGGAAATGCCATTGTGCCCATCTCCCATTTCATGGTTTGCAGACCTTGTCAGCACACACAGAGCAGCAATTGCCTCTGGTTCTAACAAAACAGGAGAAGTTGCTAGTTAGGGAGCCAGCACACAGTTTCAAAAGTTCCTGTGAATGTAAACTACAGAGCACAGGGATGACTATCACCACCTAAGGGGGTTCATACAGGATTTCCTGTTCCAAGTATTCCACAGGCTCCAAACGCCAGAACAAGCTAAAGTTTTCCAGCACAGGGCACGAGTGTCGAGGTTGTAACCAAACAGCAAACGACTGACCTCCAGCCAGCAGAGAGAGGAGTAATCAAGCACATGGCTGTCATGCATATTTTGTGCTTTCTAGATCAAAACTAACACAAACTTAAAGTGAAACTTATTTCACCCATTAAGGGCATGCAAAACTAAGCACCTTTTTCGAATCTTACTGTGACGACACACAGGCTTGCATTTCCTTTATTCCAGCAGAGGGCAAGAGCTACACAAGGAAGAGAACTTGAGAAGGCAATTAGGTCTGAGTAAAAGGGAAGGTAAAAGAAAGGATTATCCAGACTCCTGTCACCTAAATGACATTTTTAATAGCATTAAATAGAATTCTTGCAGGTTTCTTTCAGCTCTTATAATAACATGCAATACAACAACTAAAGCTTCTGTTCGTGCCTTTTAAAAAAATAATCTAGTAACATCACAGCAGTTCACGCATCACGTTGATGATACATAATTCCCATCCCCTCAGACTGCATGCACTCATTTGTTCCACTAAGTTTACAGTGAACTGTTTGGAAAAATGATCTGAACTGACAGAATTTCCATTGCACAAATTGACAGTGCTGTACTTCAATGTGTAACACACACACACCTCTGAAAAGCTTATGCAGAAGAAAGGCACACAGGTTCCTCCAGTTTAACCCTTGATAAATAGCGATATAAATGTAAAGTGGCAATTTTGTTCTGTTTACTGGACAAATACACAGAAACATTGGGACTGCACAATTATCAGGGGATGTGGCCCTGTTTAGCCATATAGGAGGTAGTGAAGTGCTGATTTGAGCTCTCGAGCATTCCTAGATTATCCATTTGTCACTTTGGTAGAAATATCTGTGTGGCCAAATAGCAATAATAATCATACTACTCTTTGGCACAGCTCTTTTCAATACACAGTGTTATACTGAAATACTTTGTGACTTTTTCACATTGTCTTTGCTTTAGTCTGAAAGAGCATTTAGATCTTGTTAAAAAACAATAACAAAAGTCAGAGTGTTTTAGGGATAATATTTGGTTCTAGTCCAGCAGTTTATATCTGATAGCATATGTCAGAACTAAAAAAAAATCCCCAAAACTATCAGAATCTACAGAGTACATCAGTTAAGTTTAAAATTTACACAGTATTTAAATATGGCACTCATTCTACACTTATATTTTTATGTCAATGATTATCATAATCAATAAAACATCTATGTGAGTGAAATTAAGGAAAATAGAATGTGATATGAACATCAGAAGAAAGCATTACAAGAGTAGAAAGAGGTAGTGGAATCTTCCCTCACTTGATTCCTTTAAAATTAAGCTGGAGAAGCCCTGAGAAGTCATTGGGTAGAAGCCAGAGGAATCCTGTAATAAACTCTGGGAAAGGGGTGATGAGATCTGTCTAGACCAATGCCTTTTGTCCTTAATTGAGGTAGTTCTGTGGATGTAAGCATATTGTTGGTCTGGTAATTAACATATGAATATTTGGCTCTGATGTTTCTTATCAGCTAAGTACAAATTTCTGCCAGGTTGCCTTCCTGCAACATTTGGCAAATGAACCCATTTTGATTAGAAGGTAATTTATTGCACACTGGAGTTCAGTGGGTGTGATCATTGAAAATGACAGATTAGCAGTAGGCAGTTTGGGGAAATAATAGGAACAGCAACATATTTACACACAGAGACGAAGATGACATCTCTACTGCAAACATTTGCAAGGACTTTTTCATAACTACACAAATCACAAGGACTGATAAACCCAGGGGCCAACACTCTCTGCAACAGGTTTGCAGAGATAGGCAGCCTCCTAATCCCACAGGCAGTTTGCTACTCCAGTAAACTGAGTTCCCAAAATACCAAGTAAGCATTCTTCTGCTGAGAGAGGTTTAGGCTGCCTATAATGCAACCCAATGCAGAGTTAAACTGGCTCATTTGGGCAGTGGTAGCTATGCAGTTATAAGAGCAAGAACTGCAAAAGCAACATAAGAAGCTGAATAAATCCTTAGGGAACTGGTCCAGGATGGCTGCAGCTGATTTAACACCAAGCATAAACATTTGTATAAGCCTAGCTTTTGAGATCCACTTATAAGTTGAGAGCCTCAGTCTAGGCTGATTTTCAGAGTGCCACATCAACTTGAGGAAGCTGCCAGTGGGCAAGAGATACTTCATAACTTTGAAAAAAAGATGTTAACAAATGAAAATCCTGGTTATACTAGCAATTTGTTATGCTTCCTTTGAGTAATTTTGAGTTTTTCTATACTTGGTCTTCTGTATAAAATATATTCCTACTTCTAACAGAATCGCTTTTAGAGGTTAATTTCGCCCAGTGAGCAGTCTGCAAGTGAAAAGCATTTTGCTGCTGTTTAAGGGCAACTTTCAAAATTTGCTGGGAGGAAAAAATAAACTTGCATAAACATTGCTACAGAGCTTTACAGTTCACAAATGCACAGAAGCTTTGAGGATAGAATCACTTATAAAACCACGCAGAAGAAAGCAGACTGTTCAAGCAATGGCTGTCAGATAATGCAACTAACTGGTGCTGTGGACTCATCATAAATTTAGCAGGAGACAAATGTACTTCCTATTGACCCTTGCTAAATCTTTAAACAAACGTCTTTGCAATCTCTTCCAGCCTCCTTCAGAGAAACTCATTCCTTTCACTATTGCACCAACTAAAATGAGTATAACCAAAGGCAAAATGTGTTCAACAAGACCAAAGGAATAACAGTGCACAAGATAGACAAGCCTGGAGCATGGCCCAAAGCTATTAACTAGCCTACAGGTTGGGCATGAACAATTTGGGTTTACATGAAAAACCCAGAATTTAATAAAAACAAAGTAGCACCATTTTTATTTGTATTTCAGCTTTCCAAATATCTAAACAAAAATCAGGCTCCAAAGGCCACTTAAAATTTCTCCCCATTTCCCCCTATTAAGCTAAGAAGGAAACAGAAAAGTAAAACGATTGAGATGCATTGAGACTCTCAGTCATGAAATTGCCAAAAATGTCTTTAGACATTGGAGAATCCTGCAGAGAGGACTCCCATGGCTGTACTTTATTTGTTGGGAGCCTAAATTAAGACATAGGTGTCTAACAAGCTGTAACCAGATCCAACAGGCATTCAAGTCAGAAGAGTCAGGCTTTTCTTTAATTCCAGTAAACTAGTCTTGACTGTCACTGGAGAAAAGTTTATAAGCAGAGTTGATTTGAGTATTCTTACCAATGTCAACACCACTAGAGGAGAAGATATGGCCAGGTTATTATTGCTACCAGCTGGGATGAAAAGTAGAGTTAAACATTTGAAAGGTGAAATTTTTCTTCCATTGATTTTTCATTACCTCTTTTCCTCAGCCAACAGTTGCTATCAGCCCCCATATCCCAACACCTCTCCTGGCAGCAGGAAGTGGCTGCCAGGTCTAATGCTGGCATAAAGCCAACTAGGCAGCCACTCTCCATTTTGCCTATGCCTAAAATTAGGGGTAGGTATAAGCAGAAGAAAAACACAGATAGAATTGCTTTATTAAGGAAATAAATTGAAAAAAGAGATGGGAGGAGGAATAAAGAAGGACAGCAAGGAAAAAAAATAGACTTGAAATCCTAAACTTTGCCTTTTGGAGTGATTAAGAAGGGAGTCTCAGGTTCACTCTCAGGCCCTGTTGAAGGCAATATTTAATTTCCAGCTGAGCCTAAATAGAGCCAAGATTTCTGGTTCTCTCATGATTTCTTATATGCACCTTTTTCATACAAAATATAAACTTCCCCTTGACCAAGGAAGAAACAGCTGTCTTCAAAGACAAGTCTCTGAATTCCAGGTCAGATAAATGCAACATGACACGGGAAATGCCTGTTTGCCAAGACTGACATATCAGGTCAGCCCCATGAGAAATTCAATGGCTTGGTGCCTTCCTGTAATGCAAAGAGGCCACAAGATAGTCACTTAAAACAGGATTATGCATCACAGCAGCTGTGCAAAACAGCCCCACCACATTAGCAAATTCTTAGCATCTGAAAGAGAGAAGAATTCAGAGCTACTCTGACTGCAGTAACATCACCACACAAGTGCCTGTCCCAGGAGACAGGGCACCTCAAGGCACTCACCGGATAAAGAGAAAAGAAACTTTGATTTAAAGAATATGCTGACAGACAGAGTATCTATCTGCAAAACATATAAACAGTAAACAAACACCACACTTCAAATACTGCCCAGCACTTCTTTAAGTTACAGATGCTGCATGATCAGGTCAGGTGCTCAACTTCATCATCTAACAGAGCTCAGGATCATCCATGTCTGGGACTGAAGGAGGCAGAGAAATGCACATAAGGAGCATGAGAAACAGATGTAGACAATGTGAGGTCCCCATCAGACACGGCTAGAGAAAGCAAGCTCTCATTTTCACTTGGTTTATGGGGAGCTGCTCACCGGCTGGGAGAGAGGGCTTTATTCTTTGAACCTCAAGGCTGAATATAACCCTCCTCATCCCCTACTCCAGGTTCATTGTGCACCTTGGGTCTGTCTTCTTCCTGTCTCCACAAGACATGAGCTGTGTATTCACTTTCCTGATATTGATCTGAGAGTATTTGTGCATTTGTGTTTCCAGGGTCCCTAGAGGAGAGTTTCTTACAATTTAAATATATATTGCTTTTGCTTTAATGATTTTTGTGAGATACATGTTTTCATCTGCAGCCTCTATGTTATACTATTCTGCTTTCTAACCAATATTTCTGAACAGAGCATGCAATGGTTTTTACTTGCCTTATGGAAATTGCATATTCCAACTTGAGCTGAAGACAGGAAAGCAGTGCCATGAGGTCAGTGTTCTTACAGAGCACTGTAAAGTCGACAGATAAAAAACATTCAAATTAAAATCAAGGAACTGATGGTTATTCTCAGCAAGAAAACTCTAAAAGCTGACCAAACACAGCAGAATAAAACTGGAAACACATAGTCAGGACTTGGTTTAGGTCCTCATGTACCAATAAGAATTGTACAAAAGTTTTTGAGGCCTCATTAAGTGTTGGCCACTTCAATAAAAGTGGGAATGGAGATGAGACACAGTTTTTAGGGACCAGCTCTCCATGATTTTTCATGGCTTTCAAAGGGAAAGTCCCACCACTTGCAGGCAGTTTCATCTGATGTGAATATAGCCAAGGTCAGTGGTTTAAAGGATGGTACACAGCACCTCTGCATGGTGACTGACCTGCTCCTTTTCCTGAGATTGTGACGTACGTTCAGATTCCTCACTCTGGATAAACCTTTCCATTTTGGCAGAGAGGCCATCAAAATCTCCTGGAGCAGGGTAACAGTTTCACACAAACTGTGCAGAGGCTGATCGTGTGGAGCACCTGGGAATAGGAAATCAGACCTGTGCACCTCAGCCTGGCATTTGTTGCTGCCCTGTGGGTAGCAACACTGCGATCCAGGGTTTTTTTGAAACAGAGAGGGCATGAGCATCTCCCAAGTTCCTCACCTGGAAGACTTTGTAAGACAGACAGCACTCCAAGGCAAGAGCACAACCATTAAGGAAGAGCAGCATACAGCACCCACTCCTTGGTTTTGAAGGTGTCCTGCTCCCTTTTCAGAGTGGAAAATGTCCATTTACAAAGCCTGCAGGAACTCAGCAGGAGCCACACTGAACTGGAGAGTGCAGTGAGCCACACTGGCTCCCCAACAGAAAAATCACGGAGCCTCTGGGATGGCTGCTGCTGCTGGTTCAAGCCACATGATTCCCCCCCCCCCCCCCCACTGTGTCAGGCTCTGTGAGACCCTACTGAGTCCTGAACTCACCATCAGATGGAAGTCCTTACCTCTTATCACACTTTGATTCTGTGAGCAGCAGCTGCTATTATTCCCTAACTTTTGCTGAGTCCAGACTCACTAGGTTACCCATTTCCTGCCTGTTTGAGGGGAGGGCTGTGGTCTCCCCATCACTGCTGACCTCTGCAGACTGCAGCTCTGCAGGTGAGGTGGGAATTATTTTGCTGAGCTGGGAATGATTTTGCATCTTTTCAGTACAACTGTCAGGTTTCTAAAACATATAGCCCATTGCTCATCTTTCCTCCTGTACATCTAAAAGCACAATTCACTTCTGTATTTCTCAACTAAGAGTTATGAATAATACAGTGTTATGAACCTACAACTTGGTTACACCCATGACTCATTTCAAAAGCCTCTCAAGTGGAGTGGCCCAATTAGCAGGTACCTGTGCAGTTTCCCGTGGCTCACATCTGTTAGACACTTTTGAAAGTACGCTCTTGCTGCAATATCATCAAAGCGGCCTCTTACTGTAAGGCTGAAGCACAGCGGTTTTTCTTTCGTGTCTGTTTTTCTGTGCTTGAAACAGCGTATCTTCTGCCTCCTCTCTGCAGTGTCACAAGTTTCTCCCTAGCATGGATTTTATCCTACTGGTGAGTCAAGCAGCTGCAAGAGGCTCAGGCAGCTTCACAAAAAATCAAGAACAACCATTTGTGTTGAAATACCTGGAGTTCAATGTGTTTTCAAGCAGTGTCCCATCAGAGTCAGTGGACAAAGCAGACAGGCTAATCCTTGTGCACAATTTACAGCACCCGTGTCACATTACTGCTGTCCCCAGAGCAGAAGATTCTCAGGGACACTGTGGTGTGTACACAATATCCATGACATGGCACAAAGCAAAAAATCCTTTCACAGGTCATTAAAACTCTCAGCATTCAGGCATTTTTTCTTCATATGCAGAACATTTAGTAGTTTCAAGAGATTTCACATACTTAAGTCTTACAGGATTTGATTATTCTATTCCTGCAAAAAAAAACAAACAAACAAACAAAAAAAAACCAACAAAAAAGAAAAACCACTGAGAAATCCAACTTTGAGCAGGTCCAGTGGGCAGCACTGGAGGAGAAAATTTTTCGTCCAAAACAGCAAGTAGGCTTGCAAGCCTCCAAGCTCTTGTTCTTGCCCATTCACACGAGCTGCACTGGAGATGCCATTCACTGTGCAGGTGAACTAGCTGCTAAAACACAACCAACAAGCTGTTTCCAAAAAAACTCCTCTCTGAGGAAATGCAGTGGGCAGTGGCTACAGCCTCACTTGCTGCTCTTCCTATTCAGACAAATCCAGAAATCTCTGTCCAGCCTTTAATCCTTAACTGCACCTTTAGAGCTGAATATGTAGGGGCTGACAAAAATCCCCAAAAGCTGTGGCCTAGCTATTGTAGCACATCACTTCTCATGGGATTTGAAATCTCACATCTCCTCATGATGGCAGAAACATTCGCACATTTTTGGTGCCATGATCCATTGCTAAGACAACCTCCTTTACTATCAGATAGACCTCTTTATTATGAACGGTTTCTGAGTCCGTCATTTTACTTTGATGTGAAGGGCCAGGGATGTGCCCATAAATTATGCTAAAGCCACTATCTGTAACAAATGCTCAGATTTTTCGGCCATCACACCCTTCATCAGTCTCGACCTCTTTGCTTTGTGAATCAGATATGACCACCACACCCTGGAGAACATAAGGTGAAGCTTTATGTTAGGTGGGTTAGGTGCACGAGGCAATCTGCAAAATGCTCCTGAGAAGCAAAGCAATCCCAGGCAGAATTCCCTGCAGCTGCACTCAGCTTTCTTAGTTATTTCTGTGGGCCAGTACTTTGCAGTGCAGATGTACTGGCAGTTCCAAGCAAAAATGCTTTGTGTACTGGGCCCAGGCTTTGTCTATGTTCTGTTAGCTGCTGAATCCTCTGTGCACGCTCTTATTCTCCATAAAAACCAGCACTGCCCCTGGCTGGATGCTCCTCAGCTCTTTTGTCAACTCCCCGCCTCTTCATCTGCTCCTTCTCTGCCCACTGCAGAGAGCTCTGATTGCAGCGAGCCTCTCTCCTTGCAGGTGGCATTGCTCTAGGAAGCTGGCTACATGTGGAAAGTCCCATCCCCACGTGTTAATATCTCCATCCTGAGCTCTGCAACTCAGAGAAGGGTTTTGTTTGCCCATACAGTGAATGGGAAGAGGCATAAGCTGAAATCTGCAACACAGGAAATACCGATCTGTTTTCACACGGGCTACTGCGTGTCCTTTGCCACTCGGACAAGAGAATTCTTTACTAATCTGTCCACACTTTCCTGGTTACCACAACTCAATTCCTCCTAATTCTGAACCTCTATGCAAAGATCTGGGATATTTAGAGACATGCAATTATAAATAGTCGCCCCATCTTGACCTGAGGCAAACTCCCTTGAAGGGCAACCAGTGAGCAGAACTGATGGCTCTCATCAGTCACACACGCCCATTCCAGCAGAGCTGTGCAGAGCAGGATTCTGTGATCCGGCCTCCTATATCCCTGCTGAACATTATCCTCGCTAACAGATGTATTTGCGGGGAATATCTTTTCAATAGTTAAAGTCACAGCTGTAAAGACTCCTGACAATGGAAATACGTATTTTTCATGGTCTTTAATAGCCCAGTTTTTACTATCTACTCTAAGCTCTGAATTTCTTATGTACAACCCAAAATAATTTAATTGATGTACAGTTAAAAATAAACTATTTTAATCAGTTTGGGAGGGTAACAAAAAAAACTGTAATTATTTCTATTTCATGCATCAACAACCAGCACAGTTAAAATGTTAAAGCCAGGTATGAACATTTTGATAAATGCTCTTCTTAAAGGATTAAATTCCGTATTTATATTTATCAGTCTTGCAAAATAAGACATCAATATAAGGTTATTTTCTGTCTACCCAAAAAAATCTCATGTAGAAAAATTGTCAATTCATCTTTCTTCAAGACATTGCTCCCCCCTTTCAGTTATCCCCAGAACTCCCCTGGAGGGAAATAACACTTAGGTTCTGTCTTTTTAACTCGCCTGATTTACATAACTCTAATGATGTTTAAGTGCCTTTGGCTGCACTTTCCTTTCTTTTCCTCGTTTCTTTACTCCCAAACTCTCAAGGCAGATGAAGTAACAGTTGGCAGCATCTTGCTCATTACAGCATAGCCTGTGCTGTTCTGAGTCACACCAACGTGGTTGCAGCTGGCTGAGCAGCTCTCCAGTCGTCCCAATAATTCCAGTTTTCCTCTGGGAAGACCCTTCTGACTAAGTGTCCTTTGCAAGCGGGGGAAAAGAGCTCTTTGGAGTCACATCGTTCTCCCAGGGGCAAGGGCTGGAGGAAAGCAGAGAGGTGCAGCAGCTGAGGGCAGTTCTGTCTCAAGCCTGACCTCTCCTCTTGGATGAGTGATGGGGACACATCCTGTGAGCCTTTCACCTGCACAAGCTATGCCAGATATAGAAACCACAGACATCACTCTGCACAACAAGGCCAGGGAAGAGAAAAACTACAACTAACACTGATAAAAAAATAACAGGGCTGAAGAGATGCAGAAGAGGACAGATTTGGATTTGGGAATTGAATTTAGAGTATAGGGATGAGCAGACATGGAGTGACAAATTCCTGCAGACACAATGAAAGGAATCTTGGTAAATACTAGCAATCTCTCACACTTGCTCAGGGTAAAGTGTGGGGTAGCCACCACAAATTGTGTCTTTTAGGGATGGACATATATTTCAATACTCACGGCCATTGGCTGATAATTGATCTTCATTGCTATTCAGCTTTGCTTTATTTTCCTATTTGGCACACTCTCTTTCGATTTTCTTTCCATTTTATTTTTTCTCTGTACACAAAGAAAATTGAAGCATGGGAAACAGAAATAACTGCTTTTCTTCACTGCTCCCCTGATAGTCCATATGGGGAAGGAAAAATAGAAAAAATTCCTGTCAGTCCCAGTGTTATGCCAGCAGTCAGACATACACACAATTTCTGTTCCTGTCTTTCTAAAAAGGGACTGGAGTCCTCAGTGCACACATGGGCAGAAGATGTGGATGACAATCCCTGCCTCACAAGCCCTTGCGATCATCTCTGAAGTGATGGCTTCCAAATGACTATGTGGACCACCACTGATTTTTAAACTTTTTGAACAGCCGTGCAAAGCATCCTCAAATGTGCCTAAAAATTATTTCAATCCATGCTGTCTTCCTTTCCTTTTGTCTCTGACAGCCACATGCCACCTTCTGCACTGATGCCTGGCACAGTGTTGTTGAGAGCTTCTGCTGTCACCATGATCAAGAACAACTCTCTCTCCATGATGAAAATCCAAGCAAACTGCATTCAGGAATACCTGAACTGTTGAACTTTCTGCTTCACGCAGAATAGGCAGGTGCAAGAAGTGCAAGCTTGCAGCAGTTCTTATCCAGGATTTTCTCAAACAAGGATACCATTAAAAGAGAAAAGCTGTCAGAATCACTTAGGTTCCCATGTGATTTCTTCTCACCAGTCTCAGTGTATGCATCTGTGTTCTTAATAGCCCCCCACCCTTTTTTTTTCCAAATGTGCCTTTCCCAATAAAATTTTTGCCAAAAGTATACAGTGTCATTTTTTTAAACCTAAAGTAAAAATTCACTGTTCCATTGCTTTCAGACAACTAATAAGAATGCTACTTTCTAACAGAAAATTACAGTCTTTCATGTAAAAAACTAATGAAGGTAAAGATTAATACATTGCTTTTATGGGTCACAACACCATCTTCTAAAAATTTGTGAGGACTAGACTATTTTGTGTGATTACATTTAACCAATAAAATCATTTGAAAGGCAAATGCATCTCTCTCAGAAGTTTAACAGGAACAAGACCCTTCAGGGTATTCATGTTATTACCTTTTTGGTCATTGTGGGTTTACTGTTTGGTTTAGAATAGATCACTGTGGACATACAGGAAATTATTCTCTTTTTACGTTTCAGAAGAAATCTGTACCATACCAATGTACAGTTGGTACAATAATGGCAGAATAATCTTGCAATCAACCCCATATATTATGGTGACCTTAAAACTGTAACTAAAACCATCAGTCATGCTGTGTGCTAGAGGAGGGAGTGCTCCTTGGCACACACACAAAAGGTTACAAAAGATGTATCTACATCTTCCAACTTTCTTATGCAGACTCTAAGTCTCCCCACCTGCCCAACAGCACATCATGATCTGCTGATTGTGTTTTCCAAAAATTAAAAGATGCAAACCCCTAATGACCCTTGCACAGCTGTATGCTCCTAGGTTAAGGTGAAACCCCTGCATTATGAAAAATAGTTTTGGTTTAGTCTGTCTTTTTTTTTTTTTTTTTAAATATGGTCCTCCTAACGGACAGCAATTACATCCTTGCACATCTTTGGTTATCCCTGGATCACCCGCCCTGTAATCTCCACAGCTCTTATTTTAAAAGAGAAGCATTTTCTCCATTCCTGTCTCCCAAAGGAATACCCTTTTTGTAACAGCAAATGGCAAGATGCTGCCTGGGTATAGGCACTACCAATCCCTGCAAATACACAAGCAGATCAAATGTACACATTATATATATATATATATATACACATTAATGCACATTATAACAGTAGAAGAATAGCAAAAGAGACTGAATCTCTGACCCAAATGGACTTCCACCTCTTCAAAAAATGAAGAATACTCTGACACTGTACAGACCTAGTAGTATATGCCTGCATGTATAGCCGTATTACTTCTCAAAAAAACAAAAAAAAAACAAACAAAAAAAAAACCAAACAAAAAACAAAACAAAAACCAACCACCCAAACAAACAAACAAAAAACAAAAACAAAAAAACAAAACAAAACAAAAAAAAACAAAAAACCCCAAAAAACAAAACACCCCAATCTAGTTATTATTTCAAGAACTGGCTAAATTCCATCCTGTCCTACTACAATACCTCCTCAATTTCATTTAAAGACTTGTTTCTCCATCATTTCCAATCTCCATTTTTTAAGCAGCTGCAGTGGAACATGGTAAAAATGGATGCCCATTCTTAAGGACAGGAAGTGAAGAAAAGCTTTAAACCCCTGTGGGGTGAATGCTACTATGACAATGGAAGACACAGAGATATTTTTAACAACTTCTGTTTTGTAATTAGGGAGCAGGATTTTTTACTTTCTTTTATTTCATTTTCAGAGCAGTTTTGTAATAAATACCTTCCCCTGTCGCTTTTGTTCCTGGAACTGCAGAATCACACAAGCCCAGCAGGACAAAGTGTTCTTGTGAAAAACTGATTTATTCTCTCATCTCTGACAATCTAAGATGGAAGGATTAAGTGATGATCCTCTGATCTTCCTGTTCCCTTGTCTCCATGCACACACTTTGCTCTTGCTAGCTTGCTGACCAGTCTTCAAATATATTGCTTGAATGGCCCCATTCCATTAGGGAGCTGACATCTCTCCCTTTAGAGTGTTATTAATATCAGTCCTTGAAAGCATTTAACCAATGACAATCTAACATTAGCTCACAATGGGATTTAAAGACATTACAGTTCATTAATTTATGGTTTAATGCTGCCTTCTTCCAATCTGTTGCCCTTTCTCATTACAAATGGCAAAAAAAGCAAGTTATAAAGTCCACAGTATCCTGTATAAAATGCTTCGTAAGGGCTTCATTTATTTGTTTACTGGTATGATGGAAACACAAAAATCCTATTCCTGTTTTACAAGTCAGTTGCAAAAGAATAACTGCTGGTTGTCTAACAGATACTATTTTAGCTCCACTTTTCTTCTTCTGACCATTTTTCCTCCTGCACAATCAATTTACATATTGTGTTTTTCACTCCTATAAAATATCAGTAAAATATGAGAATCATAACATGTTCCAATCAAGCTGAATTCAATAAATAGAATAATATTATTTAAAACTTTAGCTAGGATCTTCCTGAGAAAAAGGATAGATTAGCAGTTACAACTGATTTAAGAAATGCAGACAGAATAATGTACAGCTCTGTCATAACCCTAGTTCTTTGCCAAATTAGATCAGTGCAATTGAGCTTTAATTGTTCAAAGAAAACATAAAGAACAAAAATACGTCAAAATATCTTTCCTGAGAATCAGAATAAAATATTCCGTGCCTTCATTCCGTGATCTGTACTTTGAAGTGTGCTTCCTGGCAAGCAGGGAAGCGACTGTGCTGCCAAGGTCTGGGGAGCCTTGGTGGACACTCTGTTCGACAGCGTGTGCTGCCAGCAAGGAAAGCCAACAATTTCCTGGGCTGTGTCAGCAGCAGCAGCAGCAGCAGCAGCAGCAGCAGCAGCACAGATCAAGGGAAGTGATGAACTGCCTCTGCTATGCACATGTTGGACCACAGCTACAGGGCTGTGTCCAGGTTTGGTGCGCCAGGAAAGATGAGGAGCGAGTTCAGCAGAGGGTCATCAGGATGGTTGGGGGCTGCTTGTCCTGGTGGAGAGGCTGAGGAAGCTGTGCTGATCCAGCTGGACAAGCGGGGCACCTATAGCAGCAGCAACACCCTTAGGAGGTTGTGGGAAAGAGCCTGGCTCTTCCCAGTGGGACGCTGGGATGAAAGTGGGCATAAGCTGGAATAAGAGAAGTTCAGAGTGCATATAAGGAAAAATCTTTCTCCATGAGGGCAGCCAAACAGCAGAAGAGGCTGCCCAGAGAGGCTGTGCTGCCTCCATCCTGTGGGGTTTGCAAGGCTCAGCTGAGTGTCCCAGTCCAACCCCGTAGCTGACTCTGACTGGAAAAGGGCACTGAAGAACTCCAGTGCTTCTTTCCAGGACGAATTATCCTGTCATACTATAAACTCAACTGACTTCTGTTCCCAAATCCTTTTATATACATGCTACTGATAAGACTCCAGGGAAGCAAGGCTTGGCACTAAGACTATATCTGATAAAGCAGAAAGATACTACAGTGTTTCAAGAACTGAAAAGGACAGATCTATCCTTGACTACAAAATGTCCTTTTTCTCCTAATTTCTTCATTAAGTCTTGTGTATAATTGTTCTACTAAAGTTTCAGATATCAAAACTCTCCTTTTTTCAATTCTGCAGTATTTGAGTTCTGGAGTTAATATCCTTACATTATGAAAGTTAACAACGAAAGCCAGAGATTATTGCATGATCTGACTGTAACCTCATAATATGGGAGTATGTTAATATAAGCATTAGCAATGACAGTCATAGGATCAGAGACAGAACATGATCCCTGAATTAAGATGCTTACTTGAACATAACCAAGATTTTTTTAGCTTGGTATTAAAGCATAAAAAACCCTAATAAATCAGTGTTACTTATATATATTTTTAAACATATTTTGCATTTAAGTAAGCCCCTAATTGATATAAATCACTCTTGCCAAAACTAAATAAAGATAATGTTTTGGCTGGAGGAATGAGTTTATTCAGCAAGATTTAGATGTGGAAAAAAAAAGGGTGGTGACATGGAACATTTGTGTAACTCTGTCCCATTCAGAAAGTGTCAACTCTGCTCAAGTTGCTCCACAAGGCATCAATGACATGCACTGCTTAATGGGAAGGGGTTTTTTTCAAATAAAAAGAAGTAGAATGTGTGTATGGGCAACTTCGAGCAATCCCTTATGTCTTCCAGTACCTTAACAAGAATGGACTCTAACATAGCTTTCATTGCCCTTATTAGTGTTTTTCTTGCTGTTTATTGTCTCCTCTTCTGATTGAAACACACAGGTGTAATGAATAATTCATAGTATTGCACATTTACTCTTACAGAAAATGCAGACCATCAACAACATGTCTATATGAGTGATAAAAATGTGTAAGCAGATACACTAAGAGATAAATAGCAAATGCTTACAGAGCTTCACCAAAATCATCAGGCATCCATCCTTCATGACCGTCTTGTGCTGCTCATCACAGACCACTAATGCTTTAAGAGCCACGGAGCGATTCAGATCCATCACTGCAGATGCTGTGACCAGGCCAATCTCCTTTGCACTCTGTGAATATAGCACAGATGAGACAGTAAAAGGGGAACTGAACTTCTTATTTTTATTTTTTTTCAGTAAAGGCCTGTCTGTCCAGAGAAGCCTGGGAAGACACTACAATTAGAGCACTAAGTACATCAGGCTATCGTTACTTCCCCCCAACAGCTGTACAACATATGGATTTGTTTCTTCATGAACTCTGAAGTATGTTTTCTATAAGAGATAACTGCAGAAGAATAGGAATTCGAGAACTAGCTTTCTATGCATATGCAGCCTCAGTATTCATCTTCCATCAGACACTAGAAGACTAACATGTTTTTTTTAGCCAGAAGTATTTTTTTTACCTTGAAACCAATTACTGATTAAACAGTAAATAGGAAAATGGCCCAGTAAATTGATCATTTTTAATCAGATGCAGGCTAGAGAAGAATGGATTACTCAAGCTTAGTTGATGCTTACATTGAAATTAAAATGCAAAGTTGGTTACATATCCAGAGTAGAAAAGGTTCATTGCTAAAAAAAGAAAAGCTTTTTCCTTGCAGTATTGTTCAATAAATACTCTATCAATTTCTTGTTCAATAAATACTCTATCAATTTCTTCCCATAAAAGTGAATCCAGAGTACTGGAAATAGGAAATTAAATCTTGTTTTAAGTTGCTGACTCAGATCTGATGAATCTGGTAATGATTCAGCCATTGCTAACAATCTAATTTTGCATACATAATGCTACCACAAAAAAGAAATATTACCTTTGTCATTAGTTTTTTAAAATGTCAAAGAATTAATACTTTGCATTGTTATAATGTCTCCTTTTCAAAAAGAACTTAGTGTTGGCATAGACAAATATAATAAAGCTCATATTTTCTTTCTGGGTTAGGTATCGTGCAAAGAGAAATACTAAAGAACACTCATGGGTTTGTTGGAGGTTATTTAAGGTGTCTGTAGCAGAGTAAGGAACAGCACTCACACGTTCTGATTTCCCCACCCTGTGCTTTTCCTACCAGGTCATCCTGACTGAAATTTTGTTATCTCTGCTTCTGTGCAATCTGGAAAACATTCAATGCAGAAATTCTCTGCTTCACAGAGAAGCAGACACTGGGATGTTCCAGTAAAAAAGCCAAAACAGTGTAGCCATCTGCCTCCATCCTCCCACTCCCACAGAAGCTGCAAGGTCTACAACCTTTCTGCTGCTTTCCCACTTCAGAAATTCAGATTGCCCCTGCTCCTGTTGCAGTGAATTACTGACCATGTGTTCCCTAATACACCATACATTACATGAATGAATAATTAAATGGAAAAAAAATGTGGTCACTCATTTATTCAATTGACTGGAGAATCAAAAGTTAAAAAAAAAAAAACGAAATAGAAAGGATATTAAGAGGAGAAAGTCAACTGTGAATAAACTCAGTATGAAGAGGATTTAGGACTTTAAGTTAAGTTTCTTTTTGTCTGGGATTCCTACACAAGCAACATTGACTTAAATGTTCTTAGATGTATTTTTGTTAACAAATCTACATGCAATATGCAACAGTTAAAGGCGATAATTATTTTCCAGCCTTGGCGTCATGCTAATATCTTGCTATCAACATGGCATTGCATGATTTCTTCATGTCCCCTGAGATGGAATATTAAGCTTGAAACGCCCAGTACCCTTTCAGGACTATTTTTCTTCCGAATCATTTTTACAAGAGGAAATGTGAAAAATCTGCCACCCAGGAAAACCAGGTACCACAGCAAAACCAGAACTTCATGGTCAGGTGCAGATGAAAATCTCAAAGTAGATGCCTTAAGAAATACACACAAGAAAGTTCATTTTAAATACAATGCTTATTGATTTTTATGTTGCATTTACGTATCTGGGGAAATGCATAACGTGATAGCAAAGGATATTTAGTATTATTAAAATTCTTCCTTAAAGTAAACTGCAAGATTTTAACTGCCTTTTGAGTCCCAAATAGAATATCTGAAAACTTTCTGCTAGAATGAAGTACTAATCTGTAGAGCTCCCTAGACTTTTTGATTTAAGATTAAGCTACAGCAATTACCATTCCATTTTCCTCTCATGAATTAGAATAACTGTTATGAATCATCAGGTTGAATATGGTTTATTCAACTACTATTATCAATGAGGATATCATTTACACAATCACATAGGAAACATAATACTACTTTCAAGAACAAACTACCAATTTATAAGTATAAAATTAATTAAAATATGAAAATATAAACATTTTTTAAATATATTTGGTATTTCTAGAACTTTGGCTGATTGTTTGTCTTTTTATTGTGATGTGGGAAGATTCTGTCAGACTGTCCCTTCTGACCTGTTCTTCTCTCTATCAAACACATATACTATCATGCCACTGCAGCACTGTGCTCCTTCGAACCTCACATTTTATCCTGAAATAGCTTTGTCAATAAATGTTCTGTTTCACTAGAATGTTTCTAGAAATACTTTCTTTTACAATGTATGAAAAAAAACCTCAGTGGAAAAGCTGAACCATGAACACAGAACTTCATGACATAATGACTCAATTCAAAGGTAAATTAAAACAAAGGCTTGATGAAAACATTTTGGCATAAATGTAATTCTTATCTTGAAAACTCATCAAAGGGAACAGCACTTCAAAATTATTTCATTCAGTAGTATGCATTTGGCTTGAAATACTTCTTACTTTGCCTTCAGTGAATACAACTGCAGTAACTTCAGTTGGCTACTGGTGGTTTTATGATTTGACTGAGGAACCCAAATTTAGCGTCACCGCTAAGAGGAACTGAGTCTGCTCCACCCTCACTCATGTTCTCTCCCACTTGCCAGCACTGATCACTGAATCCTCTGTTTGTAAAATAGTAATATTCTGAAGAGGAAATCTGAACCCTTTGATTTTTTCCTAATGAGTTTAACTCCCTGAAGCATCTCATTGTAGAATACTGAGACTCAGTAACGAGCAGAATGACGCCTGTAGGAACTAATGAGGCTTGCAGGAACTATTCTTAATTCTTAATTCTTAATTCTCTTTATTTCTTAAAGTTTGGGAAACTTGCTTAGTCCATTCCTACCAAAAATGTAGCAGCTGAACTAATATTTTCATCATTTCTACAGATATGGGCAGACTGCAGAAACTTGCTAAGTGATGATTTTGCTGAGGTTCAGATTAAACGTAATTGCAGCTGTACCTATAAGAACTTTAATGAATTGTCACAAAATCTATTAAAATGTGTTAAAATAATTTAAATAACAAATTCCAAATTACAAAAATTGGATTGAAATTTGGGAATGTTTAAGAGAATACATATGAATTGTTTCAATTAATGCTGCTTCTAATGATAATTTCTAAATTAAACCTTTGCCCCTGAGTTCTCATTTTGTTGCGCTTTCTTTCCATTTCAGATGACAACATTATCCTGTCAATGCGTCTGTCCCACTCTCTTTCCTAGTTCTACACTGGGCCATATTCTAAGTCTCTGTCCCTACCTATGAGGTGCTCAAGGACCATGCTAAATATACCAGAGAAAATACAAGGCCAACAGTCCACACACACAAGAAGAGTCCATTTCATTTCACCAGCACAGAAGTTACAGGGTTTTTAGCAATCAGCATAGGACTGCACGACCACCGCCCAAAGAATAGGAAACCTGCTTATAACAGAACTATCATTTTCTGCTCAGACTGACAGGAATAGATCTGCAGCCTTCTTTCCCTCAGGAAAACATGTCGGAGGATGAAAATTTAAAGAAACAGGCCAGCTTTCCCTGTACATGCCCTATGAGAACAGAAACAAATCACAGGCATGATTTCTACCTCCCCCAGAAAGGATTAGAGAGAAGCATTTGTACTGTTTCCCAGATTAGCATGAAGGAATATCAACTCTGACTGGAGTGCTAACACCATGCCTGGAGCAGAACAGGTTACCAACCCTGTGACTCTTAGCTCTGGTCAAGGAAACATGCAGGGAATGATTCAGCATGCTTTCAGGAAGTCACTGTACTGTAAAAAATTAAATCTCAAAAGAATTAACTCCGTGCGCACGTCTCACACTACCTGGACATATAGGGCTCAGTTTCACCCTCATTAACAGTTTTCACTCATTTGATTAAAGGAGTATCTGGTGTTAGCTGCACTTAAGCAGCAATTAAAAAGCATTTTAGGTTTAGTCAGTTATTTGATAACATAGAGAATTTCTCTCTGTTAAGGGACCTATTCATAAAAATCTGATACATAACAAAGCCTGACTTAATTTGTCTTTATGGAAGGATACACCTTTAAACTCAACCTTTAATAAGAGGATATAAAAGGTCTTACAAGGGAAGATGAGAATGATTATCCACTACCAGCATTTGGAGGAGCTAAGGTGTGGGGTCTGTAGTGATTTGTTCAGTGTCATGTTTCAAGTCAGTAGAAAAGCAGAAACTGAATGATGGTCTCCTGACACTCAAGATCTTTCCATCAGCTATTATATTATACCACTTCTCTGTTCCCTGTGTGGCCTGCAACTTGGAACAGAAAAAGGAATAAGGCAGTCATCTTGGGATCTGACAAGTTACCATGGCTCATTTGAACCACACTGTGTGTTTACACTTATTCCGCTCTCAATATGAGGAAATCTGATTCAGTTTAAGATTCCTTCATTGCTGACTAAACTAAATCAAATTTACTTTACGATCGCCATGGGCTAAGAGCAAACTCATAAATAGTACTGAAATCCAGGCACTATGTCTTGGTAAACCACAGGTTTAGCTTTGACTTGGTTACCTGATAAACCCTTTCTTTTGATGAGGTGAATCTCACTCTGCTCAAGACCTAAAAACCTTACCAAACTACGGCCATTGACTGATTACTGACTTATCTATCAGTGGTCAATATTTTAATCACTGATCTGGTGTCTTTCCAATATATGATATGCATATATAATGTACATATTATATGTATATAGTGTACATACAAATATAACATATCCTGTACTCATCTTCACATCACTGAAATGGGCAGACCCAGATTTTTCATGCCCCTTCATCTTGCAGTCTTGCAGAGGGTAAAAATCAAGGAGGATATACAAAAAAATATTTGAATCTTCAAAATATTTATGTAGAAAACAAGGCATGAAAGCAGATTTGCCCTCCAGCCTCCCTAATTCATTCAATTTTGCTTTCTGGAACCTGTTTTACTTTCTGTACTAGAGAATATCAGAGCTATTTTCTAACTGGTCCTTTTCAATCTGTAATAAAAAATGCCTATTACCCATAGTGTCAGACTGTAGAGGACTCTCCAGGGAAAATCCTGTTTCTTGAGGTCCAGACTGGACAAGGAACTAAAGCACACATTACAGTGGCTAAAGCAGACAGGCTGAACAGGATAAAGGTCTCTCTGTCCTTGTACTTATGACAGGACGAGTTGGGCTATTTCAGCTACATAATACTCTCTATGAGCAAACACAAACACAAACAGATGCCAAAAGAAAACACATTTCTGTTTGTGCAATAACAGCAGATGGAGGATTGTCATGGAGCCTGCAAGGTAGGGCATTCATTTAATATAGATTCATACTTGCTGAACACACTCATGCTTACTTCATATCACCTCATCTGGTGTTTCTCTTACCCTAGTTTTTTGCTTGGAATCATAGGAGTGAATATTTTAATGTGCTAATCTTCTAGAGACAGGCACAGACAGAATAGTTTCCCATCATTTTAATTGCTGGATAGCACACTGTCTGGAGTTCCCAACAGCCACAGTTTGGGTGTTTTTTAACTCTCTGTAAGGAGTATCATTATCTGATACTCTACAAGCAAAGTGTTTGATGAGAACATGATTAATCAGAAAGTATTCTGAACAGTTCAGCTCTTGGTGACAGGCCCATAATCAAAGAAGCAATAGGAATGTGCACTAAAAGCAATTTTCTGATTAACAAATATATGATTCTGGCCACTGCTGTATGCAAAGCAAAGAGTTGAGGACAAGTGGACAGAAAATGAACAACATTTCTTATTTCCATAATTTTTTTAATGGAACCTGAACTGAGCAGGAATAAAGACGCAATAACCTTCTGCATTCAGCCTATGAAAACAGTAAATGCAAAATCTAGTAAGTAACACATTTCCTTTTCTTAATTCCAAAAATACTGTCACTCCTTATTCATTTTCTCATAGCCTAGAATGTGTCACATAGTCAGATTTCAAAAGACATTTTATATTTAGCTGCAAGAAAAGCTGGGCCAGGCATGGCAAATAGGCATTGATTGGTATCAGCCTGCCAAAAAGATTCTGCAAAGATCTTCTTGCCAAATGACAACACCACCCCTACCCCCATCTACTCACTGTGCTAGCCCGATAGTTTTTCTGTTACCTGTTTTCTTTGTTCATTTTCATCAATTAATTAAGGTGGGAGTTTGTCTTGCAGTATTCCAGGCAGCCTAACCAAGAACCATGACAGAGCAGTGATCCTATTCACCTGCTGGGGACAACTGAAATATCTCCAGAAACAAAACATTACTGGTATGTATATATCACATCCAAAGCGTTCTTTCATATATAAAGAAAGCAGGAAAAGGACCAAGCCCCAGAAGTTTTAAATTCTTTTGTTTCATTGAACTCCTGTGTTCCTCATCACACTTGCTACAATATTGCAGCAAAAGGAAAAATATGTGATCACTAAGCTTCTCAAAATACCTGAAGGTATGAAAGAGTTATTGCAGGGTTCAGCTAAGGTATTAATTTTTACACTGTCACAGAAAATTACATACTTTAATCCTTCTCCACTCGCAGATAAGCTACCTCAGGATCTAAGAATATGCATATAAGTAGCAAGTTGTGAAGTAGTGTCCTGCAAGTTTGTACCCCAACTAACATCACAGTAATTTTGCTCTGTGCCATATTCTAAGAAGGGGAACTGTGGATATATCTGTTAGGGGTCCGTCCTCTCTTGAAATAGTAGGTCCGTGCCTACAGGCAAAAGTATCTTGAAAATTACTTGAGACAGATCCTCCATTGCAGCAATCCTGGTATTACCTTTCACATGGGCAGGGAGTGGGTATAAAACACAGCAGCACTTTTCAGCTACTTTGTCTTCATTTTGCACAGATGAAAATGACTGCAAAGGTGCAGAGTTATGGAGAATCTGGCACTTTATAAATATTAATTAGCAAAGAATTACACTGCCCCGTTGTGGTGCTAAACATTATTATTCCCACTTTATAAATGGTGCTGCAGTCACAGAACAAGGTTAATTTACTAGTTCACAATAGCACCAGATAATGACAGAGCCAGGAATAGAATCCAGGTGCCTCACAGCTACTTGTTAATCCTGTGAGCCCCACAGCTGCACTTTTTTTTGTGTTTGCCTGTCTTACTGTGTCCGTCCCCCAAAACAGCTAAAATTACATTATATTGCTGTCTCTTTACCTGGGGAAAATATGTGAAGATTCCCTGCAGCAAAAAGCTGTCAATGTCACAGCACAACACAATCAGCCAGGGATGGTTTCCCCTGGGACAAGAAGCATGACAACCAACAAGGTAAATGAGCAGCTCAAAGGGATTTTTTTGTTGACAAAAGGCTAGTTTAAAAATAAGTAATATCACGTTAATTGTAGTATTTCCATTGACTGTCCAACATTAAAAGGCTTAAGAACACACCCTGCACAGTCTAGTGATTGAGATGCATTATAAATTGTAAACAAAATTCAAAGGATTCAAAGGGTTGATGGTGCACCAAGAAACTTTGATATTTTGATGAATCTTGGATTTTTGTGTCTTGAAATGCTAAGCAATCTCTTCTGTGCTCTGGCCAGAAATACTGAGGGTAAGGGAAACAAAAAGAAAAGCAACTTCTCAGAAAAAAAGGTGTCAAATACTCTCAGTATTTGACAATATCTGTCACTTCAAGACATAGATAAAAGGGACACTGAAAATGAAAAGTTTAGGAGCAGAATAAAACTACAGAACTATTCTTTAATCTACTCCAAAGGCCAAATCACATTCCTGTTTTAGAGATGGCTTATGTCAATTTTAAAAAAAATTCATTTTAGCAGACTGAAAATTACCTGACTAGAATTCCATCACCAGAAGTCTCTGCTAAGTTGAAAAGCACAAGTACAGAACATTGGTGGTTTCAGAATTTGTTTGACAAAGTTCATAGTCACACTTCTGTATCACAAGATAGCTGATGCAGAAACTTGAAATTTCAGATGAAGGACACCACAATCCACCAACAACTACAGGAGGTAGTCCAATACTTCTCGAATATGCAAGAGGACACTGCTCTGAATGCAACTTATCACTGAAGAGAACTCTTACTGATAACTGCTAAATGGTCAAAATTCAGTGATTTGGGGACATCTCAGAGTACCCAGCTGTCCATACCTAGCATGAACTGCTACGGAAGTCAAGAACAGAATGAGTAGATGAAGCTTTCTCATCTCTGCAGGTGCTAATGCAAATATCAACATGGTGGTCTGCAAGTTCTTCCTCTATCCCTGCTGCAAACAGAAAAAGTAACTAAATTTTACACTACACAGTAGTGAAACAGTCAGATGAAGCAAGAAAATCAAGCATGAAGTGGCAGTATTTTATATCCTACCAGCAGTTATCTAAAAGAAAACTCTGTCACGATTTTGGACAAAATGATAGTGACCCATCTGAACATTCATTTGCATTACCAAATTGCTACAACCTAAAATTAAATATATTAAGACCAAACTGTTTCTCTTGATATATGATTGTTTCAGCTCCACTTAGATTTGAGTGATAAACTATCTTCAGTATGAAGAAAAGAACTGACATGGATTGAGAGCTGGCTGGACGGCAGCGCCCAGAGGGTGGTGATCAGTGGCACAAAGTTGAGTTTGAGGCCAGTAACCAGTGGTGTAACCCAGTGGTCAATGCTGGGGCAAAACTACAGGGCATCTTCAAGCATCTGGACAGTGTGGGAGGCAATGGGCACAAACTGAGACCCAGGAGAAAATGCTTTTTTCCTGTGAGGGTGACTGCGTACAGGCACAGGTTACTCAGAGACGCTGTGAAGTCACCACCCTCAGAGACATTCAAAAATCTCCTGGAATTGTCCCAGAACAACCGCTGCCAGGCAAATGTGCTTGAGCAGGGGGCTGGATCAGATGATTTCAGAGGTCCCTTCAAACATCACAGTGCTGTGATTCTATGAAACATAAAATCTTAAGTCCCAACATAAGTCCCAACATTACTATTACTGCTATCAGAATTAGCATAAAAATTAATTTTTAAATTAATTTTTTCACATCTGCATGTTAGTTCCTATATTTGAAAGGAATATAGTACAATGTAGAGATGTTTCAAGTACTGGTGACTTCTAACAGTCTCTCTAATGGTGTTCCAATTCCTGGGGATAACTGGGACTTGGCAGACAAACAAGAACCTAACTTTTTTACAAGGAGAAACCCCCACTGCTCTATCTCCAGTTTGGAACAGCCCTGCTTTCCGGTCAGCCACAAAACTGGGACATACTGAGCTTTAGTATTCTGTGCTGCATTCATCTTAAACTGAATTTCTGTTGTCAGAAAAGGGATACTGCAGCTTTGTCTGATACCACTGAAAAACCCTTCTCTTGACCTCAGCCTGCAGTGAGCTGGTATTAAATTTCTGAAAGTCACATCTGGAAGACAATAAAAATAGTCAGCTTTGGAGGACTCTTGGCATGTTGTTTAAACTGCTCAGTTTTATCTGTCTAAACAAATAAATAAACTGACTACATAAAATAATGTATTTTATCCCTGGCTTTTTTTATTTGGGATTCCGTGACAAGCCATTAGAAGAAATGTTTGGTTGTTTCATGACAACATTCAAAAGCTAAATGTCAGCTGAAGTATCAAAATTTCTTTAGGCGGTTTTAGAACATGATGAAAAAATCAAATAATCCCCAACATTGCTTTTACTTGAAAAATTCCTGTAATGAGTCAATAAACATTCATCTGAAAAGGAGTAGGGGACACATAAAAACTTCAACCAGACAGTTCTTTAAAGAAGCAGAAACTGCAGTAGGAAAGATTAGGTTAACGGTGGGGTGCAACTCACAGCACTCAAACAAAAACACACTTCCGCAGTTTTTGTCCCAGGCATTCAGTTTTCTTTCCATTCAAGTGACTGAATACTGGATCTGCTATCTACCTTATTCAGCCCTCACCTCAAACAACCTCTGTGATATATCTCCTGTGTCTCCATTTGCTTCTTGTACCTGACAGTGTAGAAATACAGCAATGTTACTCTGTGAAAGATCTTTCATGCAAAATGTATCTCAAAGCAGTGCTCAAATTTAAATTAAACATTGCATTACAATATAGAAGGAAGATGTTATGCTGCCAATTTAGTCTGAAAAGTGGTAAGAAAAACTGTATGAGGAACCTGCATGTTTACTCTGTCTCATCACCTATACTAAAAGTGCTCAGTTTACCAATAAAAGTGCCCATTATTCCCTGATGACACTAGCTCGGCTAAATGCCCTGAAAATTAGCTTGATCAATGCACTGGTTTGGTTCTTTACTCATCTTTCCAGCATTTCAATTTACAAACTCCCTGATAACATCCATTTGAGAGCATTTAATCCTGGATTCAACCAAAGGTTAATGATACTTCAATGGAGACTGCACGTCTCTCCAACCTGATGACCATTGCTGACATTTTCACTCAGACATGCTTGTTCTGTACTGCTCTGTATCTTTTATAATTAGTGTTCCTGCACAAATAAGATGCAACATTAGAAAATAAAACTGGTTGTACTTTAAACTCTGCAAGATGAGTGCCAATGACCATATAGAGAAAAAAATGTTTACATCAGAAAGCAGCATTATGTCTTGTGTTATAGAAGATACTATGTCAGTGCCAGTGACTAGAATTCTGAGGGCAATACTTTAGTGTGTAAAACCACACCAGCACATTCACAGAGTCATAATGCAGAAAAAGGGTCTGGGCTGCCACCTTTTCAAATGCTATAAACTCCCACTATTGGTTTCAGGATTGCAGTCTGACAGCTTTTCCTGTGTAACTAATGCACACAAAGCCTCCAGGATAATTATTCATTTGATGCAGCTCTTTCTCTTCCTTTAGTAAAGATATTAAAACACAAACACTGGCTGCAGATCCACTGCATGTGGGGCGGGGGGGGGGGGGAAGACAAAAAAAAAAAAAGTCTGCACCCAGAAGCAGAAAGAAGCAGATGGTGACCTCAGTATTAATGGCTCATAGCAGGCAAAATTCCCATTGGCACAGAGGGGTCCTTGACATTGCAAAGAGCACACGGTACTTCATAAAGCCAGTGCTGAGCCACACAGCAGCATCCCTCCCACTCTGCTTAGGGGAAATGCACCAGCATCAGCACTCCCCCAAAGAATGTTTCCCCAAGGCAAATGCACCCAGACAGAGGTTTAGATGTAACACCCTTGTGTTTCCCAGTTCATGATCCCGTTTCTCATTTGTTGCTTCAGTGCATGAATGCAGCCATGTATCCTTTTCTTCCCACGAATAACTCAAACTTAGAGCCTCAACAAATGCCAGCAGTGCTCTATGGCTCTGGCTGAACAATGCATTTTGCACCAGTATTTGACCCAAAAGCAAACTGAGAACTGTGTATTCAACAGTACAGCCTAACACTATGATCACCTAGAGAAACACAGCAAACAAGGAGAAAAAAGGCTACACAAACAATTCACTTTGGAAATGTTGAGGAATACATTCTGTGCCAGTAGCAGCATTGCTTCCCCTGAAAAATGAACTTGGCAATTCTACTTGCTGTTAATAAAAGCAGACACTTCTCAACAGAATATACATTTTTAATATTGAATTAGTAGTGACAGGGCCTCCTTGCCTACCTACTCACATGTCAAGGAAAGGAACAGTAATGCTGTCCTCCTGCTTCTTCATTCTTAAGTTTTGAATTGCACATACTCAATATCAAAATATTATGAGCCTCTTCTCCTACCTCCTCCATCACTAACATCACTAACACAATGTAAAATTGGTTATGCGTTTCTGAATTTAACTGATGGCGCCAGGGTTACACAAGTATTGTGGCTAAACTTGGTGAGAGATAATAAAAGAAAGAAAGGGAATTTTATTTCAGTCAAAATTAATTTCACTCTGCCACTGTGCTCTCATGGTTTTAACTCATTAGTTCTTTTATAATCATTAACTAAGAACCCTGGCTATGATGGACAAGGGCAGCAGTTCTCAAGATGACGTGTCTTCCAGGACCTTCTCACACTGGAGATTATGGTCTAATGCTTGGACATGTCTTTTATGCCTTTGATTTAATGACTTTCAACATTAAGACTGATAATGACTGTGAAGCACTCTCTCTTCATATTGTCCTACCTGCCTGATAACTTACTTGCTATCTTTTTGTCTCCTTATCTCTGGGTGTTTTTTAACTCTAATTCTTTATCTTCCTGCCATATTATCTGTAGATGAGAAAAATCCAGCAAAAATATACTTAAAGATGAGGCAGAGACTTTTTTGAAAGGTCCTATGAAAGGACCCTTGCAGAGAACAAACACACACCGGCTAATTACACATTGCTACAGCTCAGGACTAGCACATTTCTCGGAAGAAATCAGGACTAGAGGGATTCTCCCACTGCACTTTCTGATCTGGCAGTAATTAGTAACGGCATTCTTTATGCTGATGCAGTCCCCATGCACTAGGGCCAGATGCACTGAACACTTGTAGCTCTGAGACCACCTGCCAGGAAAAAAATAGAAGTATCATTTGCTGAACATGGCAAGGGCACCTGCTTGATAAGACGCTCTTCCTGCATAACAAGTTCACTGTACCACATTCCCTAAAGCGCTAAATAACATCATGATCTAAAAATCTACTGTTAATTTTTCATGCAGATCCTCACATTTGTGTGTGATTGTGCAAGTCTGTGAATGCTATGAGTAGGTGTGAAAAAAAACAGAGCTGAGCTGCAAGAACTGGAATGAACGGGGAGTAAATCCATCTTAGCCCTAAGTGACAATACAAATACTTCTCCAGTCCCATATATGGTGAGAAGACACGACTCCATTTCCTCTCACTATCCACACATCCTAGAAGATTTTAGGAGGCACAGGAAGAGCCCTGCTGCCTACAGTTGGTCAAAGTCAACTATTTTATTTAGGTCTCTTCCTACTTGCACCACAAAGAACTGCACATTTCAAACAAGCTTAATCATCAAATGCTTTACAGACCCAAGCACATAAGCAGAAGAGTAGCTAAGAAAAACAGAGAGGGAGAAAAGAAAAAATATCCATTTCTGTCAGAATCATTGAACCAGACGCAGTGTTGGCGCAGAAGGCAGCACTAGTAGAAGCTGCAAAGCAAAGGTTTCACCTGCAGGAAGTTATTGTCAGTTCTATTATCACACTAAAACCAACAGAAAGCTACATCAAATATCAGCTGAGGGTGTCTCTTACAGACAGGAATTATAAAAATAACAAATGCCCAGAAATGACTGATTTGTAGGAAGGCAGTAATGGTTTGATCTGGATCTGCCTAGATCTCATTCTATAGAAGGATAATGTAAGAAGACAAAAGGCTTTCAAACTTAAGAAGGGAGAGATTATATGGAAAAAAAAACATAAATAATTCATCTTTTAAGTTGCAAAATATCCCAATGACCACATCAGACACAATGAAAATGAAAGAGTTTTCCAAACAAATCTCTCCTCTGCTCATTGTGACCTTGGAGACAGATCCTTTCTTGTAGGCACCACTTTGGAGAGCTCAGTGCCTTTCTGGATTGCATCAAACTTTGCCAAATTTTGCTCCTCTGAGCCCAAGGATGTTCCTTTGGTTATCTCTGGGTCCTGCTGAGTGCTGCTCTGGGCGGTCTCTGTCACAATGAGCTGCAGCCTCCCAGGTTGCACTGACTGTCCTCCTTGCCAGACCTGGAACCTCCTCCCCAAAACAACACCCACCCCCTGCTGCCCTTTCCAAGGGCTCTCCTTTCCCAACTACTCCATGTAGGAGCACAGCATGCAACTGAGAACATGCACACCAAACAAATACCATCTGTCACATTTGGGAATTTAATTCCTGTAGGCATTGACCTGAGACAAGCTCTGTAGGCAATAACTGAACTACATGCAATCTCCCTGATTGAGCCGAGAGGAGCAGACATAAATTTCCTTCCTCTAAGCCACTTCCTCCAGATCTCCCAGTAAACGCAAGAACGTATTTTCTGCAGACCTTCTATTCTACAATGGGGTGAATTATTTTTGGTGCAAGCAAGTTCCATAGGCTTTGATGGAAGCAGCTGGGGCCAGATCTCCCCGTCCCCTCTTACATGGTGAAGTTATGCCACAATTGCACAAAAGCTATCAGTGTTCTCCACATTGATCACATGATGGAGACTATGGAGTGTGGATCATGTGGCTGGCACCCATCTCCTGGCACACTGAGAGGGTCCACATGGCATGGCTTGACAGCCAACCTTCTCACACGGCCAAATCTGCACCCTTCACCCACACTGCAGGCTGTGGGATGGCTGTCCCATCACCATCACTTGTGTCATGGGGATGGGAGGAGCGGAGAGAGCACCGTTCACTCTTGTCTTCTGAAGGGCCTGAGGAGACTGGCAAGAGCAAGGCAGATTGATTGTTCTGGAATGGGAAATCTCATGTGCATCAGGGAAGCTTCTCACACTGCTCTGCAGTGAGAATGAATATGCTATAGTTCAGTTTGAATTCCATATATCTTATTCAGTCACAACTGCTCCCCAGGAAGTAAATTAATCAGTAGAGGTAGCAAAATGAAGGAAAAAAAAGCTCAGCTGCACCAAATCAGAGAAAATCCTGAAAAGAAAGTAAAAAAAATCCTCAAGATTCAGGAGTCAAACTCACAGCCCTGGGCAAAAAACCTGTTATGAATTTCATGTGCCTAGGGAGTGAAAGATGCTAACTTTCTTGGAGAGTTTAGATAAGGAAGCCAATTCTTTTTAGGAAAATGGTAGCTGGGATACACCTAAATAGTTCTTAAATCAGAAGACCAAACTTTTGGTACACTCTATTCGAGCCTGTGGGCCTACTTGAGTTTAACTGCTTTCAAACTCTAGTTGGCCAAATATTCTAATTCTAATTCTATTCTATTCTATTCTATTCTATTCTATTCTATTCTATTCTATTCTATTCTATTCTATTCTCTGTATCTAAGGTTGCATGTGTTTAAATCTGTTTGTAGACAGAATTTCCCCCTTTTGAAGGGGGGCATACCAAGATTTCATAATGTAGAACTGAATTACAAAGGGACGTCAACTTCTATTATCTGTCTGATTTCTGCATGGGAGGTGTCTTTTGCAAACAATCTGGGTATTTTCACCTGAATCAAAGCTTTTTCAACAGCTGTGGGCATCAGGATCTTCTACTGTTTAAAAAATAAGTTTAACAGTAGCAAAATAAAAGGGCAGGTGACATGGATCATGCAGGAAAATTCCGCAGAGACGATCACACCAAAATGTAACCCCGGTAGAGAAGCGAGGCCATTCAAAAATATTGGTGAAGTAATGGTTCCAGCAAATGATCTGCAAGTCCAGAGAACTGAGGAAATTGCTGACAGTGTTGATTTCATGCTTTAAGACAAAGATATGGAAATATGCCAATCATGTAGATGCAAAGAGGAACTGCAGCTTGAATTGAGAAGGAATCTTTGTTTTCGCTTCCTCCTAGAGACTCTGCAGGGACAGCTATGACACTTCTTTGTTCCAATTACAAATGTTTTTAATGACGTATGTCATAGACCACAGGTTGTTACTCTCCCCAGATCATTCTATATAGAACACTCAAGACGTCATCACATCTGTAAGTCAAAGAAAATGAGGTCCAGACCTCTAACCAGTGGATTTATAGTTAAATTTCTCATTTTTGTCATTATCAGAATTTTTAACTGCCATAAGATACTCTGCAGAGTTTTGTTAACTCTACAGAAGAGGGGCTTCATCAGCTTTCTCTACTCAAATATTTTTATTCAGAAGTCTGTTTATTTCTATCACCTGGCAATCACTACACAAATTAGACTGAGACCTGGATAGCTACAGCCATTCCTGTTACAGTAACAACCTTGTCGACATTCAGAAGGAGACACAGACCCGCTGTTACTTTGCCAAAACATTTCCAAAACCAGCTACCAGAGATAAAGCTTCTTCCTCGAGCAAACATTCCACCATGACAGCCAGATGATGATCCAGAGACAGCTGCACCTTGCAGCAGGACTGACGATGACTGATTTTGATAGTTGGAAAAAGAGCAGGAGAGGTGTCTTTTTGTGGATTGCAACCAGTTAGGACTAGTCAATAACCAGGAGAGATGTAAAAAGACTCTTCCATCAACAACAGAGCTCAGAAGAGCTGAGTAAATTCAAGAAAGGAACACTGCTTCTCTGGGAGGGAAAACAACATTTTTGTAGCATTTTACCAGAGACATCTCGGAAAAGCTGAGAAACAAGCATCACTGAAATATTCAAGACTTTATGTTTTCTCTTCTTACTTTGACATGGAATATACTGTGATAAAACCAATCACAGAGATGAGGTGTTTCACTAGAGTACCTCTACAAACCAGCATAGCTTTATCAACTATTTAAGAGCTCAGAAAATTAGTGAGAGATGTATCAGTTCTGATTGTGATATGCTATGTGTCAATTTTGTAAGTAATTGCAATCTTCTATAATAATCATTCTGACCGACTAAGCAGCTGTGAATATGGAGCCACAACACTCTACAGCAAAGCAAATGCTTCCTCTGAGATACACATAATTGCCATGTCAGGTGCCAAGTGTGGCAGCTATATTGACATTACAGCCAGAAGTGGTACGAATGCCCCTGCAGACAAGACTGCTTTTCCCTTGTTACCCTTTATGTTGATCAGGAACCCAAGGAACGTCTAAGACACTGTACTTCTGGCAATGAAAAAATCACAGACTCGTTTAGCAATTTCTTAAAACTCCAGTGAATTGTCAGCACAGAAATCAAGCAGGTGGTGTGGCTATCCAATTCTCATTAATCTGCCCTCTGGCATGTGTCAGTGCTCTGAGAGAATTTTGTTTTAATATGCTTTATGTGCTTTATTAAAGCCGTTCAAGAAATACCGAATATGTAAGTAATTTTTCACTGAAGGACAGTGGCAGTCCCTGGACGTGGGCTAATTATTTTTTTCCTCGAATATTTTTAAAATAATATCTGGCTTCAATAATGAAAGGGTAATATTTTGTCATCACTCAGACTCATGTTATTGGATCTGCTGGATCTTTAGAGGACACATACGACATAAACAACACATAAAATCTCACTTACTAATTTAAATGAATCAAATCTTCTAAGTTAATATGCCTATGTCCATTCATCTACAATTTCCAAAGTATTAATGAACATGAAACAGGGTTGAATTAGATACAAAAAGACAGGTCCCTCAATTGAAACTCCAAAGAATATATTCAAGGTAATGTTTTTTTTTTTTTAATTTCCACAGCTGCTTCTTTATTAAACAGTTATATCACTATCTCAAACAAATAAAACATCAGAGATGGAGGAGATAGGGAGAGAACTAGGTCCCCAGTACCTCCATGTGGGTGTGTTTGCTATTTTTAGCCCAGCTTTGGACTTTCACAAGTCTAACATAGCAACCTATTTTTGTCTTTTTTCCATATTATTAACTGGGACCTGTTAGAAGAATTCTAATGGTATTGTTTAGAAATGTTCCACTCCCATGATTTTCCTTATTAGAACCATTGCCCTCTGTAGAATTATTGGTGCAATTCTAATTAGCTTCCAATGCTTTCAATTTAGAGAATTTATAGTTGTTCTAGTTTAAAAAAAAAAAAAAAAAAAAAAAGAAAAAAAACCTTGATCTTACAATT